>JAZDUA010000983.1:0-300412 GCA_038098605.1 Gryllus longicercus
GCTATGTTCCTCGATATCAATGTGGTCTCTTTCCAGTCGGGTTTTTAACATTTGCCCATACACTCTGCCAATGCTACTAAGGGCAGCTATTCCTCTATACTTTGCACACTGTTTCCTATCACTTTTCTTGCAGATTTTAGAGATATATCCTATCTTGAAGTCCTTAGGTAATTCTTCCCCATTAAACATCTATTGTACAGTCGGGTACGAAGATTAAATAATAAACTGGGGCCATTCTTTAGCAATTCAATGTGTACCAAACCCCGACCGCTCTGCTTTTTCCATTTTTAAATCTCTGAATTGTTTTTTCAGTTCTCTCACTGTAAAATATTCTATATTAGTCGGTTCCTCAAGCTCTTTGTTGTATGTGTTACTTAACGCAAGCCTATTTTCTTTCAAAAGTTCTTCATAATATATTTTAAATTGATCTATTCCTATAGTTTGTAGTACTGAATTTTTCTTTTCGTTTTGTCTGAGGTTCTTTATTATATCCCATGCATTATTTGATCTGGAATGCCTATACTCTGTTCTACATTTTCACATACTCTTTCTCAAGCTTCATTTTTTGATTTTCTTACTTGTTTAACTTCTCTACTACTTGACGATTCCGTTTTCTGTCTTCAATATCTTGGGTTCTTAACCATGAATTATAAGCAATTTCTTGTCTCACACATTCCATGCGAACAAATTATTCCTCCATGTCACCTAAAATTTTCCCACCAATATGTTCCATTTCTCCGAGGCTCTCACAAGCTGCTTGAAATGCGGCATCTACTATTCCATCTACGATGGAATTGTAGGTGCCGTACATGTATACTACAAATACAAAATTTCCTTCACCGATGTTGAAAATATTCAGTATTCAAATCAAAACAAATGTGTGACATAGTGAAATGGAACCACTTGCTGTTTGAAGTATAGTACAAATCAGAAAAAGTTACCTCACCGTAATGGAGTTCGCACATAAGCGAATATTAGTGCATCTATACGGGATTGCCTTACACCTGCTGCACAAAATGACAGCTACAGTCTCAGGCTTACGTAGGTCACTCATCAATTTGGTTGCCCTTCAGTAGAACCCAACTAGCAATTTAACTTGTAAAGGTAGCGGAGATTGCGATATGCTAAGTTGCTTCTCACTTCTGGCAGACAAAACGTAGCCTCGTAGCTCGCTGGAAAAAACAAACACCAGGAATCGCCTCGTAGAGGTTAGAGTAAACCACTTATTCAAAGCAACACTCAGTTCGAACTGAACACCACGCCGGCACAAGAAATTCTGTAAACAAACCACCCAGAGGGTAGAGATGAAGGTAACGATTACCATGTTACGAATGTCGTTCACCTGATGGATCGGCAATCGTGACGTCATAACGTTCCTGCTCGTTCCCCATTCAATTGGAACGAGTTCGAACATTATTGCACAATCAGTGAAAATATTTAAAAAAGATATTTAAAGTTGTAAATCAATCTTTTATAGTGCTTGTGTTCATGAATCAGAGAGAAATCGTTCTGATTAGGGTGATCCAATATGTTCAGTGAAATAGATAGAAGACGTCTTGATTCGAGAAATAAAGAAGGGGCCCAAAATTAATGCTGAGAATTTTGGAGATGTATTGTGAATCGTGAGGTTGAGGTATTGGCCATTACCGTGCACAATATTTGTAGGAGAAACCGGGATCATTCCCGAAAAATGTTCTAAGTGAGAAATCAAATCGCATAAAGCGATTAATGCTTGGAAAATAGAACCGAAACATAGCATCGTAATTTTGGAATTCACTCATATTTCCACACATAAGGAAAAATAACATTTGTGGCTCCAATGGGAAACGCTTGGTGTGGCGCTACCTTAATGCAGAACTGGATTTTCAATATTATTTGCCTCCAATGCGACATGACGGTGGTTCCGAGATAGTTTGGCGGTGTTTGAATGCACCAAGAGTAGGTCGTCTGCTTGAAATTGATGTTGTGATGGAACACAAGACATGTATTCACATTTTAAAGAAGTTGCGCAGGAAAAGGGTCTTGCGAATAACGCTTTGTTTCAACATGACAGTGGCTGAAATAGATGAAGCTCATATACAGCTCATATACTTTAAATACACCTCTATATCGCCAAAAACAAATTAAAACACCATTTCCTTCACATTATCTATCACAATCCGTTCATATTCTACAAATGATCTTGTCATATTTTCTTACATGTATGATCCCTTTCCACATTAACTTATTTTAAACTGTGTTGTTATTATTTTTCCTCTACATCTCGATTTAAGTTGTTATGAATAGCTAAATATATATATACTCCAGCTACCAAAGGAGCAGTTCTAGGGGCTGTCGGTGCCTCTACAATACTTTGCGCAAAATGATCCAAATAAGGCAATTTCTTGCACTTCCCAGTCTTTAGAAAGACCTGGGATATTTACCACATTCTTACACAAATTTTGCGAAACAAATTCAAGAGCTCCGCTGACTATCGGTACGACCTGTACTTGTACGCCCCACATTCGGCTGATCTCGATTTCCAAACTCTTGTATTTAAGACGTTTCTCTGCCTCCTTGGTTACGACGTTTTGATGGAGAGGCATAGCAACATCTACAAGTAGACACGATTTTTTCTTCAAATCCCGGATCACAATATCCGGTTTGTTTGCTGCTATCATGCGATGCGTTTGAATTTGTTGGTCGTACAATATTGTATGGAGTTCAACAGATGTCACCGGTTTTGGTACGTTTTCGTACACTTGGGGCATGTGTTTGGAACTTCGGGGGCGGTACAGATCTACCAATGGAGGTAACTACACCCCCTGCCGTGTCTTTTCAAGTAATCGGTCTTTGCTAGAATTGGACAAGCTGAGACGATTTGATCAATGGTTTCTACTTATTCCTGGCAGATGCGACATTTATCATTTTCAGAAATTTTGAGAACAGCTTTATCATAATGGCGTGTTTTCTATTCCTGGTCTTGAGCAGCTATGAGAACTGCTTCCGTCTCTGGCTTCATTCGTCCCCTTTTAAGCCATATAAATGAAAGATATTTATTAATCTGCACCTTGTCTATTCTTTATAGATATTGTTCATGGCGTGGTTTATCTCTCCACGATTTCTTTAGGAAATTTTGTGTCTCACATTTCATGCTTAGTAGCATCAGAAGTTGTGTCAGTGTTATTCTACGTGTCTTGCATAGTTTTCTTTCAAATGCTTCTTGTTACAGTAACAATACCTCTGTTTCCCATTCATCGGTCAGTTGTCATGACCTGCCTCATTAGAGGGTCATCTTCTTGACTGACGACATACTTTTCCATCCCGAATATTGCATTGTGACTGGAGGCATCAATTTGTCTGAGTCCTCTTCCTCCTCCTTACGTGACACCTAAAGTCTATGTACAACAGCTTGAGAATAAACGACATGATGTATTGTTAGCAGTATTCAGGTTATTCGATCCATGTTTCGAATTTCTTGTTTCGTCCAACCCATGAGTCCGAAACTGTACTCGACTACAGGCACCGCCAAACTACCAATTGCAAATATTTTACTCCTGGAGTTCAGAGCGGACTGCAGAACGAGTCCAACTCTTCTGAAATACTCCCTACTAATCCTCCATTTCATTCGAGATCGTCTCGCATTCTTCAATGCCCAGAATTTGTAAGTTTTACCTGACTCAAGATCTTGAATCATAGTGTGCATATCAACTTCTATTCTCTCTGACGTCACTTTGCCTCTCTTTAAATTGATTGTTGCACACTTGTCAAGACCAAACTTCATGCAGATGTCATTTCTAAAGTCATTCACGACAGACAGCATTTGGAAGAGAATCGCTTCCTTCTTAGCAAACACTTAAAGATTTTTTTTTCGTTAATCGGCCAACTAGGCCAACCACGCAAGCAAGCATCCTGCATTTACCGTGGCTCAGTTTTTATTTATTATCACGGTGGCAGGTGCTTGCAACAATTCTTTGGGGGGGACCAGCATTTTAGCTGGATCCGATTTTTATCCCCCACGGTTGTTAGCCCTGGGGGTATGGAAGATGAAATGATGATATGATGATGATGGGGGTGAAAGGACAACACATACAGACATACACAAATACATCCATGCCCGAGGCGGGACTCGAACCCGCGATCTTCTGGTCCGAAACCACTCCGGCACTACTGCCTTAGCGATCTCGGCCATCTGATCGGCTAAGATTATTATTATTATTATTATTATTATTATTATTATTATTATTATTATTATTATTATTATTATTATTATTATTATTATTATTATTATTATTATTATTATTATTATTATTATTATTATTATTATTATTTGCGTATAGGCAATTTCTGACCTCGCTACTCATTCTCTTCTCGCATCTTTTTATATCATTCCAGTCATATTCTATCCCGGAGAGAGATTAATATGTGTCATTATATGGATAAACTTTTCGGTTGTATCCCTTCATAAGACAAGATTGTTTAGCCTTAAATTATAAATTATGAGGTGATAAGATAATGATGAGAGGTGATTGTAGCCTTTGTGAACCATTCACCTGTATGACCGAAGCAAACCACTAAAACTCCGATCAGGATGATCGGTCCGGGGATGAACCAGGGTCTCCCGACTGCGAAAAAAAGCGTGCCACGCACTGAGCCACTTCGCTCAGTTTATTATTATTACTATTATTATTACTATTATTATTACTATTATTATTACTATTATTACTATTATTATTACTATTATTATTATTATTATTATTATTACTATTATTATTATTATTATTATTATTATTTCAGGTATTAAGAATTTTAAGTTATATGAATGTATAAATATATTGAAGTGTATTAAAATTATGGTGTACTGCCACGAGATTTCGAAAAAACCTTACAGAAAGAAAGTTTATCTGTCTTTTTTGCTTAAACAACAGAGTGCATGACATGAGGTTGAGGACATAAAGCATCCAAAGTTTGATTACACAGATGGACACAACTTACTCCATCAAAATTATTTATTTACTTGCGAAAATAGGATTAAGGCGAAGAGGCCGCCTCAACACCCTCTACATAATATAAGAACTATTAAAGAATAACGTAATACAGAAAAGTATAATAAATCAGACATCCTGTGCAGCATGTTTCTTTAATTAAAATAGATCTCTCATTAATCATAATGTATAATTAATTTAATTTTTTCTCTTTCAGTGGAGGAGCTCTCGGTCACCAGAAAAGAAATTTCGACAAATTAGATAGATTGGCTTTGAACAGTCTCGTCAAGAAGAACTTCGACGAAATCGATCGCACCGGATTCGATAGCTTCGTCAAGAGGGATTTCAACGAAATCGACAGCGCCGGCTTCGACAAATTCATCAAACGAAATGCACCAGCTCTCCTTTGGCGATATTATAGAAATCACAACCACTGAATCACCAAATCGAACATTTCTTTCTTCTTTAACCTATATCTCGACGTTGGCTCAACTCATGGCTCAGTTTTCTACTCGTTTCATATCGATGACTCGGCAATGAATTTTTCGAGAAACTCAAAATCATACATCACTAATAATCTTAAAGAAATGGAATTATTTAATTATGAATCGAAAAAATGTAACGGTCTCTTTTGCTTTATTATTTGGAAACTGAGTTGTTATTATTATAAGACAAATAAAACAATAAGATCAGATACAAAATAAAACGCGCACAAAATATTAATACATTTGTTATAAACGTTGTACATCATTTTGGAACAAAATTGTTTCTCATTGTCCTTTTGTGCATTAGCAGTTCGTCAATATTTTGTGTGATTTAGACGTCAGAAATAACGCCAATGAGCAATCGGTGTAGAGGCACGTTTCAACATTAGTTGTTTTTTTTATAAAGTCCTTCGCATCCCTTGTTATTTATCTTGACAAACATACAAAATTACAAAATAACTTTAATTTTAACCAAAACCGTTGTTATTCTTACTTATTTTGATGTCAAAGTGATGTTAAGTGACTCGTTAAATGTTAAAATACGCCTGGCTCATTTTAACCAAAGATAATATACCTTGAACTTCATTCTGCGTAATGAAAGACTGCAAGGAAAACATTTTCAAACTACATGGCACTACATAAATATTAAACAATAATAAAAAGAATGTTCAAATGAAATATAATGCAGCAATATGCTCAAGGCGATATGTATTAAATTCTATATATTATGTATCCAACATTCAATAAAAATATTTTAAAAACAATATTTTTAAGAAGATTTCATTAGATGTTATGAAAGCTGATACACAAATAAATAATTTAAATGAGACGTTACAGTCATTTTAAATAATAAATTATTTAATTCTAGTGGTCTGTAGCAGCAAAAATACTGCTGGCATGTGTGTGAAATATGGGGACATGAAGTAGCAAAATGTGGCTGCTCTGAAAGGGGACACGTGAAGAGCTAAGCTTCTTTCTTCCTTGTCAAATAACGTCAGCTGTGGTGTAAACAGTGATGCAACGAGTTCGAAAATTCAGTGGGTACGCGCAATATCAGAATAGGTTTAACGTCACAATCAAATAGGTGCACTTTTTCAGTCAGAATCAAAATTGTTTCATTATTTTTGGTTTCACTTAGAGTTCCTGGGTATACTACAAAATCATTGCTCTCATATGGCCACAGAGTGCTTTGTTTTACGTCAATTTATGTCTTTATTCAAAATTAGTAATACAGAAGATTCTGTAGAAGTTAGGAATATATCTAATATAATTACACTGCAGCTGAAGTTCAGATATGATTAATTCGGTAAATACTGGGAAACAGTTATAACTTTCTTGCAGTTGCAGAAAGGAAATTACTGACATTCAGTAATTTCACGAAGTTTCAGTAATTTCACGCTTACACAAAAATTACGTTGTTCTGATTGTCTTTCAATTTTAAGTCATAAAAAATTATACACTGATTTTTCCTCTACCCAGTAATGGTAGCATTATTTGGAAATACAGAGTATCCATTGAAGAGCTTTATATTTGCTTTTTAAAGCATCTAAGGCGCTTTCCTCATTTCTGTCCAACAAGTCAACTTCTGTAGAAGCACATCTGATTCTCTGGCATCGTATTCGTTTCATAAATGCGCTCCCCACAATCACCAGAAACTGCATCACTATTTTCCGAGAAAAGTTCAAATGCGCGCGAAAAAAGTGTTGTTTTTTTTAAGAAATGGCATCATATTTGAAAAAAATCATTTAGAATTTTTTAAATTTCTTCGACGTTAAGAGTTTAATACTTTCCCAGATAATTGAAGGTTACTTCTCTAAACGATCTCCTTGAATTTTCTTGACTTACTTCTCAGGAGTTCGTAAAACTGTTTATCAGTAAGCTGAATAGTGTGATTGAGAAGATACTTTATATTTTAGTGTGACTGAATGCAATCTATCTACGGCCAAACATTGTATCTCTGAAACAAACATTGCTTTTGTGAAGTAATCTTTACTTTTTTTTAAATATTATAAAAATAAAAATAATGTAAAAAATTGTCAGGTCTATTTACAGTATCGCTAGATATTGTTGTTTAACTAACAAAAACAAGATAATACGTGTATTGCATTGCCGAAACAGTAAACTCTTGTAATCAATTAGGGATATGAAAATTCTCGAAACACAAAACCAGCTAATTTTCTGGGTATATTTCGATACACAACTAAAAGACGTGCCTTTGGATGATTGCAGCAGCCCTTCAGATGTCATCCCGCCCCAAGGACTCTACCCTGAAAAGCTCTCCAATGATTGCCCACACTCCTCCAGAGCGCTTGAGAAGAACTTTCTGTTCGAAGATGCTGAACGAATCTCCGCCAGTATTTTCAAAACGAGACCACTGTTGCCATTCGTATGTGGTACCCATAAACAGATGTAGTAATTAGCGTAATACAAAATAATTCAGAAATAGTTTCTTTCATTACCAAAACAATCTGACAGTCGACAAATGTAACGAAACAATTCAAAATATCAGATCACATAATATGATCACGACAGTTTTCCTAAATCACTGCCTAAGAAAATAAATACTAAAATTACAAATACAATAACACAAGATACAAAATAATTAAGGCAGCAAAACATACAAATATATGCAAAACAACCTATACCAAGTAAGGCTTGATGCATTACAGATATTACTAGCATAATATCCGGCGTTCCCTTTTTTCTTATTCTCTCCTTGTGAAAAAGAATACGTCTCCGTGTCTCTCTCCCCGTCTCTCACTCTCTCCGTCTCTCACTCTCTCCGTCTCTCACTCTCTCCGTCTCTCACTCTCTCCGTCTCTCACTCTCTCCGTCTCTCACTCTCTCCGTCTCTCACTCTCTCCGTCTCTCACTCTCTCCGTCTCTCACTCTCTCCGTCTCTTATTCTCTCCGTCTCTTATTCTCTCCGTCTCCTATACTCTCCGCTTCCTATTCTCTCCGTCTCCTATTCTCTCCGTCTCTTATTACGTACTTACCATTAAATCCTGTTTTAATGGGGACAATAAATACACAGCTAGGTTGACAACCACACATTAATTTTATCTGTTGATTAAATAATGAATAATGGTGACAAGGAATCTTCTTGGAGGTAATAACCTCATTGATCATATGTATTGAAAGAATAATAAAAAAATTCACTAAGAAAAAACCAATCATATTTATTTTCAATGGCTCCCGATATATGCAAATACTCATTATTTCAGGCATATATGTCCCTCTAATAAAATCCTAAATTCAATCTTTCTCTTGTTTCCTTATTTTATGGGTTGATGATGATTATACTCATAATGATGATCACCTTGGCTCCTTTCCTACAAGATCGTGATCTTTAAAATAATAATAATTTATCTTTACAACTACTTTCATTTTTATAATTGCACCTTCAACATTATTACAATCACAATGCTAACTAATTTCAATTTTACAAGCTCACACTAAATGTGAATAAGAAAATATATATTTTGTCATAATGCCAGTTACAAATATCACCTAAATTTTAGCATGAGTCCCTGTTTTTTCTTTAACTTGCCTTTATGATTAATATTGAGAATTTTCCTATGACCTTTAATTATACAGTACTACCTGCTTTAGACAAAAGACCTGCTTTAGACAAAGTTATTATCTCCCCACTAATAGCACAATTATAATCCCTATACAATAGTATCCAGATACTTATGAATTCCGGTTGCTTGCTGCTTCCTCGCCCCGGGCGTTCGAGGCGTTCGGCGGCGTCCGGGTTGGAGGCGCCCCACACGCCAACCCGTCGACGCTCACTCGCAATACATGAACTCCACGTTGCCTCCAATATGCCTCAACAGATATTCAGCAACAATAATAGCATATGTCTTAAATCTAGATGAGCTATCACACTACTACGTCTTCGCATAACACCATGCATTGTCACTGCCCCAGTCGCAATCCAGTCGCTGACTAATTCACCACGTGGTGGACCCTCGCCACCGACACCAATTCTCCCCAGTTTTCTGCTCTTCTCCACTTTAAATTATCCTTTTCACGATTGATCCATCACCATATCATTATTTTTATCATTTTAGAATCCTGATAGACCACTATCACGATTCCACCAGATTACTACTTTCATGTCGAATAAACTTTCACGTAATATTTACAGGCTCCTTGTTAGCCAAGCCTTCACTGCCCCGTTCAACGACCGTTCCGCCAGTTCAATATATATATATATATATATATATATATATATATATATATATATATATATATATATATATATATATATATATATATATATATATATATATATATATTCGATAGAAGCGCAGAGAGAAACAGAGGGAGTGTCAGAGAGAGACACGGGGAGACAGACAGGCACAGAGACGGAGACAGTGACAGAGACAGGGACAGTGACAGAGACAGTGACAGAGACAGAGCCAGTGACAGGGAGAGAGACAGGGACAGAGACATGGACAGGGACAGAGACAGTGACAGAGACAGGGACAGAGACAGGGACAGAGACAGGGACAGAGACAGGAACAGACACAGGGACAGGGACAGGGACAGGGACAGAGACAGGGACAGAGACAGAGCCAGGGACAGAGACAGGGACAGAGACAGGGACAGAGACAGGGACAGAGACAGGGACAGAGACAGGGACAGGGACAGAGACAGGGACAGAGACAGGGACAGGGATATGGACAGGGACAGGGACAGAGACAGGGACAGAGACAGGGACAGGGACAGGGACAGAGACAGGGAAAGAGACAGAGACAGGGACAGGGACAAGGACAGAGACAGGGACAGAGACAGGGACAGAGACAGGGACAGAGACAGGGACAGAGACAGGGACAGAGAAAGGGACAGAGACAGGGACAGAGACAGGGACAGAGACAGGGACAGAGACAGGGACAGCGACAGAGAAAGGGACAGAGACAGGGACAGAGACAGGGACAGAGACAGGAACAGGGACAGAGACAGGGACAGAGACAGGGACAGAGAGAGGGACAGAGACAGGACAGAGACAGGACAGAGACAGGGACATAGAGAGGGACAGAGACAAGGACAGAGACAGGGACAGAGACAGGGACAGAGACAGGGACAAAGACAGGGGCAGAGTCAGTGGCAGAGACAGGGGCAGAGACAGGGGCAGAGACAGGGACAGAGACAGGGACAGGGACAGAGATAGCTACAGAGACAGGGACAGAGACAGGGACAGGGACAGAGACAGGGACAGGGACAGGGACAGAGACAGGGACAGAGACAGGGATAGAGACAAGAACAGGGACAGGGACAGAGTCAGTGACAGAGACAGTGACAGAGACAGTGACAGAGACAGTGACAGAGACAGGGACAGAGACAAGGACAGAGACAATGACAGAGACAGGGACAGAGACAAGGACAGGGACAGAGACAGGGACAGAAACAGAGACGGTGACAGAGACAGTGACACAGAAAAGGACAGAGACAGGGACAGAGACAGTGACAGAGACAGTAAAGGAGACAGTGAAGGGGACAGTGACAGAGACAGTGACAAAGACAGTGACAGAGACAGAGATAGTGACAGAGACAGAGACAGTGACAGAGACAGTGACAGAGACAGGGACAGAGACAGGGACAGAGACAGTGACAGAGACAGTGAGAGACAGTGACGGAGACAGTGACAGAGACAGTGACGGAGACAGTGACAGAGACAGTCGCAGAGACAGAGACAGAGACTGGGACAGAGACAGGGACAAGGACAGGGACAGAGAAAGGGACAGGGACAGAGACAGGGACAGAGACAGGGACAGAGACAGGGACAGAGACAGGGACAGAGACAGGGACAGAGACAGGGATAGAGACAGGGACAGTGACAGGGACAGGGACAGGGACAGGGACAGAGACGGTGACAGGGTCAGTGACTGGGACAGTGACAGTGACAGAGACAGTGAAAAAGACAGTGACAGGGACAGAGACAGTAACAGAGACAGGGACAGAGTAATGGACAGGGACAGAGACAGAGACAGGGACAGAGACAGGGACAGAGAGGGACAGAGACAGGGACAGAGACAGGGACAGGGACAGAGACAGGGACAGGGACAGGGACAGAGACATGGAGAGGGACAGAGACAGTGACAGAGACAGGGACAGAGACAGGGACAGAGACAGGGACAGAGACAGGGACAGAGACAGGAACAGACACAGGGACAGAGACAGGGACAGGGACAGAGACAGGGACAGAGACAGAGCCAGGGACAGAGACAGGGACAGAGACACGGACAGAGAAAGGGACAGAGACAGGGACAGGGATATGGACAGGGACAGGGACAGAGACGGGGACAGAGACAGGGACAGGGACAGGGACAGAGACAGGGAAAGAGACAGAGACAGGGACAGGGACAAGGACCGAGACAGGGACAGAGACAGGGACAGAGACAGGGACAGAGACAGGGACAGAGACAGGGACAGGGACAGAGACAGGGACAGAGACAGGGACAGAGACAGGGACAGAGACAGGGACAGAGACAGGGACAGCGACAGAGAAAGTGACAGAGACAGGGACAGAGACAGGGACAGAGACAGGGACAGGGACAGGGAAAGGGACAGAGACAGGGACAGAGACAGGGACAGAGAGAGGGACAGAGACAGGACAGAGACAGGGACATAGAGAGGGACAGAGACAAGGACAGAGACAGGGACAGAGACAGGGACAAAGACAGGGGCAGAGTCAGAGGCAGAGACAGGGGCAGAGACAGGGGCAGAGACAGGGACAGAGACAGGGACAGGGACAGGGACAGAGATAGCTACAGAGACAGGGACAGAGACAGGGACAGGGACAGGGACAGAGACAGGGACAGGGACAGAGACAGGGACAGAGACAGGGACAGAGACAGGGACAGGGACAGGGACAGAGTCAGTGACAGAGACAGTGACAGAGACAGTGAAAGAGACAGTGACAGAGACAGGGACAGAGACAAGGACAGAGACAGTGACAGAGACAGGGACAGAGACAGGGACAGGGAAAGAGACAGGGACAGAAACAGAGACGGTGACAGAGACAGTGATAGAGAAAAGGACAGAGACAGGGACAGAGACAGTGACAGAGACAGTGAAGGAGACAGTGAAGGGGACAGTGACAGAGAGAGTGACAAAGACAGTGACAGAGACAGAGACAGTGACAGAGACAGAGACAGTGACAGAGACAGAGACAGATACAGGGACAGAGACAGGGACAGAGACAGTGACAGAGACAGTGAGAGACAGTGAGAGACAGTGACGGAGACAGTGACAGAGACAGTGACGGAGACAGTGACAGAGACAGAGACAGAGACTGGGACAGAGACAGGGACAAGGACAGGGACAGAGACAGGGACAGGGACAGAGACAGGGACAGAGACAGGGACAGAGACAGGGACAGAGACAGGGACAGAGACAGGGACAGAGACAGGGACAGTGACAGTGACAGGGACAGGGACAGGGACAGAGACGGTGACAGAGACGGTGACAGGGTCAGTGACAGGGACAGTGACAGTGACAGTGACAGAGACAGTGACAAAGACAGTGACAGGGACAGAGACAGTAACAGAGACAGGGACAGAGACATGGCCAGGGACAGAGACAGAGACAGGGACAGAGACAGGGACAGAGAGGGACAGAGACAGGGACAGAGACAGGGACAGGGACAGAGACAGGGACAGGGACAGGGACAGGGATAGGGACAGGGACAGAGACAGAGACAGAGACAGAGACAGTGAAAGAGACAGTGGCAGAGACAGTGACAGAGACGGTGACAGAGACAATGACAGAGACAGAGACAGTGACAGAGACAGGGACAGAGACAGTGACAGGGACAGGGACAGGGACAGTGACAAAGACAGTGACAGAGACAGTGACAGAGACAGAGACAGGGACAGTGACAAAGACAGTGACAGAGACAGTGACAGAGACAGAGACAGGGACAGAGACAGGGACGGTGACAGAGACAAAGACAGTGACAGAGACAGTGACAGAGACAGAGACAGAGACAGTGACAGAGACAGTGACAGAGACAGGGACAGAGACAGGGACAGACACAGTGACAGCGACAGTGACAGAGACAGTGACAGAGACAGTGACAGAGACAGAGACAGAGACAGTGACAGTGACAGAGACAGAGACAATGACAGAGACAGTGACAAAGAGAGTGACAGAGACAGTGACAGAGACAGTGACGGAGACAGTGACAGAGACAGTGACAGTGACAGTGACGGAGACAGTGACGGAGACAGAGGCGGAGACGGTGACGGAGAATGAGACGGAGACAGTGACAGAGACAGTGACAGAGACAGTGACAGAGACAGTGACAGAGACAGTGACAGAGACAGTGACAGAGACAGTGACAGAGACAGTGACAGAGACAGTGACAGAGACAGTGACAGAGACAGTCACATAGACAGTGACAGAGACAGTGACAGAGACAGTGACAGAGAGTTAAAGTGACAGAGACAGAGACAGACAGTGACAGGGACAGTGACAGAGACAGTGACAGAGACAGTGACAGAGACAGTGACAGAGACAGTGACAGAGACAGTGAAAGAGACAGTGACAGAGACAGTGACAGAGACAGTGACAGAGACAGTGACAGAGAGAGTGACAGAGACAGTGACAGAGACAGTGAAAGAGACAGTGACAGAGACAGAGACAGAGACAGAGACAGTGACAGAGACAGTGACAGAGACAGTGACAGAGAATGTGACAGAGACAGAGACAGAGACAGAGACAGTGACAGAGACAGTGACAGAGACAGTGACAGAGACAGTGACAGTGGCAGAGACAGAAACAGTGAAAGTGACTGTGACAGAGACAGTGACAGTGACAGAGACAGAGACAGAGACAGTGACAGTGACAGAGACAGAGACGGAGACAGAGACGGAGACAGTGACAGAGACAGTGACAGAGACAGAGACAGAGACAGAGACAGTGACAGAAACAGTGACAGAGACAGTGACAGAGACGGTGACAGAGACAGTGACAGAGACAGTGACAGAGACTGTGATAGGGACAGTGACAGAGACAGTGACAGAGACAGTGACAGAGACAGTGGCAGAGACAGTGACAGACAATGACAGAGACAGTGACAGAGACAGTGACAGAGACAGTGACAGAGACGGTGACAGAGACAGTGACAGAGACAGTGACAGAGACAGTGACAGAGACAGTGAAAGAGAAAGTGACAGAGACAGTGACAGACAGTGACAGAGACAGTGACAGAGACAGTGACAGAGACAGTGACGGAGACAGTGACAGAGACAGAGACAGTGACAGAGACAGAGACAAAAACAGTGAAAGAGACAGTGACAGAGACAGTGACAGAGACAGTGACAGAGACAGTGACAGAGACAGTGACAGAGACAGTGACAGAGACAGTGACAGAGACAGAGACAGTGACAGAGACAGTGACTGAGACAATGACAGAGACAGTGACAGAGACAGTGACAGAGACAGTGACAGAGACAGTGAAAGAGACGGTGACAGAGACAGTGACAGAGTCAGTAAAAGAGACGGTGACAGAGACAGTGACAGAGACAGTGACAGAGACGGTGACAGAGACAGTGACAGAGACAGTGACAGAGACAGTGACAGAGACAGTGAAAGAGAAAGTGACAGAGACAGTGACAGACAGTGACAGAGACAGTGACAGAGACAGTGACAGAGACAGTGACGGAGACAGTGACAGAGACAGAGACAGTGACAGAGACAGAGACAAAAACAGTGAAAGAGACAGTGACAGAGACAGTGACAGAGACAGTGACAGAGACAGTGACAGAGACAGTGACAGAGACAGTGACAGAGACAGTGACAGAGACAGAGACAGTGACAGAGACAGTGACTGAGACAATGACAGAGACAGTGACAGAGACAGTGACAGAGACAGTGACAGAGACAGTGAAAGAGACGGTGACAGAGACAGTGACAGAGTCAGTAAAAGAGACGGTGACAGAGACAGTGACAGAGACAGTGACAGTGACAGTGACAGAGACAGTGACAGAGACAGTGACAGAGACAGTGACAGAGACAGTGACAGAGACAGTGACAGAGACAGGGACAGAAACAGGGGCAGAGACAGTGACAGAGACAGTGACAGAGACAGTGAGAGAAACAGTGACAGAGACGGTGACAGAGACAGTGTCAGAGACAGTGACAGAGACAGTGACAGAGACAGTGACAGAGACGGTGACAGAGACAGTGAAAGAGACGGTGACAGAGGCAGTGACAGAAACAGTGACAAAGACAGTGACAGAGACAGTGACAGAGACAGAGACAGAGACAGTGACAGAGACAGTGACAGAGAGAGTGACAGAGACAGTGACAGAGAGTGACAGAGACAGAGACAGCGACAGACACAGTGACAGAGACAGTGACAGTGACAGAGACAGTGACAGAGACAGTGACAGTGACAGTGACAGAGACAGTGACAGAGACAGAGACAGAGACGGGGCCAGAGACAGTGACAGAGACAGTGACAGAGACAGTGACAGAGACAGTGACAGAGACAGTGACAGAGACAGTGACAGAGACAGTGACAGAGACAGTGACAGAGACAGTGACAGAGACAGTGACAGAGACAGTGACAGAGACAGTGACAGAGACAGTGACAGAGACAGTGACAGAGACAGTGACAGTGACAGAGACAGTGACAGAGACAGTGACAGAGACAGTGACAGAGACAGTGACAGAGACAGTGACAGAGACAGAAACAGAGACAGTGAAAGAGAGAGTGACAGAGACACTGACAGAGACAGTGACAGAGACAGTGACAGAGACAGTGACAGAGACAGTGACAGAGACAGTGACAGAGACAGTGACAGTGACAGAGACAGAGACAGAGACAGTGACAGTGACTGTGACAGAGACAGTGACAGAGACAGTGACAGAGACAGAGACAGTGACAGTGACAGAGACAGAGACAGAGACGGAGACAGAGACGGAGACAGTGACAGAGACAGTCATAGAGACGGTGACAGAGACAGTGACAGAGACAATGACAGAGACAGTGACAGAGACAGTGACAGAGACAGAGACAGTGACAGTGACAGACACAGTGACAGAGACAGTGACAGAGACACTGACAGAGACAGTGACAGAGACAGTGACAGAGACAGTGACAGAGACAGTGACAGGGACAGTGACAGAGGCAGTGACAGAGACAGTGACGGAGACAGTGGCAGAGACAGTGACAGACAATGACAGAGACTGGGACAGAGACAGGGACAGAGACAGGGACAGAGACAGGGGCAGAGACAGGGACAGAGAGGGACAGGGACAGAGAGGGACAGGGACAGAGACAGGGCCAGAGACAAGGACAGAGAGAGGGACAGAGACAGGGACAGAGACAGGGACAGAGACAGGGACAGACAGGGACAAAGACAGGGACAGAAACAGAGAGAGAGGCAGGGACAGAGACAGGGACAGAAACAGGGACAGAGACAGAGACAGGGACAGGGACAGAGATAGGACAGAGATAGGACAGGGACAGAGACAGGGACAGAGACAGGGACAGGGACATGGACAGAGACAGGGACAGGGACAGGGACAGAGACAGGGACAGAGACAGAGACAGAGACAGTGACAGGGACAGTGACAGTGACGGAGACAAGGACAGAGGCAGGGACAGAGACAGGGACAGAGACAGGGACAGGGACAGAGACGGTGACAGAGACAGTGTCAGAGACAGTCACAGAAACAGTGACAGAGACAATGACAGAGACTGGGACAGTGACAGAGACAATGACAGAGACTGGGACAGAGACAGGGACAGAGACAGGGACAGAAACAGGGGCAGAGACGGGGACAGAGAGAGGGACAGGGACAAAGACAGGAACAGGGACAGAGACAGGGACAGAGAGAGGGACAGAGACAGGGACAGAGACAGAGTCAGAGACAGTGACAGAGACAGTGACAGAGACAGTGACAGAGACAGTGACAGAGACAGTAACAGAGACAGTCACAGAGATAGTGACAGTGACAGAGACAGTGACAGAGACAGTGACAGAGACAGTGACAGAGACAGAGACATAGACATTAACAGTGACAAAGACAGAGACAGTGACGGAGACTTAGACAGAGACAGAGACAGTGACAGAGACAGTGACAGAGACAGTGACAGAGACAGTGACAGAGACAGTGACAGAGACAGTGACAGAGACAGTGAAAGAGACAGTGACAGAGACAGTGACAGAGACAGTGACAGAGACAGTGACAGAGACAGTGACAGAGACAGTGACAGAGAGTGACAGAGACAGAGACACTGACAAAGACACTGACAGAGACACTGACAGAGACAGTGACAGAGACAGTGACATTGACAGAGACAGTGACAGAGACAGGGACAGAGACGGGTACAGAGACGGGGACAGGGACAGAGAGGGACAGAGACAGAGACAGAGACAGGGACAGAGACAGGGACAGAAACAGGGACAGAGACAAGGACAGAGAAAGGGACAGGGACAGAGACAGGGACAGAGACAGGGACAGAATCAGGGACAGAGACAGAGACAGAGACAGGGACGGAGACAGGGACAGGGACAGAGACAGGGACAGAGACAGAGACAGGGACAGAGACAGAGACAGGGACAGAGACAGGGAAAAAGACAGGGACAGAGACACGGACAGAGACAGGGACAGAGACAGGGGCTGAGTCAGAGGCAGAGACAGGGGCAGAGACAGGGGCAGAGACAGGGACAAAGACAGGGACAGAGACAGGGACAGAGACAGGGACAAGGACAGGGACAGGGACAGAGACAGGGACAGGCACAGGGACAGAGAAAGGGACAGGGACAGGGACAGAGACAGGGACAGAGACAGGGACAGAGACAGGGACAGAGACAGGGACAGAGACAGGGACAGAGACAGTGACAGAGACAGTGACAGAGACAGGGAAAGAGACAGGGACAGAGACAGTGACAGAGACAGGGACAGAGACAGGGACAGAGACAGGGACAGAGACAGGGACAGAGACAGGGACAGAGACAGGGACAGAGACAGGGACAGGGACAGAGACAGGGACAGGGACAGAGACAGGGACAGAGACAGTGACAGTGACAGAGACAGTGACAGAGACAAGGACAGAGACAGGGACAGAGACAATGACAGAAACAGTGAAGGGGACAGTGAAGGGGACAGTGACAGAGAAAATGACAGAGACAGTGACAGAGACAATGACAGAGACAGTGACAGAGACAGTGACAGAGACAGTGACAGAGACAGTGACAGAGACAGTGACAGAGACAGTGACAGAGACAGGGACAGAGACGGGGACAGAGACAGGGACAGAGACAGGGACAGAGACAGTGAGAGACAGTGACGGAGACAGTGACGGAGACAGTGACTGAGACAGTGAGAGACAGTGACGGAGACAGTGACGGAGACAGTGACAGAGACAGTGACAGAGACAAAGACATAGACAGTGACAGTGACAAAGACAGAGACAGTGACAGAGACTGAGACAGTTATAGAGACAGAGACAGAGACAGTGACAGAGAAGAGACATAGGCAGTGACAGTGACAATGACAGAGACAGTGACAGAGACAGTGACAGAGACAGTGACAGAGACAATGACAGAGACAGTGACAGAGACAGTGACAGAGACAGTGCAATAGACAGTGACAGTGACAGAGACTGTGACAGAGACAGTGACAGAGACAGTGACAGTGACAGTGACAGAGACATTGACAGAGACAGTGACAGAGACAGTGACAGAGACAGTGACAGAGACAGAGACCGAGACAGTGACAGAGACAGTGACAGAGACAGTGACAGAGACAATGACAGAGACAGTGACAGAGACAGTGACAGAGACAGTGACAGTGACAGAGACTGTGACAGCGACAGAGAAAGTGACAGAGACAGGGACAGAGACAGGGAGAGAGACAGGGACAGGGACAGGGACAGAGACAGGGACAGAGACAGGGACAGAGAGAGGGACAGAGACAGGACAGAGACAGGGACATAGAGAGGGACAGAGACAAGGACAGAGACAGGGACAGAGACAGGGACAGAGACAGGGACAAAGACAGGGGCAGAGTCAGAGGCAGAGACAGGAGCAGAGACAGGGGCAGAGACAGGGACAGAGAGAGGGACAGGGACAGGGACAGAGATAGCTACAGAGACAGGGACAGAGACAGGGACAGGGACAGGGACAGAGACAGGGACAGAGACAGGGACAGAGACAGGGACAGAGACAGGGACAGGGACAGAGTCAGGGACAGAGACAGTGACAGAGACAGTGACAGAGACAGTGACAGAGACAGGGACAGAGACAAGGACAGAGACAGTGACAGAGACAGGGACAGAGACAGGGACAGAGACAGAGACAGGGACAGAAACAGAGACGGTGACAGAGACAGTGACAGAGAAAAGGACAGAGACAGGGACAGAGACAGTGACAGAGACAGTGAAGGAGACAGTGAAGGGGACAGTGACAGAGAGAGTGACAAAGACAGTGACAGAGACAGAGACAGTGACAGAGACAGAGACAGTGACAGAGACAGAGACAGGGACAGAGACAGGGACAGAGACAGCGACAGAGACAGCGACAGAGACAGTGACAGAGACAGTGACAGTGACAGAGACAGTGACAGTGACAGTGACAGAGACAGTGACAGTGACAGAGACGGGGCCAGAGACAGTGACAAATACAGTGACAGAGACAGTGACAGAGACAGTGACAGAGACAGTGACAGAGACAGAGACAGTAACAGAGACAGTGACAGAGACAGTGACAGAGACAGTGACAGAGACAGTGACAGAGACAGTGACAGAGACTGTGACAGAGACAGTGACAGAGACAGTGACAGAGACAGTGACAGAGACAGTGACAGACAGTGACAGAGACAGTGACAAAGACAATGACAGAGAGTGACAGAGACAGTGACAGAGACAGTCACAGAGACAGAGACAGTGACAGAGACAGTGACAGAGACAGTGACAGAGACAGTGACAGTGACTGAGACAGTGACAGAGACAGTGACAGTGACAGAGACAATGACAGAGACAGTGACAGGGACAGTGACAGAGACAGTGACAGAGACAGTGACAGAGACGGTGACAGAGACAGTGAAAGAGACGGTGACAGAGGCAGTGACAGAAACAGTGACAGAGACAGTGACAGAGACAGTGTCAGAGACAGTGACAGAGACAGTGACAGAGACAGTGACAGAGAGAGTGACAGAGACAGTGACAGAGAGTGACAGAGACAGAGATAGCGACAGACACAGTGACAGAGACAGTGACAGTGACAGAGACAGTGACAGAGACAGTGACAGTGACAGTGACAGTGACAGAGACAGTGACAGAGACAGTGACAGAGACGGGGCCAGAGACAGTGACAGAGACAGTGACAGAGACAGTGACAGAGACAGTGACAGAGACAGTGACAGAGACAGTGACAGAGACAGTGACAGAGACAGTGACAGAGACAGTGACAGAGACAGTGACAGAGACAGTGACAGAGACAGTGACAGAGACAGTGACAGAGACAGTGACAGAGACAGTGACAGAGACAGTGACAGAGACAGTGACAGAGACAGTGACAGAGACAGTGACAGAGACAGTGACAGAGACAGTGACAGAGACAGTGACAGAGACAGTGACAGAGACAGTGACAGTGACAGAGACAGAGACAGTGACAGAGACAGAGACAGAGACAGAGACAGTGAGAGAGACAGTGACAGAGACAGTGACAGAGACAGAAACAGAGACAGTGAAAGAGAGAGTGACAGAGACACTGACAGAGACAGTGACAGAGACAGTGACAGAGACAGTGACAGAGACAGTGACAGAGACAGTGACAGAGACAGTGACAGAGACAGTGACAGTGACAGAGACAGAGACAGAGACAGTGACAGTGACTGTGACAGAGACAGTGACCGAGACAGTGACAGTGACAGAGACAGAGACAGTGACAGTGTCAGAGACAGAGACAGAGACGGAGACAGAGACGGAGACAGTCACAGAGACAGTCACAGAGACGGTGACAGAGACAGTGACAGAGACAGTGACAGAGACAGAGACAGTGACAGTGACAGACACAGTGACAGAGACAGTGACAGAGACACTGACAGAGACAGTGACAGAGACAGTGACAGAGACAGTGACAGAGACAGTGACAGGGACAGTGACAGAGACAGTGACAGAGAAAGTGACAGAGACAGTGGCAGAGACAGTGACAGACAATGACAGAGACTGGGACAGAGACAGGGACAGAGACAGGGGCAGAGACAGGGACAGAGAGGGACAGGGACAGAGACAGGGCCAGAGACAAGGACAGAGAGAGGGACAGAGACAGGGACAGAGACAGGGACAGAGACAGGGACAGGGACAGAGACGGTGACAGAGACAGTGTCAGAGACAGTCACAGAGACAGTGACAGAGACAATGACAGAGACTGGGACAGTGACAGAGACAATGACAGAGACTGGGACAGAGACAGGGACAGAGACAGGGACAGAAACAGGGGCAGAGACGGGGACAGAGAGAGGGACAGGGACAAAGACAGAGACAGGGACAGAGACAGGGACAGAGAGAGGGACAGAGACAGGGACAGAGACAGAGTCAGAGACAGTGACAGAGACAGTGACAAAGACAATGACAGAGAGTGACAGAGACAGTGACAGAGACAGTCACAGAGACAGAGACAGTGACAGAGACAGTGACAGAGACAGTGACAGAGACAGTGACAGTGACTGAGACAGTGACAGAGACAGTGACAGTGACAGAGACAATGACAGAGACAGTGACAGGGACAGTGACAGAGACAGTGACAGAGACAGTGACAGAGACAGTGACAGAGACGGTGACAGAGACAGTGAAAGAGACGGTGACAGAGGCAGTGACAGAGACGGTGACAGAGACAGTGAAAGAGACGGTGACAGAGGCAGTGACAGAAACAGTGACAGAGACAGTGACAGAGACAGTGTCAGAGACAGTGACAGAGACAGTGACAGAGACAGTGACAGAGAGAGTGACAGAGACAGTGACAGAGAGTGACAGAGACAGAGATAGCGACAGACACAGTGACAGAGACAGTGACAGTGACAGAGACAGTGACAGAGACAGTGACAGTGACAGTGACAGTGACAGAGACAGTGACAGAGACAGTGACAGAGACGGGGCCAGAGACAGTGACAGAGACAGTGACAGAGACAGTGACAGAGACAGTGACAGAGACAGTGACAGAGACAGTGACAGAGACAGTGACAGAGACAGTGACAGAGACAGTGACAGAGACAGTGACAGAGACAGTGACAGAGACAGTGACAGAGACAGTGACAGAGACAGTGACAGAGACAGTGACAGAGACAGTGACAGAGACAGTGACAGAGACAGTGACAGAGACAGTGACAGAGACAGTGACAGAGACAGTGACAGAGACAGTGACAGAGACAGTGACAGAGACAGTGACAGAGACAGTGACAGAGACAGTGACAGAGACAGTGACAGAGACAGTGACAGAGACAGTGACAGTGACAGAGACAGAGACAGTGACAGAGACAGAGACAGAGACAGTGAGAGAGACAGTGACAGAGACAGTGACAGAGACAGAAACAGAGACAGTGAAAGAGAGAGTGACAGAGACACTGACAGAGACAGTGACAGAGACAGTGACAGAGACAGTGACAGAGACAGTGACAGAGACAGTGACAGAGACAGTGACAGAGACAGTGACAGTGACAGAGACAGAGACAGAGACAGTGACAGTGACTGTGACAGAGACAGTGACCGAGACAGTGACAGTGACAGAGACAGTGACAGTGTCAGAGACAGAGACAGAGACGGAGACAGAGACGGAGACAGTCACAGAGACAGTCACAGAGACGGTGACAGAGACAGTGACAGAGACAGTGACAGAGACAGTGACAGTGACAGTGACAGACACAGTGACAGAGACAGTGACAGGGACAGTGACAGAGACAGTGACAGAGAAAGTGACAGAGACAGTGGCAGAGACAGTGACAGACAATGACAGAGACTGGGACAGAGACAGGGACAGAGACAGGGGCAGAGACAGGGACAGAGAGGGACAGGGACAGAGACAGGGCCAGAGACAAGGACAGAGAGATGGACAGAGACAGGGACAGAGACAGGGACAGAGACAGGGACAGACAGGGACAAAGACAGGGACAGAAACAGAGAGAGAGGCAGGGACAGCGACAGGGACAGAAACAGGGACAGAGACAGAGACAGGGACAGGGACAGAGATAGGACAGAGATAGGACAGGGACAGAGACAGGGACAGAGACAGGGACAGGGACATGGACAGAGACAGGGACAGGGACAGAGACAGGGACAGAGACAGAGACAGAGACAGTGACAGGGACAGTGACAGTGACGGAGACAAGGACAGAGGCAGGGACAGAGACAGGGACAGAGACAGGGACAGGGACAGAGACGGTGACAGAGACAGTGTCAGTGACAGTCACAGAGACAGTGACAGAGACAATGACAGAGACTGGGACAGTGACAGAGACAATGACAGAGACTGGGACAGAGACAGGGACAGAGACAGGGACAGAAACAGGGGCAGAGACGGGGACAGAGAGAGGGACAGGGACAAAGACAGAGACAGGGACAGAGACAGGGACAGAGAGAGGGACAGAGACAGGGACAGAGACAGAGTCAGAGACAGTGACAGAGACAGTGACAGAGACAGTGACAGAGACAGTGACAGAGACAGTGACAGAGACAGTGACAGAGACAGTCACCGAGACAGTGACAGTGACAGAGGAGTGACAGAGACAGTGACAGAGACAGAGACATAGACATTAACAGTGACAAAGACAGAGACAGTGACGGAGACTTAGACAGTGACAGAGACAGTGACAGAGACAGTGACAGACAGTGACAGAGACAGTGACAGAGACAGTGACAGAGACAGTGACAGAGACAGTGAAAGAGACAGTGACAGAGACAGTGACAGAGACAGTGACAGAGACAGTGACAGAGACAGTGACAGAGAGTGACAGAGACAGAGACACTGACAGAGACACTGACAGAGACAGTGACAGAGACAGTGACATTGACAGAGACAGTGACAGAGACAGGGACAGAGACGGGTACAGAGACGGGGACAGGGACAGAGAGGGACAGAGACAGAGACAGAGACAGGGACAGAGACAGGTACAGAAACAGGGACAGAGACAAGGACAGAGAAAGGGACAGGGACAGAGACAGGGACAGAGACAGGGACAGAATCAGGGGCAGAGACAGAGACAGGGACGGAGACAGGGACAGGGACAGAGACAGAGACAGAGACAGGGACAGAGACAGAGACAGGGACAGAGACAGGGAAAGAGACAGCTACAGAGTCACGGACAGAGACAGGGACGGAGACAGGGGCTGAGTCAGAGGCAGAGACAGGGGCAGAGACAGGGGCAGAGACAGGGACAGAGACAGGGACAGAGACAGGGACAGAGACAGGGACAGGGACAGGGACAGGGACAGAGACAGGGACAGGCACAGGGACAGAGAAAGGGACAGGGACAGGGACAGAGACAGGGACAGAGACAGGGACAGAGACAGGGACAGAGACAGGGACAGAGACAGTGACAGAGACAGTGACAGAGACAGGGAAAGAGACAGGGACAGAGACAGGGACAAAGACAGGGACAGAGACAGGGACAGAGACAGGGACAGAGACAGGGACAGGGACAGAGACAGGGACAGGGACAGGGACAGAGACAGGGACAGAGACAGTGACAGTGACAGAGACAGGGACAGAGACAAGGACAGGGACAGGGACAGAGACAATGACAGAGACAGTGAAGGGGACAGTGAAGGGGACAGTGACAGAGACAATGACAGAGACAGTGACAGAGACAATGACAGAGACAGTGACAGAGACAGTGACAGAGACAGTGACAGAGACAGTGACAGAGACAGTGATAGAGACAGTGACAGAGACAGGGACAGAGACAGGGACAGAGACAGGGACAGAGACAGGGACGGAGACAGTGAGAGACAGTGACGGAGACAGTGACAGAGACAGTGACAGAGACAGTGACAGAGAGTGACAGAGACAGGGACACGGACAGAGACACTGACAGAGACACTGACAGAGACAGTGACAGAGACAGTGACATTGACAGAGACAGTGACAGAGACAGGGACAGAACGGGGACAGAGACGGGACAGGGACAGACAGGGACAGAGACAGAGACAGGGACAAAAACAGGGACAGAGACAGGGACAGAGACAAGGACAGAGACAGGGACAGGGACAGGGACAGAGACAGGGACAGACACAGGGACAGAGACAGGGACAGAAACATTGACAGAGACAGTGAGAGACAGTGACGGGGACAGTGACGGAGACAGTGACAGAGACAGTGACAGAGACAGGGACAGAGACTGGGACAGAGACAGGGACAAGGACAGGGACAGAGACAGGGACAGGGACAGAGACAAGGACAGAGACAGGGACAGAGACAGGGACAGAGACAGGGACAGAGACAGGGACAGAGACAGGGACAGTGACAGGGACAGGGACAGAGACAGTGACAGAGACAGTGACAGGGACAGGGACAGTAACTGAGACAGGGACAGAGACAGGGACAGAGACAGTGACAGAGACAGTGACAGAGACAGTGACAGAGACAGTGACAGAGACAGTGACAGAGACAGAGACAGTGACAGAGACAGTGACAGAGACAGTGACAGAGACAGGGACAGAGACAGGGACAGAGACAGAGACAGTGACAGAGACAGTGAGAGACAGTGACGGAGACAGTGACGGAGACAGTGACAGAGACAGCGACAGAGACAGAGACATAGACAGTGACAGTGACAAAGACAGAGACAGTGACAGAGACTGAGACAGTGATAGAGACAGAGACAGAGACAGTGACAGAGACAGAGACATAGGCAGTGACAGTGACAAAGACAGAGACAGTGACAGAGACAGTGACAGAGACAGTGACAGAGACAGTGACAGAGACAGTGACAGAGACAGTGACAGAGACTGTGACAGAGACAGGGACAGAAACAGTGACAGAGATAGTGACAGAGACAGTGACAGAGGCAGTGACAGAGACAGTGACAGAGACAGTGACAGAGAGTGACAGAGAGTGACAGAGACAGAGACACTGACAGAGACACTGACAGAGACAGTGACAGAGACAGTGAAAGTGACAGAGACAGTGACAGAGACAGGGACAGAGACGGGGACAGAGACGGGGACAGGGACAGACAGGGACAGAGACAGGGACAGAGACAGAGACAGGGACAGAGACAGGGACAGAGACAAGGACAGAGACAGGGACAGGGACAGAGACAGGGACAGAGACAGAGACAGGGACAGAAACAGGGACAGAGACAGGGACAGAAACAGGGACAGAGACACGGACAGGGACAGGGACGGAGACAGGGACGGAGACAGGGACGGAGACAGTGACGTAGACAGTGACGGAGACAGTGACGGAGACAGTGACGGAGACAGTGACGGAGACACTGACGGAGACAGTGACGGAGACAGTGGCGGAGACAGTGACGGAGACAGTGACGGAGACAGTGACGAGACAGTGACAGAGACAGTGACAGAGACAGTGACAGTGACAGTGACAGAGAAAGTGACAGAGACAGTGACAGAGACAGTGACAGAGACAGTGACAGAGACAGAGACAGAGACAGTGACAGAGACAGTGACAGAGACAGGACAGAGACAGTGAAAGAGACAGTGACAGATACAGTGACAGAGACAGTGACAGAGACAGTGACAGAGACAGAGACAGTGACAGTGACAGAGACAGTGACAGAGACAGTGACAGAGACAGAGACAGAGACAGTGACAGAGACAGTGACAGAGACAGTGACAGAGACAATGACAGAGACAGTGACAGAGACAGTGACAGAGACAGTGACAGTGACAGAGACAGTGACAGCGACAGAGAAAGTGACAGAGACAGGGACAGAGACAGGGAGAGAGACAGGGACAGGGACAGGGACAGAGACAGGGACAGAGACAGGGACAGAGAGAGGGACAGAGACAGGACAGAGACAGGGACATAGAGAGGGACAGAGACAAGGACAGAGACAGGGACAGAGACAGGGACAGAGACAGGGACAAAGACAGGGGCAGAGTCAGAGGCAGAGACAGGGGCAGAGACAGGGGCAGAGACAGGGACAGAGACAGGGACAGGGACAGGGACAGAGATAGCTACAGAGACAGAGACAGGGACAGAGACAGGGACAGAGACAGGGACAGGGACCGAGTCAGGGACAGAGACAGTGACAGAGACAGTGACAGAGACAGTGACAGAGACAGGGACAGAGACAAGGACAGAGACAGTGACAGAGACAGGGACAGAGACAGGGACAGGGACAGAGACAGGGACAGAAACAGCGACGGTGACAGAGATAGTGACAGAGAAAAGGACAGAGACAGGGACAGAGACAGTGACAGAGACAGTGAAGGAGACAGTGAAGGGGACAGTGACAGAGAGAGTGACAAAGACAGTGACAGAGACAGAGACAGTGACAGAGACAGAGACAGTGACAGAGACAGAGACAGAGACAGGGACAGAGACAGGGACAGCGACAGAGACAGCGACAGAGACAGCGACAGAGACAGTGACAGAGACAGTGACAGTGACAGAGACAGTGACAGTGACAGTGACAGTGACAGAGACAGTGACAGTGACAGAGACAGTGACAGTGACAGTGACAAAGACAGTGACAGAGACAGTGACAGAGACAGTGACAGAGACAGTGACAGAGACAGAGACAGTGACAGAGACAGTGACAGAGACAGTGACAGAGACAGTGACAGAGACAGTGACAGAGACAGTGACAGAGACTGTGACAGAGACAGTGACAGAGACAGTGACAGAGACAGTGACAGAGACAGTGACAGACAGTGACAGAGACAGTGACAGAGACAATGACAGAGAGTGACAGAGACAGTGACAGAGACAGTCACAGAGACAGAGACAGTGACAGAGACAGTGACAGAGACAGTGACAGAGACAGTGACAGAGACAGTGACAGAGACAGTGGCAGTGACTGAGACAGTGACAGAGACAGTGACAGTGACAGAGACAGTGACAGAGACAGTGACAGGGACAGTGACAGAGACAGTGACAGAGACAGTGACAGAGACAGTGACAGAGACAGTGACAGAGACAGTGACAGAGACAGTGACAGAGACAGTGACAGAGACAGTGACAGTGACAGTGACAGTGACAGAGACAGTGACAGAGACAGTGACAGTGACAGTGACAGTGACGGAGACAGTGACGGAGACAGTGACAGAGACAGGGACAGGGACAGTGACGGAGACAGTGACAGAGACAGTGACGGAGACAGTGACAGTGACAGCGACAGCGACAGAGACAGTGACAGAGACAGAGGCCGTGACAGAGACAGAGACAGTGACAGAGACAGAGACAGTGACAGTGACAGAGACAGTGACAGAGACAGTGACAGAGACAGTGACATTGACAGAGACAGTGACAGAGACAGTGACAGAGACAGGGACAGAGACAGGGACAGTGACAAGGACAGAAACGGGGACAGAGATGGGGACAGAGACAGGGTCAGCGACAGGGACAGAGACAGGGACAGAGACAGAGAGAGATGGAAACAGATGGCAAACACAGAGAGACAGACAGAGAGGCAGAGGCAGACGGAGACAGGAAGTCAGGGGCAAACAGAGACGGACAGACGCGGACACAGACACAGAGGTAGAGATAGAGACAGAGGTGCAGAGGGAGAGAGAGGAACAGAGACAGAGCGAGACAGATATAGGCAAACAGAGTGGGACAGAAAAAACAGAGACAAAAAGACTGAGATAGAGAGACAGAGACAGAGACACAGACAGTGAAACAATAATGTTTAAAAGAGAGTACTCCCTAAGGAATTATATTAGGAACCTAAACAAACTCCAGCTCACCAAATATAATTTTTTGAGTGAAACATGGCTATAATTATGATAGATAACTTATACTTTTTTCTGGAATATTATTTCAGCTTCAGTAGCTTGTTTGTAACATTTTGTTGGTAACATTTGCAACATTACTTGTAAGTTAGTTTTGAACACGTAGCACCGCATTTCTCTCCCTAAGTCCCAAATGACTTTCGAAATTTTCTTTGACATAATATACTAATTTTAATAGTGAAAATAATTTTCTTTATTTAAATAATTTTTCACTACCTTGAACTTTTTCATAAACCCCATCAGCACTGCACGTGTGTGTGTAAGTGAGGTAATAAATATATGGTTGTTCCGGAGTTTAGGGTGGCACGGTTCCTTTGGTTTACCGATTCGATTCACTAAAGTGCAAGCGACTCACTGAACTGAATCCCAGTTCACTATTCGGGTGTTGCGATGTTCGTTATGTTATCGCAATAAACATATTTTGTAATTCACAATCTCATGCTACTTTCATTACTACTCAAGGCTAATATTTTATTACTAAAATAAGCAACTTATCAACTTAATACATGTTTATACGCTCTAGAATCCTCAGACTATTTCACTAACACTTTGAACAAAAACAGTTAATATTGGGGGCTATCGCGCCCCCAACACCCCATTTTAATCAAGTAAAACCAACCCATCTATTTTTTCAAACAAATACTATATGTTAAAGATAGAAGTATTTTATTAGAAAAAAAATCAACTCACATAATCGCTGAAATTATAGAATTTTAATAGTATTATAAATACTATGGTAGTGAAATTAGTGTAACGTCTCTGCACTAATTACATAGAACATCCTTATAACACGAAAAACTTCAATTATTCATCAACGTATCACCAAATCTGCTTATATCTGATTAAATACACTCTTAACTTTTTATGAACTGAAGTTCAGTAAATTAATACGACTCCTCTCAAACGAAGAATCCTTTCACAGACATTTTCACGCTATGACCGTTGTCGACTCTGAATACAAATCCACACACAACCATCTGTTCTATCCTTTTTCTCAGTAAATTTCATATCGCTCGTTTGCGACAACAGTGTCACAACTTAAAATATGTAACCTTTTCAGGAGAGCCATTTAAAGGTTTTGATTTGTTGTAGCTTTGTTACGTACACATTTCACAATACATCCATAGAATAATTTTAATAGAATGAACCTTCGATACTAAGATAACTCAATAAATAGCTTGGTCTCTCCGTACAGTCCTTTATTTTACCCTCTGTCAGACTTGGGTCATTGTTGCTGCTAAATACTGTGCCGGTGATAAGTATTATATTGAAATTGGACATTGTCACCAAACTAAATTGTTTTACGATAAGTTGACTGAATATTAACACAAAATGTTGTATATTCAGGCCAAAGGAATCAACAGTTCCTAATAACAATGTCGCTTTATTCCAAAATCCAAGAGCATAAACATACATCAAAGCCAGTTCGCCGTTTACCAGTAGATGTCCCTTTACAAGCACAATAAATCAACCACCAGGAGAATAGCCTTACAACACCCCTAACAACCTAACAACACTTGGCACTAACTCGCTCACATGGCTCACACTCTGCACTATCTCGGAACTGTGACTGCTTCGGCGCCCCTCGCTTTGCAGCACAGTTCCGTGTGGCCGCTAAAGTGCAATGCAGCCACACTTCCCTGCTGTGGAGCCATCCCTATCCTTTCGGACATCTATGGCTGATCTGAAAAATGAAAAGAAAACATAGGTCAGAAATGACAATAGCCTTTCGGCGCGCTTTTGGCGTTGTTTACCGCAATTTTCATGCAAGTATTGGCGTCTCGCCTATTGCAGCATATCTCTCGGGCGCTTGTACGTAGCCGTGGGATCCGGCTCGTACAGATTTAAATTTAATATTATGTCATTATTTGACGTATTTATTTTGGAAAAGAAATTTTCAGCTAAATTTTTAAAGTGCTCTTCGAGGAGCGGTAACTTTACTGCAGCGTGTAAGTCTGCGATTCTGATAAACATTGGCGCGCACAGTATTCTACGGAGGCACGCATTTTGAACTATTTGCAACTTATTTAAGTGACAATGCGCCGCTATTCCCCAACTTGGGCAGGCGTAGTCCATAATGGGCCTAATCATGGCTTTATATAAAAGCAGAGCATTCGCTGTGGACAGTTTGCTTCGCTTATGTAATAAGCTTCGCAACATGCCCAGGCGTTGCCAGGCTTTGCTAGCGACCGCGTCCGCGTGCTCGCGGAAAGTTAAAGCGCGATCCAGCGTGATGCCGAGGTACTTTGTGCTGGCGCGCCATTCAATGTTCGAATTGCATAGCGCGAGCGGCCGCGGCTGGTCGTATTTGTATCTGCGTGTGAAGAGCACTGCCGTGCTCTTTTCCATGTTGACTTTGATACGCCAGCGCTGCAGCCACTCCTGGATCTGTAATAAATGTAAATCCAAATATTTAACGAGCAAATCGATTCTTTTGGACGTGGCAATTACTGCCGTGTCGTCTGCGTACATGGCGAGTTCTGTTTGGATGGAGGTAGGTATATCGCGCACGTACAGGCATTAGAGCACAGGGGAGATAATGCTCCCCTGAGGCACGCCCGCCCGTATGCGGCGGGTGGTAGATTTCGCGTGCAGAACCGTCACTTGAAACGATCTGTTCGCGAGGAAGGAGTGCACTAAGCGTACAATATAGGAAGGGAAGTTGGCTTCGATGAGCTTGACGAGGAGGCCGTCGTGCCAAACCTTATCAAAAGCGCTGGCGACGTCCAGGAAAACTCCGCCAGTGAATCGCCGCTCGTTAAAGTTGCGCCGAATTCTGTCAACTATGCGCACTAGCTGATGAGTGGTGCTGTGGTGCGCCCTAAAACCAAATTGTTCATTATTAACAAGGCCGTGCTTTTCGGTAAATTTTATAATTCTCTTAAGGAGAATTTTCTCAAAGAGCTTGCCGAGCGTGTTAAGAAGACTAATTGGTCTGTACGACTGCGGCAAACTCTTATTCTTTCCGGGTTTAGGAAAGTTTAGCACGTGCGCGTGTTTCCATTGCGCCGGAAATAGCTGGAAGATGAAAATTGCGTTAAACAAATGCACGATATAGTTTATGGCACTTTGCGGGAGCCTTTTCAGAACTTCGTTTCTGATCCCGTCCGGTCCCGGAGCTTTTCCGCTCCGTAGTGCTGCGATGGCGTCGGTCACTTCTGCGACGTCCGTTAGCTCCGGCTCGTCGGCGGGGGCGTGCAGGGCCGCTGCGACGGTGCAATGCACGCTCTCGGCGTGCTCCGCAGGCGGCTGCTCCTCGACCGGCTGGAATTGCGATTCGAGGGAGTCAGCGAAAAGCTCCGCTTTCTCCTCGTTCGCCTCCACTTTGTCGCCGTTCGCGTTGCGCAGTGGCGGGACTGAAAAAGAAGATTTTGTCAAAGTTCGCGTTAGCTGCCATAATGAACTATCTTCCGGCTTTAGCTTTCTCAGTAGGTTTCCCCGCTTCGAGTTTCTGTGTTCAGTTAAGGCGTCGTCTACACGCCGCCTTAACTGATTCAGAGCAAGCTTGTCTGCCGGGTGCCGCGTGCGCTGCCATTCCCGTCGCGCCACGTTTTTGCGCTGGATCAGCGCTATTATACGGGGGGTAGCTCCGCTGCTCGCTGCTCGTTTCGCCCGGCGAAGGCGGCCGCATTCAGGCTATCTGTGATAGCCTCCGCAAGCTGTTTTGCCCCTGGCTCGATCTGCTGCGGGTCTGAGATGGGCTCTGCTTCCGGGAGGCGTTTCTCCAATTCCTTCTGAAACAAAGGCCAATTAGTGCGTTTGCGGGCGGGTGGAAGCGCTAAAGAAGTTTGCAAATCGCTGCGTCCTATTTCGGCTATGACTGGGAGGTGGTCGGAGGAGAGCTCGCAGGCTGTGGTGAGGTGAATTGGGGCGCCAAGATCGCGGATGACGGCGATGTCCAAGACATCCGGCCGTCTTGCATTGGCGGGGAAGTGCGTGGGTTGCATCGGGCCTATCACCTCGTAGCCGTGCGTTTCCGCAAAGTTTTTCAGCTGTCGGCCACGAGGCGAGGTGATGCGGGAATTCCAAGACGGGTGTTTCGCATTGAAATCACCCGCCAGGAGGGTAGGGATGCGGGCGAGCGGCTCCAGAAGAGCGTCGAAATCGCTCTGCTCTAGGGACGCATTTCGCGCCGGCGGAATGTAGGCCGATATGATACGCAGCGGGCCCTTCTTCATCCGGACCGCAACCGCCGTGGCCTCGATGTACTGGAGCTGCGGCAGAGCTAATTCGTGATGCGTGATGTCGCGCCGCACTAAAACTGCCGTTCCGCCGCCCGGGTTTGCATTCGGGACACGTGCTGATCTGTCTGACCTGTAACAAACGTAGCCAGGGAGAGAGAAGCGATGCTTAGGCTGAAGGTGAGTTTCGCCTAGCATCAGAATTGTTAAATGATGCTTTGCGGCGAATGCGGCTAGCTCCGCATGTTTGTTCCTGCTTACGATACCGTTGCAGTTCCAAAAGGCGAGCGAGAGGCGAGCTGGAGCTGCTGAAAGAGAATTGGAATTATTATTATTGTTATTGACGGCCGTGGTAGCCATCACGGGGCGGAGGAGGCGGGGGCGGAGGCGGCCGCTCCCTCGAGCGCTGCGTTGGCCTCAACCGCGCGGTCATGCGCGTACCGAAGCAACAGCTCCATGACCACGTGCAGCATCAGCTGCGGCCAGTCGCTCGGGGAGGGTCCGGTGATGGTGCGGGTGATGAGGCGGATCGTCATGATGGGATCCACGTTGTTCAGGGCGAGATCCTCGGCGACGCTGTGCATAAACCGCGTCCGCTCTTCGAGAGTGTAGGAACGCGGGAAGTGCCTCTCTTCTTCTTCTGCTGCTCTTCTGCTTCGTCTCTCGGGCGGCGGCGGTGAGGCTGGAGGCCCTTGTCGCGTGGGTTGGGAGGGGCGGGAGGGGGCGGCGGGTGGAGAGGCGGGGGCGTCGTCGGCCACTGCGCGCGCGTACGTGCGCAGCTGGCGGCGTGGGCCGCGGCGGTGGCGCGCGCGGCGCGGCGTGCGCTGCGGGAGCGGCTGCGGCGGCGGCGATGAGCTGCGGCGGCGCGGCGCCGCTCTCTCCCGTGAGGGCGAGCGGGTCGACGCCGTCTCGGCGCTTGAGGCGCGGCGGCGCTCGATGTAGACCCGGCGGGCCCGATCCTGCTGGCGGCGCTGCTCTCGGCGTCTCTGCGCCTCGTCGCCCCTGAAACAGCGGCGCTGGTACTCGGGGCATCCCTTGTACCGAGCGCCGTGGTGGTCCGCGCTACAGTTAGCGCAGCGCCGCGACTCCACGGGCGGATTGTCCCCGAGGGGGCAGGCCGCCGTGTCGTGCGCAGCGCCGCACTTCCCACAGCGCGGGTGGCGTGCGCAGTGCCGCTGCACATGACCGAAGTCAAGTCAGTTTCGGCACTGCACTGGTCCTCTCGGTGGCCGATACCTCTCCACCGAGATCTTCAATCCTCGAATTTCCCTCAGCGCGAGGATCCTGCGCTGGTCCGGCTCGTCGGGCAGCGTGACGAGGACGAGCGGGATCGGCCGTCCTCTCCGCCCGTGTTTGCGACTCGTCAGCCGCTCCGCCTTCTCCGCCTGAAAATTGAAACGCCCGAGGGCGGCGATTAGCGATGGCGCGTCCGTAGTTAGCGGAACGCCGCGGATAATCACCCGCAGCTTCCGCGCATTGCCAGTGGAATACGTGTGGTATTCCAATGTGCGCGCACGCAGTACAGAGACGGAGGCCGTATAATCCTCCATCGAGGCCGTGCGGAGGCGTACGGCTTCTCCGGTCGCTTCTGCAACGACCGGTTCGCCGCAAACCTCTCGCAGGGCCTCCAGGAGGGCGAATACGTCCCCGCATCCAAACACGTGGATAAGGGGTGGGCGTCGCTGGCGGCGGACGAGCGTGAACGCGTCGTCGTCGTCCTCTTGCGCTGCTGCGGCGGCGTCCGGCATCGAGGCCGGTGAGCCGCTCCTTGCGGCGGTGGCTGGCGTCGGTGGCGATGCGGTCGCCGATCGATGGGGAGCGGAAGGGCCGCTACCATTACTCGTCCTGGGGACAGAAACGACACGGAGGTCGTTGCAGATTCGTTCTGCGGACGGGGTGGCCATGCGCAAGCGCTTTGGCGACCCCGCATGTCGTCGTGCTCCGCGTCCGCGGCTGCCGCTTTCGCCCTCCAGAGGAGTTTGAAACGCGGCGCCCGGCGACGCTGCGCTCGACATTTCCTTACGGCCCGAAGGCCTATCTACTTTTTGCTCTTTTTACGGCCCGAGGGCCTCGCTCGGCTAAATGCTCTTTTTGGTCCTAAAAAGGACTGTTGCTCCCTCGCTGCTCTCCTCAGGAACGTCCGTCCTCTTCGGTGGTCAGCTTCGGAATCCGACTGCTTCGGCCTCTCGGACCGGCCGCTTTATACCTCCCGAGCCCGTGTAGCGAGTCTCCATTTTCTCGTGCATTTCCGGCTCAGTGGGCAGCCTCGTCGCCGCTGCCGCCCTGCCACCTGGCGGCGCCTCCCAGCAAATCTCTGCTGGGCCCGACGCTCGGTCGGTCAGTGCGCCGCCAGCAACGGTGCGCTGCTGGGCCGCTGCCGCGGGCCTATTTGCTTATACCATAACATAAAAATAAATAAAATGTAATTTGTGTTAGTTTCTATTTCTATAATTGGAATGATACATTATTAGAAACTATACAAAACATTTTTTTCAGACTTCTCTCTCTTTACTAACAATTTACAAGCTGTTGTAGAAAGGTTGATAATACTTCGGGATCAAATTATTGTGCACTAAATCCATCAGGTCCCTTTTCTTTCTCTGGGAGATCCTTGGCTTAGCAGTGAATGCAGGGGTCAGCATTACATCATTGTTAGAATTGTAAGATGATCTCTTTTCCTTTTATTGACAGTGGCTTCCTGGAAAGTATCTGAATAAGACATCTTGTAGAATATTGAATTGGGTATTTCCTTCAGAACTTTGGTGACTTTTACGTCCGAAATTATTACACCTCCCATGTTAATAGGGTCAATATCCATGTGTAACTGCTTGATGTCATAGAAATCATCGTAGCACATCTCGCTTCTCCAACTTTCCTTGTAGTTCTAAATTGCGGAGATATATACTTCTGGTGTATACACGGGCCCACTATTCAATAGACGTTTTACGTTTCTTTCTATCAGGGAATGGGCTGAATCACCTTCGTTTTGTGTGTGACATGTAAAGAGGTATTTGTGCGTAACACTTTTCATATTTTGGAACTGGACTGCATAGAGATACATGGCAATCTTAAATTTATTTTTTTGTTGCCCTGCGAAATTGTCGGAATAAAATATGAAAGATTTTTGATTGTTTTCGTTAGCTTCTCATCATGTATCCAAGTACATAAGGTGCAAGTTCATTCACACACCTAGGTTGCTTTCATCCCAAACGCAACACTCACAGGAATTATAGAGCAAATTGTAGATGGTAAAGTTCAGTACATTTAATTCTTATTTATAATACAAGACTGATAGGTTTCCTTTCGGCAGTTGTATCACGTTTGCAAATCGTAAACTGCCACAATGGTGTATTCTTTGTCCTCTTCTTCATCAATCTCTTTTCAGCACGAGAGAGTTCCTTTTCTTCCAAGTGTTTATTGTACTTTTCTTCCAACTGTGTCATTTCTTCTCCTTCAGCATTGCCGTATGCAGTGTAGAGACTACATTGATCTTTTTTTTGGTACCAAAAATGAAATGTTAAACTGAGTAGTAAACAAACGATAAAACAATGTTAAGTCCCATATTCAACATCATTTTCTCGGCAGTGCGCCTCGTAATCTTTATGAGTTTTTGAAATGGCCTTACTCCCATCGATGAAGTATCTGGATGAATTTGCTCTGGTACAATGGCTCTCAATCTTTGGTATAGAATCAATGAATTTTCTAATTTCTTCTTTTATACTTTCGTCAATCTTGGCTGTTTACCATGCTTTCCACGTCTATCTTCTTCCTTAAGAACATTCACAATCTTATTTTGTTTCTCCGCCACTGTCGTATAGGACGACTGTTTATATCTAAAGTATTCATAAAGAATAGCTTGCAGCCCCTTACAAGTTTGTCATTTTAATTAAAAAAAACGCCATATTATTTTGAGGTCTCTTGCCGGCAACACGCACATACCGATATGCGAGCTTGATCTCCTTCATACTGGTGTTAATGAATTGTCTCTGCTTGTCAATGTTGCCCGGTGCCCAGTATCCAGAAAACGAGATTCAAACTGTTTTCTTCACTAAACTTGAATGAGCATTTTAGCCTACATTTTTCTGAACACGGAAACTTCATTTTTCTCTCTTCCCTTACTCTTGTATCCTTTGTTCGCATTTCGTATTCCTAACCAGAATTTCTGGCATACGTACTTGCGCCATTTTTCTACATTACGTTTGCGTTTCGGACCCTTCTTTAGTGAACTCGTCAAAATTTGCGTGTTCCTACCTGACAAACTGGAATCGCGTTTCTTCGACGATGGTATGCTACACGCGGAAGTAGCCCCACTCTTTGAAGCTGTGTTGTAAGCAATTGATGTATAAGTCTTCGTAATATCGATATTATCAGCACCAGGATCTTGGTCTTGTTCGCTTACATTATTATCCGACTCGCTTTCTTCTTGCGGTATGTACGTGGTATCACCAATTGAATCGTCACAGTCTTCAGAAGATGATTCACTGCAACTGTTACTACTGCAAGAGGATGAAGCACTAGATGATGATGATAATGATGATGAGGATGAGGTGGAATTGACACTGGTAGACACCACCAGGTTGTTACTCCCAGAAAATGAACGTTCTGTGCTTCTATCAGGGATAAAGCCATCATTCGTTATGTGGCCTAAATTTGCAACATGTTCTAAAAAAAGATATATTTCATTGAAGTACATAATATTGGTTAATTATCATAATTAGCCAATAACAATATGAATTTTAATGTGTATACCAACATCTTGGAAAGGAGTTTCATTTGAAATCGATTCCAGGGCTAGTTTTACTATTATCTCCCCTCGATCTGTCATGATTTCACATGAATTCTGAAATTATGCAAATTGACAACCTCAAAAATACGTATTATCTGGAAATAACACTACATGCATTAACAGTAACAACGTCATAGTCAAAATATTACACTCTAATTCTGCAGGTCCACAAGTTTTTTTTTCAGCAAACGTGTCACATTTCTGTTTAGTTCAAACTTAAGACAATTTAACAACAGGTTTGATTGGAGTAACGTTACAAGTAATCATAGAACAAGCAGGAGTTGGAGATACTTTGCTGCAAGAGCGTCACATTTTTTTTAAAACGACTGTCTTGGCTCGGAGAATCTTAGCTGCAGGAACGTCATATTTTGAGATACGATGATCTTCGATTGAAAATTCAACTGTAATAAACTAAAATAATACATTGTTGATACAAAAAAACACCATTCTTACCTGTCACTTTCATGAAACACTAAAGTTCTAACATGAAATATAACGTTCTACGTGAAAATTCTGTAGTGACACCGTGACCAAGACAGAGAAATTCTGTAGTGATACCGTGACAAAGCACAACTTGTATCTGTGTTGCTATTAAAGATTGGATTCCAAGCGCGCGAAAACGACACAACTGCTCTCTACCAGCGAGTTTCGCAAGTAGAGCTATGACAGTGCAGCATTTAAAAGTACGCCTTAGAGCGGTTCCTTTCATGGTAACAACTCAAAAATGGCCAATTCTGAGTTGTGACACTCTTGTCGAAAACGAGCGATATCATTCTTGCATACATTACATACATGTCGAGACGGAAGCAAACCCACTTTCTGACACCACTGCATAACATTCTAACTTCCCTCCCGGCGCAAATCATAAATAAATTCTGAATTCATACCTTCCCTCTCGATAGACACACAAAACTATTATAAGACAACTTGAAATGCAAAAACACACGCAAATCGAACAAATTCTTCAGAAGCTTATACCTCATCAATTTATGAAGTAAATAATTTTGTTGTCATAGTAACAACTAAAGTGTGTTATTAGGAAGTTGTTTAATTAGTAAATCAAGTCTATAATTATATTTAAGTTCAACGAACTGTTATATCCAAAACTAAAGAACAGCGATTTCTAAAATTCTTTTATTACCGCAAGCCAACAAGAGATTCAATAATACAAGCCAGGTCGAACAATATTCCGTGAGATATTCCGTAGACATAGCGAAGTTCACTGTTTAGCCGTAGGGAGAGTCCGAGTCCGAAACGCTCCGCCTCTCCGTTGGACTGCGGATGGAACGGCGGTGCGCAGATGTGCTGGATTCCATTGCTTCTGCAAAAAGTTGCAAATTCCTGGGATGCAAACTGGGGACCATTGTCTGAAACTAAAATCGCTGGTAACCCTTCCGTGACGAAAATCTTTTCCAACATTTGAATCGTCTGAGACGACGTGGTGTTCCCCATTTCCACCACATATGGGTAGTTGGACTTCCCGTCTACTACCACCAACCACATGGACCCCCAGAAGGGGCCGGCAAAGTCTACGTGCACCCTCTCCCATGGCTCTGCCGGTTCTGGCCATGGTGTCAGATCTCTGGGGGGGGCACTCTGATTGAGTTGGCATGCCTCGCATCTTTTCAACATCTGTTCGATGTCGGAGTTCATGCCTTTCCATGCGCAATGCCGCCGTGCCAGTTGTTTGGTGCGCACAACTCCCCAGTGTCCCTGATGCAGGAGTTTGAGTACTGTCTGCCTCAAACTCCTAGGTATTACTACTTTAGTGAACTCGTCCCCTGCTAACAACAACACCCCAGCTTTGCACGAAAGTCTGTCTTTCTTGCTGAACCATCCGGCGTTGCTTCTTAACATCCTGGGTGGCCAACCTTCCCTGACGAAACGACGCACTTGTTTCAATTCTGAATCTTTATCCGTTTCCCTTGCTATGGTGCGTGCTTCGAGCGGAAAGACCACCAAATTCTCCAGTTCTTCTATGTCCATCTGGAAACATTCTTCTTCTGACGTATCGAACTCCAGGTCCGGACCAGCGGGGAGTCTCGACAATGCATCTGCGTTGGCGTGTTGGGACGTGCTCCTGAAATGCACCTGGTAGTCATAATCTGCCAAGAACAAAGCCCATCTTTGCAGCTTTTTTGCTGTGCATTCGGGGATTTCCTTTCCCGGGTGAAATAGCTGGACTAGCGGCTTATGATCGGTGATAATGTGAAACTTGCTGGCATAAAGAAAATCATTAAATTTTCTCACTGCGAAAATAATTCCCGAGGCTTCCTTCTCGATTTGTGAATAGTTCCGTTGGTGTTTGTTGAGGGTCTTGGAAACGAAAGCGATCGGCCTTTCCACCCCTTTGTCGTCCTTTTGAGACAAAACTGCCCCCAAACCGTAGTCCAACGCGTCTGCTGCCACCGTTGTGATTCTCCCTGGTATAAAATGATTTAATTTTACTGTGCGCAGTAGTTCCTTCTTCAACTTGTCCAGTGCTTGGCTGCATTCTTCCGACCAGGTAAACTTGACTCCCTTCTTCCTGAGTTGATTTAATGGTGCTGCTATTGATGAAAAATTCCTTATAAATTTGTTGTAATAGTTCATCTTACCTAAGAGGGCCTGCAATTGCTTCAAATCGGCCGGTGGGGGCATCTGTATGATTGCCTGTATGTGTTGTTGAGTTGGGGCTATTCCGGTGCGATCTAGGACGTGCCCTAGAAAGACCACGCTTTCTTTAAAAAACTCGCACTTGTCTTGGTTTACCTTGAGCCCGTTCTCCTGCAATGCCGCGAACAGCTTCCTCAAGTTTTGTTTGTGTTCCTCAAAAGCTGCGACCCGTCACGATGATGTCGTCGAGGTAGTTGCAGCAACCGTCCAAGGATGCGGTAATCTGCTCCAGACAACGCTGGAAAATCGCTGCTGCTGAATTTACGCCAAATGGTAATCTATTGTATCTGAACAGGCCTAGCGGTGTGTTAATCACCAATACCTCTCTTGCCGTGGGGTCCAATGGTATCTGAAGATATGCGTCTCTGAGGTCAATCTTGGAAAAACGCTGCCCACCCGACAGTTTAAAGGAAAGATCCTCAGGTTTTGGTATTGAGTATTGCTCTACCTCTACTTGCTGATTTACTGTGCTCTTGAAGTCCCCGCACAATCTGATTTTTCCATTCGACTTTTTTACCAAAACCAAGGGTGTGGCCCACTGACTCGCAGCCACTGGTGTTATCACCCCTTCTTCCTGTAACCTTGTAAGTTCTTCTTTTACTTTGTCTCTTAACGCCCACGGCACTGGTCTTGCCTTGTAGAACCGTGGTCTGTGCCCCTCTTTTAACTGTATGCTTGCTTGAAATTTTTTACATTTTCCGAGTCCGGGTGAAAACACTTCCGCGAACTCGAGCCCTAAATCTTTGATGATTTGAACTTCTTGGCCCGATACCTGGTTTATCTCGTCCACCACTCCGAAACCCAATCTATCAAACGAATCTAGACCCAGGATATTTGTCACATCGTACCGATCCACTACTATCACATCTATCACTGCTTGCCTACTTTTGTAAGACGCCTGCACACTCACGATGCCCAACACCTTAATGGGTGTTTTACCAAAACTAGTCAGCTTCTTTTGCACACTTGAATACCTGGGTGCTCCTATTCGGTGGTATGTGTCCAAATTAATTAATGTAACTGCCGCCCCCGTATCCAGTAAGAAATCTACGGGCTGCTTACCTAACTTGCACTGTTAATTTCTTTTGTCCCTTGCCACTGATCACTTCACTTATCATAGCAATTTCCATTTCTTCTTCTTGCTTTCTGCCCCGCGCCGACTGCCGTTTCTTTTCGCAAACTTCCTGAATGTGTCCGACTCTTCTGTACCAGAAACACCGTGCTTCCCTGAATCTGCACGAGTCTCTATCGTGATTTTTTTCACAGTTCCTGCAAGACTTATTTCTTTCGAATCTCTTCACTTTTGTTTTTTCCCTGATGTCACTGCCCCGTTTTGTTAATCTTGCCTCCATCTGGGTACTCTGTCTATCTTTCTCAACACTGTTTCTTCTCTCTCGTTTCGCTCTCGCACTGAAGTTACTCACTGTGCTATTATCACTGTCTGAGCTACTTCCTTCTGTCCTGTCATTAGTGTTAACTCTACACACATGTGCCCCGGCCGTGATCTGGCGGGCAGTCTCGCACGTGGTTTCGTACGTCTTGCACAAATTTCTAACTTCCTCTAATGAGGGATTCCCGCTCTGCAACGCCAAAAACCTGACCTTATCTTCTGGCGTGTGTAAAACTACCATGTCTCTAATTAATGTTTCTGCATATGACGTCTCTTTTTCCGATGGCGGGCATTTGAACTGACAATGCCGCTCCAAACCTGCTAGCTCCGTTGCGTTTGCCCCTCACTTTTTCTACACTGAAAGAATTTGTACCTAGCCGCGACTACGTGTGGCACTTTGTTAAAGTATCCGCCTAATTTTTCTTTTATTTCCTCCCAGCTCAACTCTGCTGAGTCTTTTTTTCTGGGAACAACTTCCCTAATAAGCCGGTTACTTTACTTCCCACACACCACAGAAAAAACTCTTTCTTGGTTCTTGCGTCTCCTACCTGGTGACACAGTAGGTGCTGCTCAAACCTTTCCAGGTACTCCGACCAATCCTCCGTGTCCGGCTGGAAACAGTGGAATTGGGGCGGGGGACGTCTATTGATTGCCTCAATTAACACTGCCAACTGCGGCGCATGCTTCTCTGCCTGTTGCCGCTGTGCCTCTTGTTGTAGTTGTATCTGCTGCTGCATGAGTCCCAACATCTGCACTATCTGATCAGCCTCCATGTTGTTTTTCCTCGTCGCCAGTTTTGTTATATCCAAAACTAAAGAACAGCGATTTCTAAAATGCTTTTATTACCGCAAGCCAACAAGAGATTCAATAATACAAGCCAGGTCGAACAATATTCCGTGAGATATTCCGTAGACGTAGCGAAGTTCACTGTTTAGCCGTAGGGAGAGACCGAGTCCGTAACCGTTCTGTAATGCACTTCACTTGTCACTATACACGCACGGGCAGTCACTTCTCACTGCCCACCACTCGCCGGGCACCGCTCTTATAGCCCGCCCGGGCTGAAGGTCCGCCGGCCAGCTACCCGATAAGGGTGAGTTCTCCGGCTCCGGGGCTTGGCCGAGCGTGATGGAGCTGCGGCGTTGGTAATCGGCGCCCTCTCTTGAGCGGCGCCGGGACCATCTTCCGGCGGCAACTTTAAGGGTGCGCGTTCGACCATAACACGAACAAGAAAAATCTTATTTTGAGCTTTGAAAGAGTGTTGTGAATGTAATTTTATATGTAAATTGAAATTTAAAATGTGTCGTCATGAAGAAAAATGTTTCGTAATAGCAAAATGTTTAGCTTCATATGATATTGATTCATACTCATATTGTGTACACATTTATGCTTTGATTTTAAAAAAATTAATCAATACCAGCAAAATTATTCTGTAGTGCTTGAAGTGAACTGCGCAAATATTCCTGTGCGTCAAGTGAAATAGTGAACCGAAGTAGTGAACCAAAGGAACCGTGCCACCCTAAACTCCGGATCTTAATCTGGATTAATTTTTTACTGATTGGATGCCTTTTGGGAATAATTTTAGCATACACTTGTAATGGAAACTAGAGTATAATATGATCATTCTGATTTGAATTATTTAGCAAGTTAATGAGTTTACAGTGAAATTACTGAATGATCAGGATGTAAGTTTATAGTATTGTTGTCACAACTGATACTCGTAGTAGAAGAGTGCAATATCATTGTGCAACTTTATATATTTATTGTACCATTTATATTGACAGTGTACTTTACTGTTTCAATAAATAACGTTTAAAAAATCGCGAGTGACTGTGGAAGATGAGATGCATCCACAACGCACGACTATGTTGTGTGGGTTCTGGGCTGGAGGCGTGATCGTCCCGTTTTTTTTTTTTGTTTTTTTTTGTTTTTTTTTTTTTGTTTGTTTTTTTGTTGTTTTTTTTTTTGAAGATGATGCGGGAGCTGCCGTCACTGTGAACGGAGACCGGTACAGGAATATGCTTTCTGATTGTTTTTTCCAAGTTTTGGATATTATGGAAAATGACGATTTATGGTTTCAAGAAGATGGAGCAACATGTCACACATCCCGTGAAACGATTGCTCTGCTGAATGAAAAGTTTCCTCAAAAAGTTATCTCTGCGTGGCTACCAGGAATGGCCTGCCAGATCATGCGATCTAACGCCTTGTGACTTTTTTTTGTGAGGATTTGTAAAGTCAGAAGTGTACGTGAACAAACCACGAACAATAATCGAATTGAAGAATGAAATTACAAGGATTGTTAACGGCATCCCACCAGATGTTTGTGAACGCGTCATCGCTAACTTCAATGAACGCATTGCTCGTTGCCGCGCGGCCTTGGGTGGTAATATGGGGGATATAATTTTTCATACATAAATAGGAAAAGTTACTTAATGTGTTTGTAAAAAGAAAATTTCATTTTCATTAAATTTTATATGTTCTAGAGCATTTTAATATTCGTCCTTATTTCCTGGACATCCTGCATGTATAAGTCAATAATCTTAAACAATTGTATTTATTTTTTTCACAATAAATCATTATTAACAGATAAAGCATGAATAAATTGGTAACAATATCATCTCGCATTATTAACACAAGCCAGCAGATAACTTTTGGCACAAGACTACAGATAACTTTTAATTTTGTGTTTTTCATTTGCTCTCCACGCACTTTAATATCTTTCACGCTCGCACTTGCTGATAATGATAGCAACTATTATTTAGCCTAATAGTTCACCGAATTAATATTCGTTTGCAGATTAAAATCGTGTTTATTTCTAACTAAAAACGAGACACGTTATTGTGCTATTGTGCTCTTCCTTCGCCCTAGGAGTGAATTACAACAAACAAACAAAAAAGCGAGAGAGTTGATAGGAATGATGTGGTTGCGTAGCCTTCCACGGTCGGAATTTGTGTTATCTAGACTACCTGGGATGAGCCGCGTCACTGACATGGTGGCTAAAGTTTCGGCCAGAATATTGTGGCCTTCCCCAGAGCGTACTGAAGGCCACAATACGCTGGCCGAAACGTTAGCCACCGTGTCAGTGACACGGCTCGTCCCGAATGGCCTAGATAAGATCGGAATGATAGTTTCATATGTTGGTTATTCCGACAAGAAATCCTTTCAGCTGCCATATTGCGAAAATAGTGTGGCCTATTACGCGGCCTGAACTATACCTCACATTACGGCAACGTTTCATTTAATTGTGATACTTATTGTTTCTCCGTTGTTGTTTTTTGTTTTGTTTTGTGTGTGTGTGTGTGTTTGCTCACCACTGGGCTCTACCACTTTTGTTTGTTTTTTTTAACTAAAACTAAAACTATACTTTAAGGTATTTACAATTTTTTTTTTAATCTTTCCTTTCCTCCGGATTTACCGAAGACTATGAGAGGATGCTAGAGGAGACATAATTTTATTTTTACAGGATGGGCTATTGTTTGTTTTTTATTGGTTTGGTGGTTATTTTTTGGGGGTGGTATTTTATTTTATTGAGGCTGTAAAAGAAATGTTATTTTGTTAAAGGTTATGTGGGGAAGATAGGTTATTTTATTTCAGGTTGTTTTTTTTTAATTTATTTTCCTGCCTGTTCGGCATAGTATGCCTTTCAGGGGTTTTAATTAACAGTTTATAATTACAGAATTTTTTGGCCATTCGGCTGACAGTATATGAGGAGGACCACACGGCTACCTCGTCAACAAAGTCTGCAGAGCAGTAATTCAAAGAAATTTATTAATTTATTTATTTATTTTAATTAATGTATTTATTTAATTTTTTCAGCAGCGGAATTGATTAATGGGAGGGGATGGAAATTATTCTAATTTAAGGTGGTTTAAGAGAGTCTTTGGGGTATCGAGAGATAATGCGGGTTGGGATGGAAGCATTTTTGCCTAGATCAAATATTTGTGCACTTGTACACGACGGAAGAAGGGTGAAAAATCTGTTACTCATCCGTTGAATGTATTCGCTAATGGAAGGAATGTTAAGCTCTCTGTGAATTTGCATATTTGGAATAAACCAAGGGGCTTGCACGGCTTTTCTTAGATACTTGTTTTGAATGATTTGTAGTTTCTTTAGATGTGTGTTTGCTATATTGTTCCAAATTTGACAGGCGTATGTTAATGAGGGACGTATTATCGTTTTAAAAATTGATAATGCGCAGTCCAGACTAAGCGATGATTTGTTGTTAATTATTGGGTAAAGTTTGTTCATTTTTGCGTAGGTTTTGTTCGTTATTTCTTGAATGTGGTTTTTCCAAGTTAATTTTTGATCCAGTAATACACCCAGATATTTTACGGGCGTTTCATTATTAAGCCAAGGAATTGCAGAATTATTAATTTTGATTTGTAGTGGTTTATGTATTTTTCTTAGTGAGAATATTTTAGGCTGTGATTTGGTAGGGTTTATGGCAATTCTCCATTTCAATGTCCATTCGACAAATTCATTTAAGTCCGACTGGAGATCTTTGCAAGCGTTGGTAATGTTTGAATTCGCATTGAATAATACTGTATCATCTGCATAGAGTGCTATTTCTGAGTAAGTCATTTGTGGATAGTCAGCTATATATATGTTGAACAATAAGGGAGAAAGTGGGGAACCTTGCGGCACGCCGGCTTTGATGATATGTGCTCTTGATTTATTGTTGTTTATACTAACTTTGAAATCCCTCTCTGACAGGAAGCTTTTAATGATGTTTTGGAGATAATCGGGGGTTCCCAAGGTTTGCAACTTGTAAAGTAGCCCATGATGCCACACTTTATCAAAGGCATGTGCGATGTCGAGAAAAATTGCAGCTGTGTACTTTCGGTTGTGAAATGCTTCAGCAATGTACTCTGTTACTCTTAATAGTTGATGACTTGTGGAGTGGTTTGGACGGAATCCGAACTGCGTATTTGGAAGTGCATTGGTTTCGGTGAAAAATTTAGATAGTCGGGATTTTATAAGTTTTTCAAACATTTTGGTAAAGGTCGGTAACAAACTAATTGGTCTATAGCTAAGAGGGTCTTGTGGATTTTTGTTCGGCTTGCATACTGGTGTTATAATGGCAGTTTTCCAGATCTTTGGATAATATCCTAATCTTAAACAAGCGTTATAGAGCGCTGTTAATGCTGCAATTGCATTGCGAGGTAATTCTTTCATCATTTTATTATTTAATAAGTCATGTCCTGCTGATTTTCTCGGTTTTAAAGCCTTGATTATTCGATATGTCTCAGACGGGGCTATAAATTTAGTTTTTATTGGGACGGAATATCGCGGTATTGACAAGTTTGTTTCCACTTTTAATTGGAAATCAAAGTCGGTTACCGGGTTAGTTGTAAATATTTTCTCAAAATGTTCCGCTAAAGTTTCAGCTTTTTCGAAATCCGTCGTTGCTAGACCTGAGTTAGAGGATAACTGCGGGATGAAAGATTTTTCCTTTGTAATCATTTTAATTGTGTTCCACATTGTCCTGGAGTTTGGAGGGATGCTGCCTAAAAAATTTTGGAAATGTGTACACCTCACTTTATGTAGTTCTTGTTTAATTTTTACCGATATAATGTTTAATTTTTGTTTCACTATTTTATTGCGTGAATATTGCCACAATCTACGAAGGTTATGTTTTTCTTTAATTAAATTTAGAAGTGGTTTAGGAAGCGGAATATAATTTTTGGTGAAATTCCTAACTTTAGTAGAAGACCTTTTAATAGCATTTTTAATAATGTTTTCGAGAGAGTTGATACAACTGTCGATATCAGATGATGTTTTAAGATTCTCAGGAAACTGACATTCGTTTATTAGTATGTTTCTATACATGTCCCAATTTACTTTACCCTCTATAATTTTTTTCCTTTTGATAAGTCTGAAGTTCGGCTTTGAAAGAAATTATTACTGGATTGTGGTCTGAGTCTAATTCTGGTTTTACATTTTGGTAAATCGGAATGTTTAAATTTTGTGTAATAAGTATATCTAGAATATCAGGAACTACATTTGGGTTATAAGGGTAGTATGTGGGCTCTGGAGGAGCTAGTATATTAAGATTTCTTTGCAATGCGAATTTATGAAGAAGTTTTCCATTATATGAAGTAGAATTACAGTTCCAAATTTGGTTTTTACAATTTAGGTCTCCTGCTAAAATTATTTGTGACCTACCATCAAACAATGCTTTCAAGAAACTTGACGGAAACTTTTTGTTGGGAGGTTTATATGCAGCAATCAAGGTTATGTTAGAAGAGATCAGTTCGATATTGATAATAATTGTTTCTATTTCATTTGAGGATGGGGATTGTATCAGTGTATGTTTAATTTTTCTATTAATGAGAATTGCTACCCCACCTGATGCTATATGCGAAATTCGATCATTGCGGTATGCTAAATATTTTGGGATCGAAAATTTTTCTACCGGCTTTAAGTGTGTTTCTGAAATACACGCAACATCTATGTCGTGGACTTGTAGAAAGTATCTTAGTTCGTTCTCTTGGCGCTTTATGCCATTTGCATTCCAGTTGAGAATTTTAAAGTTTTCTATTTTATTTTGAGCCATTGAAATGAACAGAAATAAGTTTTTGAACCATTTGTTGCAACTGTGGAATGATTGCAGAAAGAATATTATTTATAATTGTTTGGATTAGGTTTTCGTTTATTACGTTCATATTTTGGAGGACTGGGGGAGAATTCCTGTTATCTGGCCTAGGCGGCTGGCTAGCGCGATAAGCAAAAGAATGCAAGGGCGTTGAATTAAGCGGCAGAGGAGGAAACTCTTGTGGGGCATAGTGATAAGGTTGTGTGTTTTGGTTTAATTGGCGATTTGAGAACTGCCTATTTGGCAGGTTGTAAGCTGAAAATTTATGATTAGCCTGATTTAAATTATATTTTTTAACTGCTTCTTTGTAAGCTTTGCAGCCTTTGTAGTTAGCCGTGTGTTCCCCATTGCAGTTACAACACTTTGGTACAATATTATGTTTAGGTTTGTCACATTTCGAGTAATGATGGCTTTCTAAGCATCTCACACATCTAGGTCTCCTTCCGCAATTTGCCTGTGTATGACCGAAAGTCTGACAATTTTTACACATTATTGGAGTTTTAGACTTTACGCGCATTTGAACTCTGACAATGCTATATATAAGCTGATTTATTTTTAAAATTGCTTTGTTATTTTCATTATCAGTTAGATCGACCGCAACGGTAGTTAACGGTTTACGTTCTCTTCCGAACAGTCTAACAACTTTTAACACTTCAAAGTTTTTCGAAAGTTCATTAAATATTTCCTCTTCTGAATAGGTAATTGGCAGATCTTTTATGACAACTGAAAAAGTTTTTTGGGTAGGATCCCTATATGTGTGATGCTCGATTTTCTCTTTTTCACAGAATTTTCGATATTCTCTATAGTCCTCTATTGAGTTGAATTTAATTTTTATAGTGTCTTTTTCTAATTTAGTAGAAAAATTGTTTTTTGTAATACTTTTTAGTTCACTGATAAATAGGGGATAATCGAGTACTTTATGGACATAAAAGGGGGGTATTTTAATGATGGATTCTTCACTTTCTTCCCTTTCGTTTGGCGAATTTTCTTCGGTCATATTTTGAAGACCTTGGTACCTATTTTTGACGGTCACGTTATACAGTATTCTTTTAGAAGCATTGTTTTCATCTGGTAAATCTACGTGCATGCGTTTTAGATTTTTACTGTTTTCATTAAAACCACTGGTTGACTGTTGAATAACTGTTTGTTGCGGGGCAGCAGCATACCTGTTATAATAAGCATCTTTAGTGCTTACTGACTGAAGGTTGGTCAGAGTCCCTTCCGGCTCTCCATCCAGCTGCAGGGCAGGCGGTTGTGATGTGTTGAACTGTTCCAAGGGTTGAATATTTTCCATTTGTGGTGGAAATGGAAGCACATCTCCATTCATTGCTGTGAACTGATCTGGTGTGCCACCATTTAAAACGTGGGCTGCAGCCACCAATTGGCCCCCAAAAGCGGGGGCACTTGTTGCGAACATACAGCTTTCGCTGCACCACTACACTTTCACTGGATAACACAATATTTCGTTAATAGCAATAAACAATTCTATTGCACAAAAACAATCACTGTTAGAAATATGGGGATCCGCTGGTAGCGGCGCCCGTTTGTACTTGCACTAAACACGAGTTTGAGCGTAACACCGAAGCACAGCGATAAGCGGAGCGATGCGATGCTTACTCCACGACGTCTAGAGCGAGACTGTATTTCAGGTTGACAATGTTTGAGTTTATTTTATTGAGGTGACTATTGTGGTGATGATGGACGGGTTTCTTTTTTGAGGAGTTATTGTTGCTGCGGGTTTTTGGGCTAAGGGTTGTTGCTTTGCTAGGGATATGGATTTGGAGATGGGATTGGGAGGTTAAAGATATGCTCTTTTCTGTTGTGAGGAATTGGTCTGTACGGAAGGAAAGGTGCGGTTTAAGGAACTTTTAGAGGGATTGGCTATTGCCTTTTTTATTAAATTTGTTGCTGCTACGTAAACTTCCGTCGTTAGTGGTGTCATGTCGTTGTCTCTTTTAATTTCCAAGTAACATTCGTCTGGTTTTGGTTTAAAGATTAGTCTAACTATTCTATTGTCTATTATTAACTATTCTGTTTTTGGATTGGTGTGGCAAAAGATTTCCCGAACAGTTGACAATGACTTTCTCGGAAAGGTATGTTATTTACAGTTATCAAATTAATTATATTTTTCATGGGTGTGAAATATTATTGAAGATTGAAACATACTTAAAATGTATTTGAATTTTTAAATGTATATTGAATTATATTTCGTAATTTTTCGCACTTTTTAGAACGTACCACTTTGGGAACAGTGGTTATTCGTACAAATGGTTCCATGTCAAGATTTTTCAGAAATTTATTTTCTTTTGGATTGGAAATGTGGAGAATAGATGAACTGCAAAATGAAATCAGTGGTACTGGAATTAATCTCGATGAAGAAAGTTCCGAGGAATCCAGCAGTGGCTGACGATCTGGAGGGGATTGAGTCATTGCAGACGGAAGAGAACCAACATTAAGGTAATATTCGTGCAACTTTTCTTGAACGATGACCTTGATCCCCCTCCCTTGTGCAATAAACAGTTGAAGGCAAAAGCTCGCAGCGGGCACTAATGACAACCTTCGAAGCATTGAAACTTCGTTTGCGCGAAACAGAAGCTAGTCAAAGCCAGTTGCTTTCATAGTGCAGAACCCCTGTTCAGATTTATTGTCAATATCGAAAGAAATGGCTGAGTCATGTCCAGGTTCTTCAAGGGAGTCAACTAAAACTCCCGAAAAAGTTAAGCACAAGATGCAGTTTTGACTTTCATTTCACAGACGTTGGTATTACTTAAAATACTCTAATGGCCGACTTTGTAACTAATACCCCCACTCCACCCGAAATCGTCAATCCATCGTTCAAGAAAAGTTGTACGAATAATACGTAATTCACAATCACTTTTCTGGTGAATGAATGTTTTGAAGTAAATATTTTCGATCGGAATTCGAACTCAATGCCTACTGGGATCTAACTGACCGCACTCCTGTCCCGATGCAGCTCGGTTTTCCGTAAATCAGATCTGTTCGTTTCCGCAGCCCAGCTAATTTTGTAGCCAGAGGAATTTTAAATATTTTGTTCGGCAATCAAAACCCATTATTTCTTTGCTGTTAATAAGGAAACAAGAGCTTTGAACTTTTTGTAACAGTATGTAATTGGCGTCAATTTCAGATATTGTATTGAAATAGTAGCGCACATTAAAATTAATATGTTTTTGTGACACATTTCGAAACACAAAGGAGGTGAGAAGCTGAACAGAAATCGTCTTACTGTGTAAAAAGAGTCTCATAAGAATAGTTTTAGATTTGAGAAAAAGAAAGAAAGTACGCTTTCATAAAATTAGAAAGAGAGACAAACTTATTTAGCGCTAAACAAGCATTCCGTTCCATTGTGGGATTCGTCGGCATTCTGAGCGCATAACTTTTGGTTTATACAGTGCAGCAGGAAGGCACATCCGGTATCACTGTCGCCACAAGCGGTCGTACTTCATTCGTAACTTCGGACGCTCTATAGAATTCAAACATGGACTTCCATAAAATTAACAATAAAGTAATAACTACATTCATAATAAAGGCAAACGACAAAATCCCTGGAAAATACAACAAAAGAGCAGGAATATGCAATTTGTTTAAAAATTATGAAAGTATTCATTTGATTCGATTACGGCCTTTTGGAATCGATTCCATCGAAAGCGAAGGAATCTGAACGTCTCCACAAGAATTAAAAGAAAAGAATCGGAACGTCTCTACCACCTAAAAATTTAGTAGGTGTAGTATTACTCGCGCAACTTTTCTTGAAAGATGACCTAGCTTACCCCTCTCTGGCACAATAAACAGTTGAAGGCAAAAGCTCCCAGCGAGCACTGATGACAACATTCGAAATACATCTTCACTGGCGCAAAATAAAAACAATTTTCCTTTGAAGGCGAGAACTTCAGTCCGTTATTTTCTCCAAAAAAACTAAATAAATGACTGAAGCAGGTGAAGATCTATCACAGGAGATACCTCGAACTCCTGAGAAAGTTAGAACACAAATTATTGAAAACGTTTTGAAGGTATGACTGATTCTCCAGAGATTGGCATTGCTTCATAAAATCTAGTGGCCAATTTTCTAACTAATACCCCCATTCTACCCGCATTTCTTCACTCTTTCGTTCAAGAAAAGTTGCGCGAGTAATAACATGCGTGGTGGAAATAACAAATAACATCATGGTTCATTATTTCCACCATCCATTTCCACGCATGTGAGAATTACTGTGAGGGTGGTAATTTGAAAAGTATCGTGACTTTCGAATGATTTATCCAAAGAAACACTCTTATTATAAATAAATATACAATGGAAGGAAAATATTATGAAAATCCATTTTGTGATTATGCACCTAACAAGGAAAAAACAGTGAAAGAAGACGGAGAGGTTAATTAAGAGTGTCTAATAATTTGTGTTAGAATAATAATGCCCAGTACATTATTATTCCTCTTGCATGTAATGTCAAATAAGCTTTTTAAATTATTTACTTATTTGTACTACATTATTTTCAGTTACATGGTGAATTTGTAGAGAATATTAAAAGCGTTTCTGTTACATTGTTCCAAAAATTAAATTCATCTCTTGGGGAAATGGGAAAGGATGATTATTCAGTGTATACTGGAACATCAGGGATTGCCTTCCTGTATTTTCTTATGGCTATGAAATTAAAGAAACCGGAATACTATAAAGTAAATATAAGTTTTCAGCTGAGAGATAGTATTTTATATGTTTGCATTGTGTTCAAATGTGTTGTTGTGTTACAGAAGAGTTTGAAAATTTTGGAAAATACTTTTCCAAGATTAAAAAATCGCCGAGTGAGTTTTCTGACAGGAGATTCTGGTCCTCTGGCATTGGGGTCTGTGATGTATGATCGGTTGGGGATGCCAGAGGAATCATTGAGATGTGCCCACAGGTTTTGTTGTTGACAATACTTTATTGTGGACCAGAACTATGTGTTATAATTTGACTTATAATTATTCTTTTCAGAGTTAAGGAAATTTTACCAACCATTGTGTCACTGAATTCAGATCTTCCAGATGAAATATTGTATGGCAGAGCTGGCTATTTATATTCACTTTTGTTCATGAATAAGTACGTTGGAGCAGGGACTATTGAAAATTCTGTGATTAAAGAAGTTTGTATTCTCATTGATAATTGTGTAATAACTTTCATTAGAAGAACAATATTAATAGCATCTGTGTATTTAGGTTGTTACAGCAATACTTGCATCAGGAAAAAATAGAGCCATTCGAGAGAAACGTAAAGTTCCCTTAATGTATATGTGGCATGAGAAGTACTATTTGGGAGCAGCTCATGGTATTTCTGGTATTTTGTTCTTATTATTGCAGGTACAGCCTTATAAGTAATATATTTGCTAATTAATATTTCTCAAGAAAGTTATTGTAAGCCTATTAGAAGTGTTGCTCAACATCTTCAACAAATTGGGTTGCACTGTTGATACAAATACATTTTGTTACCTGTATTTACAGAACATTATTACCATTTGGTGCTAATTTATTGACTAGATTAGAAAATTATCCATATGATTCCAATCTCACTTTTTGAGCTACAAATTCAGGAACCCTAACATTGCATTGCCTCTTCACTGCTTTTGGTGGATAAATACCAATTTTCATTTTGTGCAAAAAATATTTCTATAATTATTACCCACAATGTAAAAATTATGTCCATATGGTATCCAACTTCAGCCCTCTATAAAAAATTTGCTTTTGATACCTATAAGTTATTTTACAACACACTACCAGATGACATTAAACAATCAATACTGATACACAAGTCCAAATGCCAGGTAGAATATTAACTGCTGCATAACATTTTTTTTCTGTTTGTTAAGTGTGTAGTGAATATCAAAAATTAAAATTAATAAATATATAAAAAGAAAAGAAATGTTTATCGCCGTATGTATAATGTGCTAAGAAAAGAAAGAAAAGATGATGAATTTTTCCCTTTTAAAGGGACACAAAACCCCATAAATGTATTACTTCTGTGAAAGGATTTCCTTCCCTCTTCCTCAGAGAAGAATCAAGGAGATTATAGAAAAAATTTATTGTAGCCTATATGGATAATCAGGTGCATATGCAATGTGCGAAACAAATTATGCCACAACATTCTTAACCATTGTTCAAAACTTTGAAAAATAACATTCCAGATCTTTAAAACCAGTATTTTGTATTCTGAAAGTTGTTTTTTCAATCTGTAAACTACCAAATGAGATCTTTTTGAATATTACATTTGATGATTGCATCACTGGCATGGATTGCCAGAAACTCTGCAAGTTGCAATCCAATATGGAGCTATTACTTTCCCCTATACATATAGGGTAAGTTATGTAATGCTGCGGAAAGTCAATTTTGAGATTTCAATGACAATACAAGTTTTGGGGTCCACTGATATCAAAAAAGTGGTTCTTTTCAAAAATTTTGTCCATCTGTAAACACCCCTAGTGGCTAAACCATGCATAAGATTTTTTCCAAATGAAGACACTCCTGGCCATCAGGCTTGAGTCCAAGCTTTGAGATTTTGAAAAAAATTCTTTAAAATTTGGAAGTATTTTACATGAAGCATGACGGACATTTTCAAATTTTTTCTTTAAATTTCTTGAATAAATAGAGTGAAATACTCATTTCAAGGTGGCATAGGTCCTATTTTTACTGTTAACTCTGAATTTACGACAATTGCAGAAGACTGAATTTGTTTCGGCATCTTTCTACAACTACAATATTAAAAATAGAGATTTTTCCTTCAAATATAATTTGTTGCCCATAAATAGTTCTTTTAAGGTCACATACATTTTTTTTGGAAATTTGAGTAGTTTTTGAGCAATATTGGGTGCAATAATTTCAATTTGAAATATTTACAGAAACAAGATTTTTTCAAAAACAGCTCAAAATTTTTTCTTTAAACTTTTGGTAGGGATAGTGGTAAATGTACTCTATGTGATGACATAAAGACCAAATTGCTCTATTCGAGACAGTTTGTTCACATTATTGTATTTATGAGTACATGAGCTTTAAATGATGTCATAGGAAGTTTCTCAAAAACTTTTATGAAAACTAGCTCAAAATTCTGCATTTTCAGAAACACTCTAACACCATTTTCTCATAAATGGCTCCAAATTTTTTCTTCAAACTTTTTAAGAAGATAGTGTTAATTGCATTCATTGATATGATATAAAGTTCATTTCAGGGTGTTTTTTTGTTTTTTCAATAATTAATCTTTATATATATATATATATATATATATATATATATATATATATATATATATATATATATATATATAAATCAGCTCCAGATTTTTCAAAGGAAATTGACATTTAGGTTGCGGTTTTATCGTTATTTAATATTCTTAAAATAATATTTACGTTCTAGTATTAGAAAACCAAAAGATTGAACTAAATGTCAAAAAAATGTACTTTGGGTGCCTTTAGATGGCAGCTGGCAAGAATATGTGGCAAGTTTGTATAGCTAGCAGAGATCAAAGGAAGTAGAAAACTAATACGGGAAAGTTTGTGACATTCTGTGGCACCACTAGTTTTAACTTTTAAACAATGATCTTTGGGGCCCTTCTATTACGTTTTTGGGGGTTTTCATTCAAGTATTTGGGTACTCTAGCTACACAGAACAGCTACAGCTTTCTGTTTCAGCCTGCAGGGAAGGCACCATGCTATTCACCATTATAATAAATTTTTGATATGTAACTAATTTTGTTATAAAAAACACTTAAGCCGATCAGATGGCCGAGATCGCTAAGGCAGTAGTGCCGGAGTGGTCTCGGACCAGAAGATCGCGGGTTCGAGTCCCGCCTCGGGCATGGGTGTATTTGTGTGTGTCTGTATGAGTGTGTCGTCCTTTCACTCCTCATTATCATCATCATTTCATCTTTCATACCCCCAGGGCTAACAACCCTGGGGGATAAAAATCGGATTCAGTAAAAAATACTGATCCCCCCCAAGTGGAGATACATGCAGCTGCTACCGCGATATATGATACTGAGCCACGGTAAATGCAGGATGTATGAACGCGTGGTCCTAGTTGGCCGATTCGCGAGCAAAAAAAAAAAAAAAAAACACTTAAATTAAATTTCTGAATTAACAAGTGCAAGTGATAGAGGAATATGAGGGAATATTTGGTGAAACATTTGAGAATCTATGATGAACATGTGTGGTACCATGTGTAGGGTATTGAATGGGAAATGCCAGAAACATATTGCAAACATGCAAGGGAAATATATAGGAAAGTATCTAGGGAAACATGCAGGGAGCAGATGGAGTGAAGAAATGAGTAATGATTTAAGTGTTCTGGTGCCCCACTGTATTGGGATGGTCAGAAACATGCAGAAAAGAGAAATTCATGTGAAATTTATTTGGTGCAATATTGGGCTTGTAATGAAGGGTTCGTGTTCAAGGATTAAATATTTAGTGCAGATTCAGACCTAACGTTGGTATCCGATATAATTATTATATCTTCGAAAACATTGATTTACATAGTGGGGAATGTTCACATGTGTCAAGGTAGTTTAATAATAATTCTAATGCATTAATGAATTTTAAAATTGTATAATTCTAAAAGACTGGATGTCCGTTAGAACTAGTAATTAGTTATGCATTGTTGTCTCCATCTCAATAAGGTTTTTTGATTACATTCCTTACATCTATTGAGAAAATGGTTCCTTGCTTCTCATCATCTCTAAAAGGTTTTTTTTTTTTTTTTTTTTTTTAAAGAAAGAAAGAAAGAAAGAAAGAAAAAAAGAAAATTAGTAGACTTCTAGACTGTGGTGCACACTGATTCATGGTTGTTGTTTGTTTTTTTTTGCTGATTTTCTCAGTTGGTTTTTAAATCACAGATAAAATCTAGTAATGGAAGAAATATAATGGCATAATTGTACTCGGCTATTATGAACATTAAATTTTACATCTTGCAAAGAAAAACAATGTGTATGGAATATGATCACTCATCCCTGCGGAAAGTTGCAGTAATTACTGATATGGGAACTGTCATAAGTATTATGAATCAAGTGTTAGCAACATGACTGATATTTATTTTGAAAATATTGTAAATAAGCTTTATGTTGGAAATATTTGAAATTCAACAGAAATCAATCTGTCACTTGATTTGCTAAATCATCTTGTGCAGCCAATTAATCCATCCCTAAAATCCCAAGCTTTGTCCATGCTGCGAAGCACAGAGATTAGTATTAATGACACTTCCTACTTTGTGTCATTAACACCCTCAGACGTCATTAAAATCATTTTGGAGAGAATCAACTGGCTCCAACAGAATCAAAGCAAAGTTTCTGAAGCTCAGAGCTGAAGTAGCTATCCCAATGATAGTGGACATAATTAATTTTTCGTTAATGAGTGGCAAATTTCCATCTGCCTGGAAGACAGCATTTGTCCATCCTCTCCCTAAAAGCACTAATCCTAGTTTGCCTGTTGATTACCATCCCATCAGTATGTTGCCAACAGTATCAAAATTTCGTGAAAAGAGCACCAGGAAACAGATTGAACATCACCTTCAAAATTTCAGTATTTTAAATAAAAACCAATCAGACTTTAGACCTAGTATAAGCACAGGAACTGCCCTTCTGAGTCTAATTGAAGACACCAGTGGTGTAAAGGAGTGGTAAAATCACAATTCTCATCCTTGATTTTAGCAAGGCATTCGATTTTGTTGATCACAATATTTTGTTAGCAAAGTTAAAAAACATTGGATGTGCTACATCTACTTGCAAATGGTTCTCCAGCTACTTTTCTGGGCTGCAACAAAAAGTTGTGTATGTTGGCAGTGTGTCGTGTATCTGTTGTTAGCACATTGCATCGCACAGGGTTCAGTTAGGATCCTTCGCTTTCCTAATTTATGGTAATGATACAGGCAATGGTCATAATGAATTGGGCTACTGCTAAACTCTAATAAATCTCAGTGTCATCATATTTTTTGTAATGGAGTAGTGTCATATGCCTTTTCTAAATCTACAAATATAAAATGAATTTGTTGTTCCACTTCATTAAGTTTTCTATTAGCTGTTTTATTACAAATATATGATCAATGGTCAATCTGCCCACTCTAAAACCTGCTTAAAATTCATCTTCTGTACTTTAATAATTTTCTTCTAAAGCTAATTTTAGTATTCATCCATAAAAGCGACATACATTTAACACTGTTATTCCCCTATAATTTTTTCATTCATCTTTTTTCCTTTTTTATGAACAACTAAAATCATACCATTTTTCCATTCTTGAGAGTGATTTTCACCATTTAAACATATTTCAAATAAATTCCTACTTAATTCCCATAGCAGCTTTGTTCCACACTTTATTGATTTTGCATTCATCCCTCTTTCACCAGTTGCTTTTCCATTTTTTTTTTAATTTAATGGCTGATTCTAATGTTGACATATCTAAATTTAAAAAATTATTCTCAAATTCTTTAAATACATCTTAAGCTGTTAAAAACCGACTTGTCTTTCAGCTAACAATTCTTCAAAGTATTATTTCCATTTTTGCAATGAAATTCCCTCTAAACTCTCTCTCTTTTCCTTTCTTTTGCTTGAGCTCAATTTTATCTTTTATATTCTTTGTGTTTAGCCACCATTTAAACTCACATACTTTATTCTTTTGTCCTACACATCTTTTTTTAATTTCTTCACTCCAAAAGTATATAAATGAATGTTGTTTTGTTTTTGTCTTTTTCACCTAATGCTTCTTTTGCTGCCATATTAATATTTTGTACTATGTATCTAAACAGTTTTTCTTCATTCTCAAATTCAGTTTCAATTGTTTTTCATCCAATCTTTTTTGGTACAAATAAGATTTACATTATTTTCAACACGATTCTTTGTAGTTACCATTTCTTCAGTTCGATTTATTTTGAATGTTTATGTAGAAAAGGAAACAATATATTTCAATTAAGTAAATAATGGTCTGTGCCACAACTTGGACCTTTGGAAGCTTGGACCTTTTTTGGTACAAATAAGATTTACATTATTTTCAACACGATTCTTTGTAGTTACCATTTCTTCAGTTCGATTTATTTTGAATGTTTATGTAGAAAAGGAAACAATATATTTCAATTAAGTAAATAATGGTCTGTGCCACAACTTGGACCTTTGGAAGCTCTAACATCTTGAACCTTTAATTTTCTATTTTTCCTTATAACATAATTTATTATTGATGATAATTTTAAAGAATGTTAATGACATGTGTATGTATCTTTTTATTGAAAAAAATTTAGAATTTTCAAATTACTTTGATCACAAATATCTATCAATCTTTTAACAGTATTATTTTCAATACGTCCTCAAAAGGTCCAGTTATTTCATTTTTGTCTTTCCTAGCATTTAAGTCTCCAAACATTATGATATCTCTTGAATAACCTATTATATTGTATATTTCTTCATAAAATTTATCCTTTATTACAGAATTTTCATCCTCACTTTTTAAACACCAATTTTAGTTACTTTATTTCCAAATATATCCACACTTACAATTAATAAATTTTCATTTTTTGCTTCCCAATTTATTATGTATTTTTAAAGTTTTTGGTTGATTAGTACTGAAATGCCTCATTTCGCACATTTATCCATTGACACTCCTATAAAAATGAATGTATATTTAAAGGTACGTCTACATAATACCTTTCTTCTTCATTTCCATTAAGACAAGATTGTCTTGATTTAATTTCTCTAATTCCTTAATTATATCTAATAATTTATTACTTAAACTCTTTACATTCCATATACCAACCTTTTAAGTTCTCTTCTGAAGCCGATGTCTATTAAATCCCTCTTGTATTAGAATTTTGGGCCCATTAGCTTTAGTCATGTTCTTATTGATGAGCAAGTAGCTGGCCTGATGCATCAATCTCCAAATTTGGAGGTCTGTTTACTGCAATTTATGCAACTCTGCCCCTGAAGGTATCAACTGTTTCATCCAATCTGGAGCTTGAATGTCACCATAGTGCTGCACTATGGTGACGTTCAAGCTTCCGATTGGATGATACTGTCAACAGCTGACACCTGCCAGGGACAGAGTTATGAAAATTGCAGTAAAGACTTCTAGTTATTACATATTTAAAATATGTAACACATATTCTCATAGACATGAGTTCTCAACCACAGCCATCTAAAGTCCTTATTAAAACTTTTACATTGAATTGAAAATTAATTATGAGTTGAATGAAGTGGAATGTAAATATTTTTGGCATTGTTTTCAGGCTCGAGAATATATAAGTCAGTCAGATCTGCAGAATGCTGTGAGGCCAACCATTGATTTTGTTCAAGACCTCTGTTTTCCATCTGGAAATTTCCCATCATCGTTGGGCAACAGTAATGATCGCTTGGTGCAGTGGTGTCATGGAGCACCAGGAATGGTGGATTTGTTTACGTTGGCATACCATGTATTGATGTTTAAATTTTCATGTGTAAATGTTAATATTATTGTAGATTTATTTATATTTATTGATATTATTTGGCTTATAGGTTTTCAGAGATGATAGATACATGCAAACTGCTATCCATTGTGGGAATGTTGTGTGGAATAATGGAATTCTAACAAAAAGTTACGGTATTTGCCATGGTGTTGCAGGCAATGCTTATACGTTTTTAACATTATACAAGAGTACTAAAGTGAGTTCCATGGCTTTTTCTAATGTCATGATATGTTGTATTGAATTCCTCATACCTGCATTGTTACTTTGCATACATTTCAGAATGTATTTTTAATAAAATAGAATATTTATTATGCTACATAGGATTACATATAAACACGGTGATGGCATTTTCCAATTCCAATTATTAAAATCCACTCTAAAACACAATATTGTAATAATTATAGGTCTACATAATAAAATTTTACAAAATTCGTGTCCTAACCCTATCCTGCTGACACTGGCATGATAATATAAATTATTATAGAGGATACAGTACTAGTAATAGTAAACCATAATATCAAATAATTTAACACATTAAATATAAACATATAATGTACAAATAATTGCATATTATATAATCTATTGTCCAATTTAAATGTAGTGACTTATGACAGATCATTAGCTGAACGCACTTATTCAATCAGGGGCTTTGTTACAACTTTAATTTTTGGTATTGAAGCTCTCGATCGGATTGCTCATCACAGCTGATGATTTGTCACAAGTTGGACAATACTTTGGAAATTTTTCACACTGCAGGAAAGTCTCCAGCATCACTTCAGGCAGTCTGTAATTTTATATAATTCTATTTACAAATGATAATTTACCTATGTCTGACCTGTCTTTTTTGCCCAATTTTCAAACTGGGATCCTTCTGCACAAATGATGTAGGTTATGATAATCTTATCCACACCTCCACCCTTGGGGGAACACCGTGAATTGGTTTGAATAACACACAAACTCTTGATTTCTCTCTGCGTTTCCTCAAAGGTTCCCACAATGTAAATCTAGAATTACAGCATCCTCTCCACAAATTTTATATGTACTCTTTCAACTGATTTTATTTACCTTTCAACTAACATAGAGAAAAAATGACTTGTGTGAAGAATGGCTGATTTATGACTTATCAATAACTACATTGGACCATGAACATTATTGATCATTAATTGGCAATACTTAAACGATATAAAAACGTTTTATTTTTCATTTTAGTAAAGTGTTGAAATATTGTTCTAGAATCCTCTGCACCTCCACCGTGCATGCAAATTTGCTGAATGGTGCACATCATATGGAAAATATCAGAGCAGAGTTCCTGATCGACCACTGTCCCTTTTCGAAGGTACAAATAAAAAATGCTCCATTTTCTTGCAAATAAGTCTTTAATGATGAATAATTTTATTTTTTACTGATATGTTATTGCCTTCATTATGGAGCCTAATATACACCGCATAACTTACCTAGATCAAGAGGTTGATGTTGATGCTAATGCTACATGTAAAGAGGGAAATATAAAAAGACAACCCAAGTCAAATTAACATTAGTAAATAAGTAAATATGAATCATTAAAATGAGGTAAAAAATAAATTCTTGTATGTTCCATGGACATTATCCGGGTCTATTAATCTCACGTGACAAAAAGCCTTCAGGCAAAAGGCCCTTGGCTCGATCATTAGAACCCTTATAATGCCCTTGGTGCATAAATAACTAATTAATTTGCGTAACATTTATTCTTCCAGTTTTTATTGAAATTCTGAAAAAATACTTTTATATTACTTTGAGATGGAAGGTTTTTGTAGCCTATTTTCAAGCTCAGTCTGTTTTAGTTTTATGCAGGGGTGCAAGAAGGGAGGCTCATGGGGCTGCCCCCACCCCATTCCTCTCCCGTAGCTGATGACATTTAATCATACATGTACATAGTTTTAACTAATTTTCTATAATATTGAAAGTGTAATATCTCAATTAATTGTAACTATAATCAAGAAATAAAAAAAATTATTTCAGCATAAATGAAAAATTCTTTAAGAAAATATCTAGTCGGCTGCACACATATTAAGTCCCACCACAGAAAATTCTTAGATATGCCAGTGGCTTAATAGTTAAGTTTCTATTAAGATGTAGTTTACAATTCAAGCATCCAGTGAGTGAGGGAGCTAACCCACTAAATTTAAAACTTCAATTTATTGACATATTCAATGTGTTCATAAATCGATATTTTGAATTTTGTGGGTTAGCTCCCTCCGTCACTAGATGCCTCAATTGTATTAGAATGTATGTCATTATGATCTCTTAGATGTTTCTTTCTTTTTAAAGGTCTTGCTGGAGTTGTATACTTTCTGACTGACATCCAAGACCCTGAACATGCATTGTTTCCAGCATATGGATTGTAGATTTTCATTGGAATTATAACTTGACTCTCACACAGTATTTTATGGGCTGCTTTATAGATAGGCTTTACTTGTGATGAAAGTTTCACAAAGAATCAACGAGTATTCATGCAAATAATCCTCATGACTGCTAGAAACAATGTAAATATAGATTTTTTAAACATAAATGTATGCAAACTCATTATAACTTAATAAATTTACTTTGTGTGCCAATTTTGTTCTGGCATTTGGAAATCATTAAAAAATTCTACTACTGTGTAATGTTGCCTCCCTGATTCCAAAAAAGTGTTATTCTGTAGACCACACTACCACCTCAACCTTTCACAGGATTTCCTACTAATAAAATATTTCCTGATTGATCGGACCACAAATGACCTTGCACATTTTGGGGTATTAAAAAGAAGCTTCTATAATATATTCAAATTTTTCTTAAAAATTCACCCAATGTTTTGCGTGAGTAAGAGCGTAGAAAAAATTTGCACGAGTTATTTTTTCCTTTCAAATGTGTTATTTCAAAAATTAGTTAAGTCCAAAATGTATTCAACATTCTCAAAGAAATATTCCTTACTTGCATCTTACTTTCTTTACCATTAAAAATCTTTACAATTACTGTGCCAATCTAGTTACACTAGTTACTTTCCCATATACATGTCGACGACACGTTCTTGATGTCTTCAACATCCACAAAGCATGTTCCTTTGATCACAGTTTTGAGTGTAGGAAACAAAAAAAAAAGTCTGTGGGAGCCAAGTCAGGAGAGTATGGCGGATGATGCAGCTCCACGACCTACTCCCATTCTGTCGAAAGCGGGGACGTACTCTGTGGATTCTTTATCGGAGTCGGGAAAGAACTTATGCATACAACTGTCCTGTAACTGTGCCTGGTGGGACAAATTCATGCGCGATTAACATGACTTTGACTTCAATTTTTTAAATCGAATTTTTTTCTGTTTAGGGGAGCTGGGAGAACGCCATTCTGTCCTCTTCTCTCTTGGTTTCAGGGTCGTATTGATAGCACCACGATTCGTCACCAGTCAGTATCGAATTCAGGAAATCAGGGTCAGCGTCAGCGTTGTCGATGAGTTCACCACACGTGTCCTTTTGGACTTGCTTCTGATCGTCCGATAAACAGTGCGGGACAAATCTGGAACACACTTTGCGTTTCCGCAGGTCTTGCGTCAGAATTTGGCGAACCACCTCTTTGTAAATGTTTAGTTCACTGTCCAGCATTCGAATAGTCAGTCGCCGATCCGTTACAAGTTCGACTTTCTCAATTGTTTCAGGCGTACGCATGGACAACGGCCTTCCAGTGTGGGCATCATCTTAAACACTTTCACGGCCGTCCATACCATTCAAATGTGCTGGAACGGGATAATGCTTTCTCGCCATACACTTGTTTTAACATTGCATGTGTTTCTCTCGCACTTTTACCCAGATTAAAGCAGAATTTGATGTTCACCCTGTGCTTCATTTCAGCTCTTCCACAACACCTTTCCCACTTTACCAGATACGTTTCCATACTCTTTCCCAGTCAAGCACGTGTCTACAACTAACGCGCGCAGTATGGGCAAAGCCATCTTTGTTCAGTTTTGTGAACGCACGGAAAGTACAATGCACGTTCACGCCACTGCGGTGCGATCATTCCTGCCCTTACGGGCATCTATGGCCAATCCTGCAACATAAAGAAAAACAGGTCAAAAATGACTTAAGCCAACTAGCCAAAATGCTAATGTTTCGAGTCTCATTTCTGTGTTTCAGATTACTCTTCCTCCAGGAAGTGCTTCGGTCGCGTATACTTCACCCGTTGATCGGGTTGGTATGAGGCGATCTCGGAAATGAGAGTTTCCCGAGTCAGCTGCTTTAAAAAAAATGACACTATTTTTGATATGATCAATCAGTAGTGGCATTGATAAATCGCGATGTAAATTTTTAATGGGAATGTATCTAGGGGCGCAAAGGGTGGCCGTGAGGCATTCGTTTTGAAATACTTGCAGATTATTCAAATGTGTATTTGCTGCAATTTCCCAACTGCGGCCTAACAATTGCTTTATAATGCGCGCGGCAGTTTGCCGTTGACAGTTTGCTCCGCTTGTGAAACAGGCTTCGCAATCTGCGTTTGGTCTGTCGCGCTTTCTTTCGCACGTTTTCAATGTGCGGATTAAACGTAAGTGGGCTGTCTAATGTGACACCTAAATATTTGACATGTTTTGCCCAATTAATCGCGTCTCCGCGCAGCGCGAATGGCTTCGGCAGCGTGAATCGCCGTCTCCGAGAGAAGAGTACAGCTGCACTCTTACTCACTTTGACCTTGACCCGTCACAGCTTCAGTCAATCCTGGATTAGTAGTAAATGCGGATCCAAGTACTTCTGGAGAAGCTCGATCTTTTTCGTGGTATTACAGCCGTATAGTCGGCGTACAAGGCGAGTTCCGTTTGAGGGCGCATGGGAATATCAAATACCTAGAGGCTGAAGAGCATAGGAGCAATCAAGCTCCCTTGCAGCACTCCGGCTCGTATGGCGCGGCGGGTCGATTTAGCATTTAGACGCGTCACTTGGAACGTTCTGTTTGCTAGATAAGAGTGGATAAGGTGCACAAGGTACAAAGGAAAGTTCATGGATTAAAGTTTATAAGGAGACCGACATGCCAAACCTTGTCAAAGGCACTGGCAATGTTGAGGAACACTCCATCCATGAACCGGCCCTCGTTGGAGTTGCGTCTTATGCGGTCCGTGATTCGCACAAGCTGATGCGTTGTGCTATGACCCGCACGAAAGCAAACTGCCAAACTTATTTATGAGTGAATTATCTGAAATATATTTGAGAATTCTGTTTCTCGCAAAGTTTTCCAAGCGTGTTTTGGGCTTATGGGCCTGTACGACAAGGGCAATTTCGGGTTTTGCCCCTGCTTATAAAAGTTAAAAAATGTGCATGTTTCCGCTTACTCGGAAAGTGCTGAAAAATATAGCGTTAAACAGAGCGACTAAGAACACTATGACATCCTGCGGCAGCTTCTTAAGGACGTCGTTAGAGATGTCGTCGGGGCCAGGAGCTTTTTTAGTTTTCAGCGCCGAGATGGCCGCTTTAACGTCTTTTCCTATTGTGAAACTCGGCTCGTCGGCGGGCGTGTGCAATGCCGCCATTACCATTTGTTGCACTTCGACAACGCACGGTATTTGCGGCGCCTCCTTGACCAGCTGAAATTGAGGTTCTAAAACGTTAGCTAGGTGTTCCTCTTTCACCATGTTCGATTCTGCGAACTCTCCTCTGCTGGTCTGAAGCGGCGGCTTTGTTATTGGAGTCCTAGAAAGCATGCGAGAGATTTTCCACAGTGAATTGTCTTCAGGTTTCAGGCCAGATAACAATGTATCCCGTTTCTGATTGCGGTATTCAGCTAGTTGAATTTCCACTCTACGTTTCAATCTTTTTAGCTCCCGTTTATGAGCTGGTGTCCCGTGCTCTGCCACACTGCGCGCTCTGTTTTTCCTAGAAATTAAATTAATTAAAAAGGGGTAACCCCGCCAACCGGGGCCCAAAGTTCGGGAAACCAGGCTCTGCCTGTCACAAGCCAGGATAAAGAAGGGAGTGATAGAGGAGAAACATCTCTTTAAAAAACTTGGTCCAGCTGGCCCTACTAGAAGTACCTCGTGAGGGCCCCTTGCCAGTAACGGTGAAGACCCCGTCAGCTATGGCGAAAGAGGGCACCTCTAGAACGACATAACTGGCGGAAGAGGCACCTCTCCCATTTTAGGATGACAAATGACGATGCAGGTCTAGAGGCAGACGATGCAGGTTCAGATGGTAGCCCCATCACCAGACTTACCCATCAATAGGCTCGTAACCTGTTATGGGGAATTTAAAGTTACTGACACTCAACAAGCCAAGCCGGTTAAACACAATGTTGACGACCATTGCAAGAAAAAGGACAAATGACTGGGAATACACTATAGACTTAAGATGGGAGTATGGAATGTCAGAGGAATAAAAAATAAAGAAAAAGAACTTCATTTAAAGAAAATTAATATAGCCGTAATATCAGAAACAAAGATGAAGTGCAAAGGAACAAAATATCTAGAACATTATGTTATGATTTACAATAGAAAACATCAAAACGCAAGAGCCAGTAGAGAAATAGCCATTTTAATTGGTAAAAAGTGGAAAGCCAAAATACACAGTTATACCTACATAAGTGACCGGATCCTGATAACAAGATTTAAAATGGAAAGAGGCAATTTAACCGTAATTGGAGTTTACGCCCCGGAAGCAAGTAATTTTTTTCACAAACAACTAAAGCATATTTAGCTTTCATCCAATGATAAATCCTTTTATAAGAAAGTTATCCCACTTTAGATATGATTCAAATATAAGAAATTGTTATCCCACTTCAGATCCGATTCCCACATCCTTATCCTATGTAAATATTGTAGTTATTCATGTGTCGGAATATTCAATAATCCTGAATGGGATGATGCTTGAAATCCTTGGAGATCTCAAACAGTGTTAAACAACGTACTTTTATCACTCTGAGATCTTATCAACCACATACTAACAGCTCACTCATCAATATGACTTGTTGCATGCGGCGTCTTCGATGTGGTTGTAGCCTATCACCTAGTTTATTTAATATTTATATAGACGACGTTCTGAGAGAATGGAAACAGTGTATTATAGATGGCATCGAGATAAACAACTCCGAAACCACTGTAAATACTTTATTATTTGTAGACTTTGCTTCTAAACGCCATTACTTTGGTGTTGTTTTTTTAGTTGAGATTCTCAGGTTTCAGCGTTCACATGTTATTTAGTTTATAGAGAGCCCTCTGTAATCGATCCTCACTTTCTTGGATAATTATCTGATCATCTGCAAAATATTTTTTTTATTATTAAAAAGAAAACTATTTGCAGACGATCAGATAATTAACCAAGAAAGTGAGGATCGATTACAGAGGGCTCTCTATAAACTAAATAACATGTGAACGATATATCGAGAGAACCTCAACTCAAAAAACCAAAGTAATGGCGTTTAGAAGCAAACATCCTATAAGAAGTAAGATAATAATAAATAATAAAATTATAGAACAAGTTCTTTAACCTTTCGGTTTTTACTCTCAAAAGCGGGCGCGCTGCATGTTACCTCGAGAAAAGTCTTTTGCACCCTCAAATCTTCAATTATTTAATTGAAAAAGGAAGAATAAAAACTCAAAACTAATCATCATTACATTTTTTATGTTAATACATTTTACAAATCACATAAATTTGGCTAGTTTTAGTTATAGAATAATAAATATCACATTGTTTCAGAAAAACTTATAAAACAAAACATAACAAAGAAAATAAAAAAATATTAAAGATATTAATTAAATAATTAGTTAAATGAAGCAATCTACAGTCCTTAAATTGTGGAAAGGCATCAATTGGTTTTTAGCAAGTTTTCAGTAACTCAAGATGATGTCTGATTTCTTCATCTGTTACACAAGTTTCTGCCCTTCAACAAAGAGAAACAATAACAAAACTGCAAGTAATTGGAAAAAATAAACAACTTTGGACATCTTTGATTTTACTTACAGTGATATAAAATTCATGTAAACGAACAATCTGAATAAGTATAGTGTTCGTTTGAAATACAAAAAAAAAATTCATGAGTGAGCGCGGTAGTGCACGGAATACTGCAGCCAAACTCGTTTTGTGGGAACAAATTTCACATGAGATCCCCCGGGAATTGAACCCGGGCCTGCTTGGAGCACGGCGAGCGACTTTCGTTCTTGAGCCACGAAGTTCCTGTTCCTTATCAACGCCATTGTCGATTCGGTCGATTTCCGGATAACCAAAGACAGATTTCCTAGTTCTTACGAAAAGTTTGCAAGCTGAATGTTTTTGAACGAATGCAAGAGGTCTTAATTACATCAGTAACATGTCCAATAGCTTCAGTTTTTCATCTGAACTGGTTTTGAACACATCTTTTACGTTTTTGAGGGGGCGGATTTTGATGACATAAAGGTCGCAAAAAATGATTTCACCGGAAATACACGTTTTGGGGTCCCCTGATACCAAAAAAGTGTTTATTAAAACGTCCGTCCGGTGTCTGTGAACAACACTAGCGCCTAATCTGCTGCGCCACGATCTGCTCGTCAGTTTCGATGTAGGATCATTATTCACCATGGTACCGGTTAGCGAAACATTAGCTTTGTTGCGGGGGTTATTTCCGAAAGACATCACAGAACTCTTCCATCACGTGCTAACCACTACAGATTTTGTATGGAATGGTTAGTTTTACGAGCAGAATGATGAAGTAGCTATGGGAAACCCGTTGAGTCTGATTATAGCCAAACACCACAATATCAAAACCATTTTCACCCCCACCACTCACCTCCGCAATCTCTTTAGGTCGGTTAACGACCGTAGGAACACACTAATGTGGGCTGGTGCCTACAGGATATATTGTTCATGTGGCTAGGTACAACACAACGTTCAATCAACACTCGCCTCACCGAACACAAACGAAATTGCCGCTTGGGATACACAGAGAAATCAGGGGTGGCTGAACATGCCCTCTCGGGAAGAGAACACGACATCCTGTTCGTAGACACTGAAGTACTATCTACCACCAACCACTATCACACCAGATTGCAATGGGAAGCTATTGAGATATTTGAACACCCTAATAACTTCAACAGGAAAGGTCTCAAAATTAACTCTACCTGGTATCCCGTACTGCACAACACTATTAAAAACCTTTCGTGAACAGAATGACCCAATTTAGCCACAACGCAATCGACAGCTAACCAGGAGCCAGCCCGCGAACCATCATCCAATCACAAGCTAGCGCACGAAATCCCCACCGCGGCGCCCACTCACGCCGACTATAAAAGCCACGGCCGAGCGGAGGGCGACCATTGCACTAATACCAAAACCTGGCAAAAATAAACTATTCCCGAGCAGCTATAGACCTATTAGTCTACTCTCCATCCTAGGGAAAACGTTTGAGAGACTGATCCTGTCACGTTTGCAACAGGAAATACGTCGTCTCAATCTTCTCAGAGATGAACAATTTGGCTTTCGAGCTGGTCACAGCTCCGCGCAGCAGCTTACGCGGCTTTGCACGGAGATCGGCCTCGCCCTCGAGAGACGCCAGAACCTGCCAGTGGTCTTTCTGGATATGCGGTCGGCTTTCGACTCTGTGTGGCATGCGGGTTTGCTCGAGTGCCTTGCGGTGGCGGGAGTGAGCGATTGCTACGTCAGACTGATCGCGAGTTTTCTCTCTGACAGGCAGTTCAAAGTGCGCGTCAATAACGTATACTCGTCCCTCAGACGAGCCGAGGCAGGCGTGCCTCAGGGGAGTGTTCTTTCTCCTACCCTCTTCGGCTTATACGTGAATGACGTGCCGCTTCCTGCTGAAGCAAGAACTGGTATTCAAAGCTGCGGGCTCCTGATGTTCGCGGATGATTTCGCGTACTACGCGAAATCGGCGAACGGAAGGCAGTCAGTTAAATACTTAAGTGATTGTCTCGCCGCCTTTCCTGAATTGCTAAGTCGGAAACGCCTCGCTCTCAACCTCGAGAAATGCGTCGCCGTCAACTTCACTCGTAAGAGGGCTAACCCCAATGAAACGGTGAGCTTGGCTGGCACGCATCTACCTTGGCGGAGCGAAGCGAGATAATTGGGCGTGCTACTTGACAGCGGCCTTCGCTGGCATGCGCACGCTCTGTATCTCGCTGCCAAAATTAAAACACGCACCCTCCTTTTGAAACCTCTTCTCCGTTCTCCCAACTTAGCAATTCCTCTAAGGCGCCGCTTATTCACAGCTTGCGTGTGTCCCTTGTGGGCGTACGCTTGTGAGGTATTCGCTGCAGCTTCTCCCTCCACTCTGCACCCCATCCGGGTAGCAGAGAACAGAGCGGCGCGCCTCGCGGCGCGCCCGCACTTGCCTTTTACCAGACCTGACCGACAACCCAAAAACGCTGACGTCTTCAGAATCTTAGGCGTTCGCAACCAGTTCCCGGCGGAGCTACAAAAGAGGAAGGAGGCGGCGCTCGCAAGGGCGCTGAGGCCGTCCGCACCGCGCATCCTGCGCGAGACCGGCAGGGCGGCGAACAGCGTCGTGCACAGGGCCTTCCACAGAAGAAAGGGCCCACAGCACGTCGCCTTCACCTTCCGCGCACTGCCCCCGCACAAGCTCTCTGAGCTCTGCGACGCGGGGGAGCAGCAAGTGCGTGGGAGGAGGTCGCCGTTTACGGATGCCGGAAGCCGCGCGGGCAGCGCGGAAACGCGCTCCGCCAGGCCAGCGTCACCTGATAATGAAGACGTCGCGGCGCCACGGACGCTTGAGTATAGTCGGCGCCGTGGCGATCAAAATGCAGTGTAAATAGTGCTGTGGGTATAAATGAATGAATGAATGAACGAATGTGATTGTAAATAGCCAAGAATGAATGCGTGTGAAAATGTACAAAAAAAGAAGAAACAAGAACATTATAGAGAACTAACCCGAAAATCATTATAACTAAATAAAAAACAAACAATTCCCAAAGAGGAAATGTAATTAGTTTTTAAGTTAGCATAAGTTAGTTTGTTTAAGATACTGCCCTTACAACCTGCAAAAGCCTCATTGGCTGCAGGTATTATGTATTCCTAATGCAAATAAATTCCCGCCCCTCCAGGGTAACTGGAGAGGGGAAACAAACAAACAAACAAAAAAGGGCGTCGATAGAGATTCGCTCCGTGACCACCGCAGAGGACGGACGCATCTGAGAAGAGCTCCAGACTACGCCAAACCAATAGTCCTTTTTAGGACTCAAAGAGCATATTGTAGCCGCCCTTCTAGGGCTGACATTGCCAGGCAGCAATGTCGACGCCCACGTCGTCTCCCACGCGGCTATTTTTCACCCCTCACGGGGATGAAAGTGGCGAGCGCGGTTGAACCGCGGGGAGAGGGAAGACAAGGGGAGCCGTTAAGCGCCGCTTAGGCTCCCCGTCAACTGAGCGAATATGCTCAAAATCTTCTCCTGCTTCCAGGAGGAAAACGGAGAGCGGAGCGACGCCGGCCACCTCGCCGCCTGCGCCTGCGCCTACAACGCCAGACGCGCCGCCCGCTGCAGCCACGACGCCACCAACAGCTACCGCCGCCGCCGCCGGCGCCGGGGAAGAAGAAGAGGAAGAAGACGGGTTCATGCTCGTCACCCGACGCCGCCGACGCCCACCCCCTATCTTTCTCAACGGGGTGACAGACATCTTCGGGCTCCTCGAGGGCTTGAGGTCGGCTTGCGGCGATGCCAACATCACCGCGGAGGTGGCGGGCGACGCTGTCAGGATCAGATGCGAGTCCCTCGAGGCGCATCGGGATGCTCTTATCGCCCTAGACGAGAGAGCCGTGGAGTACCACACGTACTCCACGGGAAACGCGAGGGTTCTGAGGTATGTCCTGAGGGGCATACCTCTAGAACTCTCGCTGCAAGGTCTACATGACAACCTTGCTTTGATCAATTTTCAGGTGCAGAAGCTGGAGCGCCTGATTAGCCAGCGGCCGGGGAGAGGGGGCAGACCGCTGCCCCTCATCATAGCAACGCTGGAAGACACGGAGCGCCACCAGGCGCTCCGTGAGGTAACTAACATACGGGGGCTCCGCGTGCGCGTGGAGGTGTATCGCCCGCCGCGCAGGCCCACGCAGTGCCACAATTGCCTGGATTTTGGGCACGTGGCACGAAATTGCAAGCGCCGCACGCGCTGCAAGAAGTGCGGGGAACTGCACGACGCCGCGCAGTGCCCGCTGGGGGAAAATTCCTCAGTGGAAGAGCGCAAATGCGCAAATTGCAGCGGCGAATGTCACGGCGCTAAATATAAGGGCTGCCCCGAATATAAGCGCCGTTGTTTCAGGGGTAACCAGGCCCAGCAGCAGCGGCAGGAGAGACTCCAGCGGGACCGCCAGCGACGCGCCCGCATACAGGAAAGAGCGGCCGACAGGCAGTCGGAGGCGTCGCGCTCTCCCTCGCGGGAGCGCGAGCCTTCGCGCCGCCGCACACCTACGCCGCCACCGCGGCCTCAGCATTCGCCCACACGCGAACGCCGACGCGCGCAACGAAAGCAGCGACGCCAGGAGCGGACGTACGCCGACGCCCTGGAGCAACGCCCCCGCCCCACCCGGGAGCGCCAGCTGACGGCCGCCGACGCAGCTCGCGAGGAGCGCGATGCGCGCCTGGAGCGGAGTAGGTGGACGGCGGAGAGCGTCCCTGTTCCCTCCTCACTGAGCGAGCAGAAGCGCGTGCTGCACCAGACGGTGGACGATCTCGCCCGAAACGGGATCGCCCCGGATGTAGTAATGCAGGCGATTATGCGATCCGTCACCGGATGCAAGCCAGCCGAGTGGGCGTCGGTCGTGCTCAAGGTTGTGATTACAATACTCCTTGAACATGCACATGACACCGCTGCGGCGGAAGCAACGGGGGAGGTACGCTCATCCTCACCCGCACCAAGTCCTTCCCACCCTTAAATAATGGCTAGCTCCATTTTTTACAGGAACAGCGGCACCGTTGCATTTTGGAACTGCAACGGCATCTGCTCGCGAGAGAAGCAGTCAGAGCTACACAGCTTTCTCACTCGGCACAATATGTCTGTAATGATGTTGGGGGAGACATGGCTTAACCCGAATCTCTCTTTAAATATTCCAGGTTTCTGCTACAGAAACGACAGGGCAGCACAAGCAGCGAACGTGACAGACGCCCACAGAGGAGGCGGGACCGCAATTCTAATAAGACGCAACATAAATCATTATGTTACAGCACTTCCGCAGCTGCAGCACGCCGAGGCCACTGCTGTTGTCGTTCAGACGGAGCGAGGGCCGCTGCGTCTCATCTCCATCTACGCACGCCCCGATCGCACCGCGGATACGTGCGCCCTACTAGCTGCAGACATAGCAAAACTAGTAGAGGTTAACACAACTCCAACACTTGTGGCTGGCGATTTTAATGCCAAACACACGGCCTGGAGCTTCCGCATCACCTGCCCCCGCGGCCGTAAGCTGAAAGCAACCGCCGATACAAACGGCTGCGAGATATACGCACCCAATACGCCCACCTACTATTCCTTTAGAACGAACTGCAAGCCCGATACTTTAGATATTGCGCTATGCAGGAAACTTCATTACCCTCCCACACTAACCACCATTTACGAACTCTCCTCTGACCACTTCCCAGTGATAGCGGATATGAGGCGCGGCGGGATAACCTTATCGACTGCACCCACGACGCAGAAGAGGCGCACGGACTGGAAGAAATTCCAGACGGAGCTGCAGCAGCGCATACCCGATGCATCTGCCCTGTCAGGACCGCAGCAGATAGAAGCTGGAGCAGAACAATTCGCCGAAGGTTTGACTGACAGCCTAAACGCAGCAGCGGAGAAGCAGCGTTCCTCAAAAGAGGAGCAACCATTAACCCCCTATCTAACTAATCTTATTTCCAGGAAAAACAGGGCGCGCAGATTGTGGCAGAGCACGCGACACCCAGCTGATAAGCGGGAGCTAAATCGATTGAAACGTAAAGTAGAAATCGAATTAGCTGAATACCGCAATCAGAAATGGGCCAAATTGCTGTCAGGTCTCAAACCTGAAGATAATTCACTGTGGCGAGTCACTCGCATGCTTTCCAGGAAGCCAATAACGGTGCCGCCGCTTCAGACCAGCACAGGAGAGCTCGCAGAATCGAACGAAGAGAAAGCGGAACTCCTAGCTAATGTCTTAGAATCTCAGTTTCAGCCGGTCCAGGAGGCGCCGCCGATACCGCACGTTGTCGAAGTACAACAAACGGTAATGGCGGCCTTGCACGCGCCAGCCAACGAGCCGAGTTTCGCTACAGAGACTGAAGTAAAAGCGGCCATCTCGGAGCTGAAGACTAGAAAAGCTCCTGGCCCCGACGGCATCTCTAACGACGTCCTGAAAAAGCTGCCGCAGCAAGCCATAGTGTTTTTAGTCGCACTGTTTAATGCTTTATTTATGTTTCAGCATTTCCCGAGTCAGTGGAAACACGCACATATTTTAACTTTTCACAAGCAGGGGAAAAATCCGAAAAAGCCCGAGTCGTACAGGCCCATTAGCCTACTAAACACGGTCGGGAAGCTTTATGAAAAACTAATTCAAAACAGAATCTTAAAATATGTTTCAGAAAATGCACTATTAAATAAGGAGCAGTTCGGCTTTCGCGCAGGACACAGCACAACGCATCAGCTTGTGCGAATCACGGACCGCATAAGACGCAACTTCAATGAGCGCCGATTCACAGGTGAAGTTTTCCTCGATGTTGCCTGCGCCCTTGATAAGGTCTGGCACGTCGGCCTCCTCTACAAACTCCATTCCATGAACTTTCATATATACCTTATACATCTTATCCATTCGTACCTAGCAAACAGAACGTTTCAAGTGACGCTTCTGAATGCCAAATCCACCCGCCGCGCCGTACGGGCCGGAGTGCCGCAAGGGAGCGTGATTGCTCCTACGCTCTTCAGCCTTTACGTGCGTGATATTCCCACCCACCCTCAAACAGAGCTCGCCTTGTATGCAGACGATACGGCTGTAATAGCCACGTCAAAAAGTATCGAGCTTCTCCAGAAGTACTTGGATCAACATTTGTTACAGATCCAGGAGTGGCTGAAACTCTGGCGGGTCAAAGTCAATGTGAGTAAGAGTGCATCTGTACTCTTCACACGGAGACAGAGATTCACGCGGCCAAGGCCACTCGCGCTATGCGGAGACGCGATTAATTGGGCTAAATATGTCAAATATTTAGGAGTTACTTTAGACAGCTCTTTGACATTTAATCTGCACATCGAAAATGTGCGACAGAAAGCGCGGCAGACCCGAGGCAGATTGCGAAGCTTGTTTCACAAGCGGAGCAAACTGTCAACGGCAAACTGCCTCACGCTTTATAAAGCAATAATTAGGCCGCAAATAGACTACGCATGCCCAAGTTGGGCAATTGCAGCAAATTATCTCTTAAACAAACTGCAAGTAGTTCAAAACGAGTGTCTCAGGGCCGCCCTCTGCACCCCTAGATACACTCGTATAGAAACTTTACATCGCGAATCATCAATGCCACTGCTAAAAAATCATATAAAAACTATAGTTCTTAGTAAACTAGTATTCTGTGAAAAAGCAGCTGATTCGGAAAATGATCTCATTTCCGCGATCGCCACATACCAACCCGATCAAAGGGCGAAGTATAGGCGACCGAAGCACTTTCTGGAGTAAGAGCAATCTGAAACAGAGAAGTGGGACTGAGGCATAAACGTAGTATTACAAAACACGCGATGCGCGCGCCGGTAGGCTAAAGTCATTTTTTTGACCTTTTGTTTTTCTTTATGTTACACGATTGGCCATAGATGCCCGTAAGGGTAGGAATGGTCCCACCGCGGTGGCGTGAACGCGCATTGCACTTTTCGTGCGTTCACAAAACAGCACAAATGTACTGCTGGGCGTCGATAAATAGTGTGTAAATAGTGCTGTGGGTATAAATGAATGAATGAACGAATGAATGAATGAATGAATGGGATTGTAAATAGCCAAGAATGAATGCGAGTGAAAATGTACAAAAAAAGAAGAAACAAGAACATTATAGAGAACTAACCCGAAAATCATTACAACTAAATTAAAAACAAACAATCCCCTTAGAGGAAATGTAATTAGTTTTTAAGTTAGCATAAGTTAGTTTGTTTAAGTTACTGCCCTTACAACCTGCAAAAGCCTCATTGGCTGCAGGTATTATGTATTCCTAAGGCAAATAAATTCCCGCCCCTCCAGGGTAACAGGAGAGGAAAACAGAAAAAAGGGCGTCGACACTCATACCAACCCGATTCTCATACCAACCCGATCTACGGGCCACGTATAGGCGTCCGAAACACTTCCTGGAGTAAGAGTAATCTGAAACAGAGAAATAAGACTTGATACATAAACTTGGTAATTACACACATGCAATGCGCGCGCCAGTAGGCTAAATTCATTTTTGACCTTCTGTTTTTTCTTAATGTTTCAGGATTGGCCATAGATGCCCGTAAGGGTAGGACTGGTCTCACCGCGGCGACGTGAACGTGCATTGCACTTGGGCCAATCGCCAGCCAGCCAGCCGCCGCCCCGAACGCTGCGCCTGCGACCCTGCCGCCACTGAGGATGTCCACCGCACGTTTGGCCCTCAATGCCAACTGGACCACGGCCTACCAGCCCGGAAAATTTATCGTCTACTAGCACCTAAACCATGCGTAGGATTTTTTCCATATTGAAGAAACTCCTGTCCTTTGGCCTCAGTCAAAGCTCTGCGATTTTGAAAATCATTAATTAGTTTTGGGAATACTTTACATGAGGCCTTGGGACATTTTCAAAATTTTCTCAGAAATGGCTCTAATTCTTTTCTTTAAATGTCTTGTAAAATTATAGTAAAATCCACTTATAAAGGTGACATCGGTCCAATTTTCACGGTTAACTCTGAATTTTCGAAAATTTCAAAAGTTTGAATTTGGTTCGGTGTCTTCCTACAATTACAAAATGAAATATTTTTCTTTGGAACGAAATTTGTTGTCCATAATTTGTACTTTCATGTACAGTTTTTGGAACTTTTAGTAGTTATCGCAAAATATTGCGTGCAATTTGTGCAATTAAAAAATACAAAAAACAGATTATCTAAAAAGCTCCAAATTTGTTCATTAAATTTTTGGTAGGGATTGTGCTAAATGCTCTCTGTAAGATCACATAAACGCCATACTGCACTATTCTCTTTTCATTCAAAAATTACAAAAAATGTACTTTTTTTGCTAGTCTCTCACGTCGTTAATATTTACATTAGCGGCAATTTGTTCCCATTATTGTATGTATGAGTGCATGTTAATGTTTATTTATTTGGCTACAATTGGCTGATTGCCAGGTGGTAGCCATAACCCTACAGTTTTACAATATATGTACATTTACAATCCAAAAACAATTTACAATACAATCCCTTCGAGCATATACACCCAATTTATAAATAAACACAGACCTGTATACATCTATAGCACATACATACACATATACATATATACGTGCTTTGAATAATGTCATATAAAGCTTTTCGAAAACTCAAACGTTTCTGTGAAAATGAGCTCAAAATTGCGCATTTTTAGAAAAGCTCAAACGCTATTTTCTCAAAAACTGCCTCAAATTTTTCTTCAAACTTTTCGAAGGGTTAGTGCTATTTCTACTCTTAAGTATGACGTAAAGCTTATTTCTGGGTATTTTTTGTCTTAAATAATTACAAAAAAGTAGTTTTTTTGAAAGGTCTTTCACCCCGGTAATATGCACAATTCCAGCAATTTGTAATCACAATTTTATTTTTGGGTTAAATTGTTTCAAATGAAGTTCTTCGAAAACTCAAAAATTTTCTGTGAAAAGAGTTTCAAATTTCGAATTTACTGTAGCACTTAAACACCATTTTCTTATTACGGCTCCAAATAGTTCAAGAAAAATTGTCATTTAGGACGAGGTTTTTTCTGGTCATTAATATTCTTAAAATAATATTTCCGTTCTACTATTAGAATGCTACTATAGAAAACTACATTAGGAAAAATTAAGAAATTTTCAAAAACAATGTACTTTGGGCACAAACTCTCCCGTATTGGTTGTCTATATCCTATTGTCTCGGCTAGCTATTCGGACTGACACTTACTCTTACGCCAGATGTCATCTATCGACGCCCAAAGTTCATTATTGACATTTTCTTTATTGTTCGGTTTCCTAATATTGGATCAGAAATATTATTTTAAGAATATTAAACAACTGTAAAACCTCGTAAATGGCAATTTTCTTTGAAAAATGTAGAGCCTTAATAGTGCTTAAATGCCGCTTGTGGAGACGTTAAGCACTACTGTAAATTCGAAATTTAAAGCTCATTTTTACACAATTTTTTTGAGTTTTTGAAAAAATTCATTAGAAATCATCTGAAGCACTTTCACTCACAAATACAATAGTGTTTACACAGGCGCGGATCCAAAGGGGAGGAATAAGGGACATCTCCCCCCCCCAAAAAAAAAAAAAAAACTTTTCAGTAAACATTAATTTTAACTTGCACGAAGGTTTCAAGAAAACTATTTTCGGATAATCATTAAAATAATTAAATCGAGTCACAACTAATAGCTGAGTTTAGCCCGTGTTATTCTACATAATCTGTAATATGACACATTCTAAAAAAAATATTTTCAATAAATAACTATCTTAAAATTTATTGATCACACGCGACTCACAGTTGTGCATTTATATAGTATCCCTAGGATACTGAAATATAAAAAGGGGCGGATTTTGATGACCTAAAATATTGCCAAAAATGATCAATAAAAAAATTCGTAGAATGTTTTTTAAATGTCTTACGAGTGTTGCCTTTTATGTTTCGGGATTTGGCAACCCTGGTGTTGCAATCTGGCAACTGTCAGTTCTATCGTAAAGTTCGATGTTTTGAGGTTATACGTACTCAGAACGTTTTGACATACGAGCGCTATTTGTGTTGTTTACAGTAACTTAAAAGATTCATCTTGGCCCCAAAGTGGAATTAAATCGTGAACATTTTCGTGCGATTATTTTTTTACAACTTTCGACGTGGATTAACTCAGCAACAGTGCATGGATGAACTTGATTCAATTTTTGACGAAGAAGGACCATCAAGGACCAGTGTTTATCGATGGTATGGTGAATTCAATCGTGGTCGTAGTTCACTCCAAGACGAATTTTCCGAAGGTCGTCCAAAATGAGTTATTTCGAAAACCATTGATGCTGTGCGTGAACTGATATTGCAAGATCGTCACGTGACCTATCATGAGATTGAGACAAATTTAGGCATTAGTGGGACCAGCATATATTCAATATTGCATGAACATTTGACTGTCAAAAAAATTTGTTCGCGTTGGACCCCACACAATTTGTCAATCGCTCAAAAAAAGGCTCGTGTCGATTGGTCGAAAGAAATGCTCAAAATATACGATCGCGGTGCTTCGAAACACGTCTATGACATCGTGACAGGTGATGAATCGTGGATTTACACGTATGAGCCCGAAAGTAAACAGCAGTCGAATGTATGGGTGTTTCAAGATGAGCAAAATCCAACAAAAGTTGTTCGCGCACGAAGCACTTCCAAACAGATAGTCGCCAATTTTTTCGGAAAAACTTGCCATGTCGCAATCGTACCACTAGAACAACGCAGAACAGTCAATTCTGAGTGGTACATAACGATTTGTTTGCCAGCTGTCTTCCAAGAAATCAGGAAAACCAATCGCCGAAGACGGATCACTCTTCACCACGACAATGCGAGCTCTCACACATCGGCTCTAACAACTGCATTTTTGAGCACCCAAAACATCGATTTGATGAGTCATCCGCCGTATAGTCCTGACTTGGCACCGAGTGACTTCTTTTTATTCCCGTACGTAAAAAACAAACTGAGAGGTCAACGTTTTTCGACATCTGAAGAAGCGGTTGTTGCATTCAGAATGCATGTTTTGGAGATACCTCAATCAGAGTTGCAAAAGTGCTTCGACAATTGGTTCAAACGCATGCAAAAGTGTATAGATCTTCATGGGGAATATTTTGAAAAACAATACAGTGGTTTTCGATTATTAATATTTGTTTTTGTTTTCTAATCCTGAAATATAAAAGGCAACCCTCGTACTCCGCTTACTCTTTCCGGTATTGGAACCCGGAAGATCTTCGAGCATGGTGAAATGATAACAGAAGACCTTAGAAGTAAAATATATCTAAAATAAGATGTGAGGAGATGGAATAATGCTGATATTTACACAATTAGTTCCTTTTTTTTTAAAGTTCCAAATCGGAATCGATATTTTGAATAATGCCTCAACAAATTTTAAGATGGTATTCGAAAGAAGACGGAAATATGTGAAAAAGATAGTTATGCACTACTATTACAAATCGTTTACCTCGGTCTGTAATAGTAGTATAGCATCTCTACTTTGGTATCTGTGGAAAAATAGATTGAGATGCAAAGTGATGAAAGCATAAACCGACTGTCTGGCTTGCGTTTCCCGCAAGTCCCGCCTGCACCGCCGGGGCTGGCCGACGACCAAATTCATATTTCTGTATCTTTTCGTTTATTAAAAATTACACAAATGTAATTGTTTTGACAAATGTAATTGTCTTTCACGCCATTAATATGCATAACATTTCCAGCAATTTGTATTGACTATTGCATTTGTGAATGGAAGCGCCTCAAATAACTTCCAATGAAGTTTTTCGAAAACTCATAAGATTTCTTTGAAAAGGAGCTTCAAATTTACAGTTACGTTTAAAGACATTTTCGTAAGAGAACGGTTGTGTGATTCTGAAGCACTACCAGTTTAATTTTAAACCTAAAGTACTCATTAAATATATAACTTAATATTTCAATTTGTTAAAAGCATTTTATGATAAATAATTTACGTTGTTTACTATTTATATTATCTTTGTGTATGTATATATATATATATATATATATATATATATATATATATACATACACCCACACACACACACATCACGCTTCGAATGCTTAGATTCCTTTATCTTTATACTTTTTACGCTTTCTGTGTACGCCGTGGTTTGCGCAGACAGACGTTGTTTATTTGCATAAGTATGAATTCAAGGTTCGCTCTCGCAGCAACGACTAGAAGTACTATTAATAGTTTCTTCATACCAATGAAGATTGTTTCTTATGCGTGTAATGAAAACATTCATTTAACGTTTTGCTGATATCTACATGTGCTGTGTATATAATTGTAGAGGGATGTGGGTGTACAGTGAAGATGTGTCTTGTTTGATTTGGTTTGTTTTACCTGTACCAGTATTTTCGTTATCAGCAGTGATTCCGGGAAACTTTCAAGTCAGCGTGTTCAGTCAGTAGCTTTCTCAAGGGTAAAAACTTTTTTAACAGTTTTGTGACTATCACGAAAAGCGAAAAGCTTACTGTCAAATAATATTGAATAATTACTTTAAATATTTCTAAGGAAGTGATGTGAATTGTTCCAAGAAATCTGTTGATAATACCGAGTAAATCTTTATTGAAAATTTGTTTTCAACATGAATTGCATTGTTTTTTGTTGTTCTTTTTTGATATTGTGTTAGTACATTGGAAGTTGCCTTTATACATTTTTAAACAACTAAATACGTTTCGTTAACAACTTTCCCTCTTAGAATGGAAGTAGATGGATAGGGAAGAGTGTGAGGTAGTAGGGGAAAACTTGTTTTATGTCACAGCACAAAAAACAAACATTTTAAATTAACTGTAGTAAAATAACTTGAAATAAATTATCAACAAAATTCTAATCGTGCTACAACACTTCGGAAAAAATTTAAAAAGCACCCAAATTTAAATCTATTGAAAGAATAGCGCAAGTTACTCGACAACTGCCATAATCCACAATTTTAATGTTGTCGGTATCTGGAAGTCTGTACATCAATGCCTAGCTGTAAACTCACACTGAAAATAATACACCGTTTGATATTAACTTAAAGGTATCCGTTCGCGAAGAAATTCAATACGTAAACATCGTTTGAGCAACATTTCCAGACACGGATATGAAGTATAAGCCTACTGAATTTTCTTGAATTACGTAAGAACACAATACAATCCAATACCTTTTAGAATACAAATAAGGTAATTTTTCATTTTTTTTCGCACCCCAGCAAGTTGACGCACTGCCCTTCCAAGGCTCCCTCTGTTCCTCATAACAAATCCAGAGAAAGTTAAATAATATTGCAAAGACTAAGTTTGAACTTTCCCTGTACTGTATTTTCGCATAGAAAACTTACTTTGCTTTCTCAAGTGTAAAAACATTTTCTAATATTCCCAATTTTCAGTTTTGTTGCATTTCTGCATTTGTCATATGTGCAGAGGTGGATTTACGCATAGGCACAGCAGTGCCTACGGCGGCAAATTTTCAAAGGCGCAAAATTTTCTTGATATTTTCTAAAACAAATTTAGGTTCTCTAAAAACTATAACATCATAAATCATATTTTTATTTTAAAAATGATTTAAACGAAACTAAAGCCGCCCCCTCAACCTTTGATTTATAAATTAAGTTTGAATTTCAAATAGGGACATTTTCAATGTTACATAATACATGAAAAGAATTCACCAACGACTTCTGATTGGTTGATTGAGCAGAAAGAATTACATTCTTAGAGTAAGGAGTTTGAATTAGCCAATCAGAAATCGCTGACGGATTTCGCCATGCATTCATATTGCGCTGTATAGAAAGTAGCGACATCTATTACTTCTTGAGTTAGTTCTAGAAGACGGATCTGGGAAAACCCTTTTCTTTCTATTGTTACTATTGTTGTGTATCGTTTATTGTAAGTCTGCTGAGTAAAAATGATATTTTGAAGTTTTAAAATGAGTGATTTTCGAAAAAGGCTCAGCGGAAGTCAATATGCAAAAATCCGAAAAGAAAAGGAAGAAAAATGTCGAAATGAAATTAATAAGACAAAAAAAATGAATTCTTTAAACCTATATGTGAAACTGTTCACTGCTGCAGTTCATTCGACAATTATATTACTGAGTTAGTATAAACATATACATTAGATAACATATTTAGTTTTCAGCTTGAATATTTTTTCCATGTACTAATAACTTGTGATAAATAAACGTTAACATTAATATATTTTTAATGCAGAGTTGTGTTGCTAAAATATTCTCAAAATGCAAAAAATGTTTAGTACAATGATTAGAAATTAAATATTCTTGAAGTGTCGTTGTATTCGTTAAAATGAACAATAACTTAAAATAGAATTTAAATAAATTAGCATAAAATATGTTACTATAATTATGTTACTAAACTTTATTTTATATAATATGTAATGATACACATATTTTGACACTTTTATTTATTCAGGGTTATCACTGAATCTAATAATGAGACTGCAAAGTTTCAAACAGCTAAAAATGAAATGGTTCCTCAAGCAATTGAAAATATAACAGCGATTGATTATGAGTTGAAGATTCAACCGATGTAAATAGTTTAAGAATTTTTTGTATAATTAATTAAACCTATATATATATATATATATATATATATATATATATATATATATATATATATAATCTTTCTAGAATATTTGTTTATAATATTACAATACATTATTATAATAATTTATTGTTTTCTTTTTTAATTAAATAGGATTTCTACCGAATGTATACAACTGCAAGAACATAAAATTGATGAAACCATAACTTCGACTGATCGTTTTTGTTGGAAAAGCGATCCAGCTTTGTGGTCTATTAATGAAGCTACACGTGATTATGTTGCCGAGCATGAGTTCGAACAAAACAAAAAACGTTGACTTTTCTAAATCAAGAAAAGAGTATAATGATGGCAAAGTTTGTTACTTAACGTCGAATATGTTTGAGTATTCAGCATATCAGTAAAAAAAATGCCTTGCAAGTGGCTTGTTTACTCTGAGAGCAATGGAACTGTTTTCTGCGGTGGTTGTCTATTGTTTTCAAGCAATTCGGAAGTAAGAACAAAATTATCATCGGAGATATTCAGTGATTGGAAAAATGCGCATACCATATTAAAAGAACATGAGAATTCTACATGTCATAGAAACTGTATGTCCGCATTGAAAAATAGACAGCAGACTGAAAACCAAGTGAATAAGCAGCTGCTTGAACAAGTTGAAACCGAGGCAACGTATTAGAGGAATGTTCTTGAGCGTGTCATTTTAGTAATAAAAAGTCTTGTTTCAAGAGGGCTTCCTTTGAGAGGACATGTCGAAAAGTTGGGACATACTTCAAAATTTAGTAGATGAAGGATCCAGTACATCCTCTTTGAAAAGTCTTTTAATTACGCGCTGGTCAGCTCGACATGATGCATGTCAGGCTCTAAAACATCGTTGGCAAAATGTTTTAGATGCCCTTCAAATTATATCTGATGGTTCTACGCAAAAACTGTCAACGCGTGCGGAAGCTAAAGGCCTTATTGTTGCTTTAAATCGACTTGAAACTGCTATTATGACCGAGGTTTGGGGATTCCATTTAGACCGCTTGAATGAGTCGAACAAACAACTGCAAAAAGTCGATATCGATTTAAGTTCCGTGGTTGGTATTTAGCCTTCTCTTGTAGAACTTTTAAAAACGAAAAGACAATTTTGAACTTTTTGAAGAGAAGGGTAAGATGCTATCAAATACTGAAACGTACGAATCGGAAAACAAAAGAAAAGGTAACGTAAAATGCAATGTGATGAAACTAACGAGAATGCAGCAGAACTGACCGCACGAGATAAGATTAAAATCTACACTTATTTGGTTATTGTTGATAAATTACTTGCAGAATTGAATAAGAGACTTGAAGCGTATAAAGATGTATATGACAAATTTAAGGCTGTCATTGAAATAGAAAAATTATCTTTGATAGATTTGGAAAAATCAGCGATATTTTTATGTTCACAATTTCTCCAATATCTTGAAGAATCGCTTGTTTCTGAGCTTATACATTTAAGTCCGTATTTAAAAATCCTTGACGAAGATGTTAAGCCAACGAATCCTGCAGCTTTATTAAAGTGGTTACGGAAAGAAGAATTAGAATGTATTTATCCTAACGTTGACATTGCACTTCGAATCTTTTTATGCATTCGGGTGGCCAATTGCACAGCAGAACGTTCATTCTCTTGTTTAAAAAAGATTAAAAATTATTTGCATTCTACAATGACAGTATCGACTGAACTCCTTAGCGTTATTGTGTATCGAAGAAAATTATCTCAGCGTTTTAGATTATACTATAATTATTGATGAATTTGCTCACCAAAAGGCACGTCGCAAAATTTTACTTCAATAGACAAATTAGCTATAATTAATAAAACGTTATTTCAACTGTATAAAAATCCCCATCCAATAAGTTAAATGTTATATTCCTTGTTTATAATGGTAAATCGAAAATTATAAAAACTGTTACAACGTCGTAATATTTTAATCGTTCAGTTGTAAATAAAAATCTATCATATTAATATTTAATACAAGCTATTTATTTCTCTACTTCATTAGAGTATACCTTATGATTTCAGAAGTATATGAATCTGAAAGTAAAACCCGTTGACGAAAAAAAAAACATGTTGCAATTCTAGTTGTCATGTTTTAGTTTCGTTTTAATGTTAACGTTTCAGTATTGAAACGTTAATAATGTTGAACGTTATTTGCTATGGAGATACAGTTTATATCCAAAATTAGCTAATCCAAAAAATGATTTAATTTATGAAAACAATGTGCAAAATGTAATGTTACTTTTAAGGTTAAAACGTTCAAGTTAAGGTGGTTAGAGCGAGATATTCCCTAGTAGATAGAGAGTCCATATTACATGCAAAAATATTTATTTGCGAGACAAGTGGGTATTGTGAGACTATATAAACAAAATAGGGACTTTGTTAAGAGTTTTATTTTATTATACTAATGAATTTTGTTTTATTGATGGAAAATAAAAATATTTCAATAACACATAAAGACCTACCATTGACTAGTTTCTTAGCTACTACCAACAGATCGCGCGGCCAAGGATTGAAAAATTGAGGCATAAGATTGAATATAAAAAGGCACAATTAAACAATTAGCAAGAGCAAAAGAATAAAAAGTAACATTATAGGCATATATCCATATATCTTTTTACAGAGATCGCTAATAATTGCAAACATTTTCTCATTTGATTAGAGCGAAAAGTCTTTGGTAAACTGGGCAACGCCGCAATGTTCTTGAGATTGGCATACCTGCTCAATGCTCATGCTTGTTCAAATTTTCGTTTTGAGCCACTTTCAATACTGTTCGTTGCCTAGTCGACACGCGGTAAACTATGTCTGAGCGAATTGGTGGAAGATTTGTTTCGAAAGCGCAATTTGAGAGAAGACGAAAGTGTTCAAGACTTCTTAAGGGAAGGCATCGGATGGAGAAACGTAATGAAGCGGAGTACGTACAAAACGTGGGACGTCGCATAGTAGATATTCAGTTGCTTGCTGAATTAATACAAGTTGAATGGAAAGAAGGGTGTTGCAGTTTGCCTTGGTGTCCAAGTCAATGACAAACCGCGTGTCACAAGAAACAAACGTGTTTTGAACAATATTGTTAGATTCTTGGAAGATAAACTTTCATCAGAGCAGTTGGGTGTGTGTCCAATTATTGAAAATTCTAACATATGTTAATGTAAAAAGCTGTGTGTGTTTTCATGGTCATATTCTTACTGTTTCATATTGTCATTTTTACCGATTCATGTTGTTATTATTTCATATTGTCATTTCATACTAATTGATCTGTAACAGCCATTCCGGTCCTGGTTTTGTCCAATTTCCAGGATACTTTGAGCAAATGCTGGAATGGATCCCTTGATTGCTTCTGGTCAGTAGAGTAAATAATTCCTCCCAATGCCACAGTGTCATAAAATGTTTTCAGATTTGCAATGCTTGTTTCTCTATTTCTTTTTTCTAAGCCCGTAACAGGATAAACCTTAGATTATTATATTGCTTAATAAAAAGATCAGTAGTTTGGTTCTCTCCAACACTGTATGTAGTTATATATTGAAAATTAATAGAAACCGTAATCATTGACTCCTGTTCCTTATTATCCTCCTGATATGAAGCCTTCGTTTTCTCTGATATTTCCCCATTTTATTTTTGTTGAAATTTTGGAACTATGTTGGTACTTGCAAAGTACCATATTGTTTTCAGCAGTAGGGATTAGTAAAGAGTAGAATCTTGTTGCAATGTTTTCAGTATAATTTTATATAATGTTAATGATATTGATTTAAGTTTGATGCAGATCGTATAAACTGTGTACCAAGCTAAAGCTGGTAAAATGAAATTACTACATCATAAATCTCAGAGCTGTATCATTTCGACCAGCAATAATAAAATTATATCATTTTTGGAAAGAAAATCTTCAACAGAGATTTCCATGTGACATGGTCTTTTTTAACATTTTGTATTGAAGAGGTTAAAATGTTTTGGAAATTAGATATGTGATCTATTCAATGCGCATTACTACAGTGCAGGGAGTGCAACTGATTAGACAAAATTTAGTGCTATGGAGAAAAGGGATTTCTATTAAAATACTAATTACTACCTATGGCTGAATTTATTATTCCTCTTACAATTTCAATTACATTTGCCTAGACTAGTTTTGGATACTGTGGGCCTCGATGCCCAGTGTATTGGGCATTCCTTCAGAAAAAAAAACAACTTGAACTAAAAATAACTGATGATAGAATAAATTCTTGTACAAAGACAGATGTAAATTAACAAATATTTATAAAGAGAAAATTACCTTTTTTAAATTTATTGTTTAAAAATAAAATTCTTGTATATAAAAATAAATTTATTATTGTTCCACTTAGTTTCTTTTTCAATTCCAATATTTTAGATCATTAAAATATTTGATTAATAATTACTATTCAGATAAAAACCTTATTTGAAGTTTAAGAATAGTTATTTAAAAAAATCAAGGCACTGTGATGGGAGCCCCAAGCTTTAATTGAATTGACATTTTCATTCAGATCGCATAAATCTTTATATCCATCAAATTTAAGCTTTGTTGAGTATCTGGTTAATATCAAAGGCAATGTTTTCCTGTAGTGATTATCTAATTGCGTCCAGAAAACCGAGAGGTATTGAAGAACTCTTGCCGGGGACTTGTCACTCGATTTGAATCAACCGCGCAACGCGCACAGTGTTGTCGAGTTGGGCATAACCACCTCGTCCCTCTAGAAAGCGCGCGAATGTCTCCTTTAGGAGTGATTTAGGCTTACAATTTTGCAAACTTCTCCCATTTGAAACGGTAGATGTCCTTCAAATGGCGCATATTGATTCTTCGAGATGCTAGCTACCTAAGGAAAAGTTTTTCAAAACACTTTCAACAGTTAGATTACTCACAATTTTAAAATTTCTGGTCCGCTCTGTTGAGTCCCCATAAGAGCCCATGTTAAAATGACAAAAATTACGGTCTCATTTCTCCAAAACTAGACGGTGAAATTGTTTTAAATTCTACCAGAACATAGAAGGACTTCTCATCTTTCGATTAATGTAATAAAAAAGGCATGTTAAACATGAAACGTATCTCGCTCTAACCACCTTAATGAGGAATTGTTACTGAAACGTTACAATTTGAAATGTAACATTAATTTTAAACAGGGGGCGGCAAATTTGATGTGCCTACAGGCGGCAAAAATATTAATCCGCCTCTGCATATGTGTGACACAAATTCGAATTTAATGGGTCTGTAAAAACTTGCGTACTTTTCGCCTTTTTGTTCTCTTCAAAGATGTAGATAATTCTTTTGCAGGTCTGTCTTTCGTCGTTTTCTGCACTTCTTCCTTGACACACAATTTCGTCACCCAGTCATGCTGGGTTCCTTGCCACGAATCATTGTGTTACAAGCCTTCCATTTGTCAGCAATTTGACAGGTGAATCTCCGTGTCTTCTCACTTAATACTGTCACTGGAATACTTACTAGAACGTGAAATATTCTGCATTAGCCTTTTTCTATTCCGTAAATCTGTTGCATGAGAGAGTTCACCCTCACGCAAGTGGTCAAATAGCTCCCGTCGAGTAACTGTAAAAGCATCTGAAAATAAATATTTTTTTTCGCAAAGGGGCAAATTCGGGCAAAACATGTTTTCACCATTCTTTTTCAGAATGTTTAGGGAATATAATCGTGCAAAGATCATTCATGGCAATTGCTGGCAACTCAAGAAACCTCGTTTAAATTTCCGATCACTACGAAACCTGTCTCAAATATATGGTGATACTTCGCATATAAAATAAAACGAAAAAATGTAAAAGTATGTATTAAACGTAAGTGTATTCTAAAGAACATTCTCGTCCATATTGAACAATCAAGTTATCCTTAACAATGCAGTGGCAGTGGGCAATAACAACCAAGCGCGTCAAAGCAGGACTGAGGCACAGCTGCGCGCGCGGCTCGAACAGTCCCCCTTCTTCTGTGAAATTAATGTTGCACTTATAGGAACAGATGCAGTCCTGGCAGGAAATAATATATTTAATCATAATATACGTATATTCCTAGCAATTCTAAACAATATGGTACAATACAATAAAGTATGCTTTCAGACTGTTACATTCAATTTAGGGTATGGTTGGTATGGATGGTGCGAATAGTTAGAATTTAGTGCAACCATTTTGTATGCTTTTTGCTAATATACACACAAATGCACATAAAATATCACCCGCAATATGTTCGGTGTTTTTCTTTAGTAACATCTGTTTCAATTAGTTCAGAAAATTCTGTTCCAAAATCAACTACTTCAATTGAGTCTTTCTCGGATTTACTTTACATCCATACTTTTGTCCCCGAATTTTTGAAAAGATTAAAACTCTACAAACTCAGTCTAATTTGTATCAACTATTACTTCTGCAATTTCTCTATTAATCCTTTTGTAGGCGAATATATATAAACAGTAAAATACGACTTTTTTCTTTGTTTATGTGAATAAGGTGTTAAGTTTAATAAGAACTAGTTGTTTGTCACATTCATTTAAAAATCGGTATTTGCATACTTAAGAACGTAACTGTGAGAAGTCGAACGTAATAAGTTAAATTTGCTTTTATTTTGTAGCATTACTCACAATTTGTTTTTCTCCGTATTCATTTGAAATTCTTCAAATTTAATAAGTTTGCCACAACAAACCACGTATTTGGGAATTTCTTACAATCTTCTGGCCGGACCCAGAACAAATTATCAGTTCTTCACGAGGAGACCGAGGCGCGTAGAATGACACCTCATATGTCTTGATTGGTGTACGGGAAGTGGTCTATCCGTGAGTGACGGATCCGCACACACGCAAACTCGCAGTTACTCAAACACTATGTAGGGACTAGAATGTGGCGTCGCCGACGCTGTAAACTGTTTTAAAAGTATTTTTATACGTTGAAAATGTACGTCATCGACGGCTTTGTTCAAATACATTCTTACAGTCTCTGGCATTGGACATAGGTACCAATGAATCGTAGCAGCTAGTTATGCTTTATTTTTGTTCAAAAATTTCCAACCCCAAATGGTCTTGTATGTTACCTCCGTACGGGATATGAACTGGTAATATTGCAATTTCAAAATTATAATCTCCGTAGGTCCTTGTAGGCACTAATGAGGCGGAATGGTTAGAATTTAGTACATCTACATTTGTTTTACGTTTTTTTCTAATATGCACAAAAATTCACATAAAATATCTGTGAGCTGCTCTTCAGCCGTGTTTATGTATGCCTGTACGTGTGTGCCGTCCATTTATCCTTCAATCTTCATATCATCATTCCATCATCCATCCCCTAGGACAATCAATCCTGGGGATGATAATAATAATAATAATAATAATAATAATAATAATAATAATAATAATAATAACAACAACAACAACCGAGCGAAGTGGATCAGGACTGACGCGCTGACGTCGCAATCGGGAGGCCCCGGTTCGATACCCAGATCGACCATCGCCTCATTATCCTATCACCTCAAAATACATAATTCAAGGCATAACAACCTCTTAAAGAAACAAAAGAATACCCCAAAATGAATGTTATGTCATATTAAACAGTAAAATTAGCACTACTCATTTGAAAAGTTTAAAACAATTGGAGCCATTTTTTAAAAAGATGCAAGTTTTGTGCATTTCTAGAAAAACGGAATTTTGAACTCATTTTCACAGAAAAGTGTTGATTTTCGAAGAATTTTGTTGAATATTGTAAAGCACATGAACTCATAAAAACAATAATGTGAAAAATTGCCGCCAATGTAAATATTAACAACGTTAAAGACAAATTAAAAAAAAAAATTTCTAGTTTTTAGAAAAATGGCAAAATGGCGTTTATGTCATCTCGTAGAGTACATTTAACACTATCCCTACGAAAAGTTTAAAGAACAAATTTGGAGCCATTTATTAGATTTTTTTTTTGAAATTGAACATATTGCTCCCAACATTGCATTAAATTACTAAAATTTTCAAAAAATGTGCATGGCATATGTTTCTTGTAAAATTAGAGTAAAATACAATTATAAAGGTAGTACAGGTCCGATTTTCACTGTTATCTCTGAATTTCGGAAAATTTCAAAAGTTTGCATTTTTTCGTTGTTTTTTTTTCTACAACTACAAAATTAAAGTTAGATATTTATCCTTCAAATATGTTCTCCGCATTTAGTTCAGTTTTTAAGGTAATATTAATAAAATGGTAAAAAATTAAGGTTAAGTTAATATTTCAAAAAAAATGGTAGTGTTCGGGCTATGTTGGGTGAAACGTGCAATTCTAAAAAATAAAATACAAGCTTTTCTCAAAATCGGTTCCAAATTTTTTCTTGGAAATTTTGGTAGGGATAGTACTGTAACGTTTCTCGGTGTTGAATAATACACACTCGGGTAACATTTAACAACAACGTTTATTCGTGAACAATTATACACTAAAACCACCAACACTAAAAACTACTTGAACTATATACACATATATTACACAGTTCTTGTGCTCTTCATTTCCTTTCTTCTTACACACGACTCCGTTCTCTTGATTATTTATTTACACAGTTCACCTCTTATCACTATTTATTTACACTGTTCTCTGCAATCTGATAATTTATTTACACCGATCACTTCTTCACAGTATCACACAGTCCGCTGCACTGTCCCACCAGTTGGAAGCCCTGGTTTTGTCGCTAGCGTTGTTCATAGATGGACACACCGTCATTCGATTCTTCGGTTTCAAGGACCTACAAAACTTGTGTAGAGGATTTTTCTAAATTTAGCCACTGGATTTATCCACTTTTTCTTTACCAGAATCCTGTATTAAGAGTTTTTCTGCCACAAATTTGCAGTTTTTTCGCGCAGCTTAACATAACTTTGCCTCTACTCTGTAAAAATATTTTCGGATAATCATTAAAACTAATTGGATCGTATCGCACCATGAGCTGAGTGTAGTCTGCGTCTTTCTATATAATCTGTAATATGACATATACGACCAAAACATTTTGAATAAAATGTTTCTTAATAACCGATCTTAATGACCGATCATACTCGACTCACAGTCGGGCAATTATATAGCATCCCTAGGATGGGGGAATATAGTAACTAAGAGGCGGATTTTGATGACCTAATACATCGCCTACAGTAAATAAAATACTCTTAAAATGTTTTTAAAATGCTCTAAAAGTAAAGAAAATGTAAAAATTGTTATCAAAACAAATCCAGGTACGTAATTCAAGCTGTTGGATAAGTTACTGGTGTAATCGCAGTATCGGATCGAGGGGTCCATGCCCCCCCATAAAAAAAGGCCCAAACAAAAAAAAAATAAAATATAATGGTAAAAGTGCTGGGAAAATAAAAATTAGGAACACAAGAAAAATTGCAGACACGTCTGAAAAGTATCGATAAAGTAACCGTGCGTTGTCCTTAGCATTTTAGTTACAAATCTTGATTCTCGCCGTATCTTAGTACAGTGGTACGTATGGAATATGTGAATTCGACTCTTCTCCAAAGGCGTGTGTCAGCTCATATCCCGCCGCTCATTCTTACTCCGCCTGACAAGCGGTGCTACAACGACTTCCAGGTATTGTAGTGTGGCCTACACAACCCAAAACTGTGTTGACGAAGTAAGGTCTCTCTCTAGGTGCCAAGCGAGTGATCGGGGGCTGCTGTGACATTTTGCGTAATTGCAGTGAGCTGGAATGAAAAGAATGGGGCACAGATCGCTTACATGCACCTCGAGACGGCGCGGTTAATAAGTACTTAAGAAGAGAAAGAAAATATCTAAAAAGAATAAGATTAAAAGAGAAAGAAATCTAACAAAAAGTAGAAAAAGCTTGAGACATATTTTGTGAAATTCTGTAGACTTTCTTCAGTCCTGGACAGTAATGTTTGTAAGCGAATGTTTAATTTGAGGAAAAACAATTATTTTCTCACAGATTCATGCCGGACAGATTCCTCTATGCCAACATATGCAAAGAAAAATTAAACGAATAAACGACAACTATCGGAAATATTAAAGCTGGCAATATGGAATGTTACAGCTCTCTCAAATAAAGAAGCTGAATTAGAACAGGAATTAGATAAAGCTGGGATTGATATTGCTGCAATTACTGAAACCAAAAAAAAGTTACAGGGCTGATCAGAATTACAAAATTATATAATGATATACAGAAGAGTCCCCCAAAAACAGAGAGCATCGGCTGGAGTATCTATCTGGATCAGAAAAACAATAGTATCGTATACTTTCATAAACGAAAGAATAATAACAATGAGATTTAAAGTAGATAGAGGTTACGCTTCAGTCTTTGCCTTGTACACACTAGAAGAAGGGAGAACCCAAGATGAGATAAAATTCTACGAACAACTACAGACAGCAATAAATAAGATTAATAAAAGTGACTATCTTCTTTTATTAGGTGATTTAAATGCAAAAGTAGGGAATATACCTATAAAAGATATAGTAGGCACAGAAGGTGAATACACACTTAACAATAATGGGAAGAAATTAATAGAATTTGCCACATACAATGAGCTGAGAATTACTAACACTTTCTTTATACACCGAAATATTCACAAATTCACAGCACGTGGATCCGCCTCTATAATTGATTACGTCCTTGCAAACAATAAGACTTGGATAAATATCAAGGATGTAAGAGTATTTAGAAGTTTTGATGTGTCATCTGACCATTTCTTAGTAAGATGCCGCATAATGTTCCCAAAGAGAAGGAAGAAAACCATCTTAAAACCCAAACCAGAAATAGAAACATTTAAAGTTCACCTTTTACAAGATTATAGCGTAAGACTTTTATACCAGAGTAGACTCAACCAGATAAATCTTATTAACCCTATAAGTAACAATATAAATGAAGAATGGGCAAACATTAAAGAAACTATAACACAGGCAGCAACAGAAGCAATAGGGTCAAGGAAAAAGAAATTTTCAAAACGAGGGCTAAGGTTTTGGGATGATAATATCAAACAACTAATTAAAGAAAAAAAGAAGCGTATTTAAAGACTCTCTCATCTTCTGGGAATATGAATCATAGAATGGAATATAAAAAAACTGCTTTAGTTAAAAGAGAAGTCCGTTAAACGAGAAAGTTGGGAAAGATATGTTAGCGAAATTGAACATGACTTATTTGGAAACCAAAGTAAGGCATAAAATTATAAAATATGTAAATAATCAAGAAAGAGATAAAGTTCAATTAAATATAATTTCAGAAACTAAATGGTTAAATTACTTTAAATCACTATGGACCTCTGAAGATGAAGAAGAAGAGAGCAGAATTAAAATTGATGTACGTAATTCTATTGATCTGATCTCTATGGATGAGTTGAAAGCAGCCATTAACACAACAAAAAATAAAAAGGTCACCTGGTACTGATAATTTTAACATGGAGTTGATCAGATATGCATCAAATCAATTTACGCAGACTTCTTAACTTTATTAATATCTGCTGGTCCACTGGATACATGCCAGAAGAATGGAATGAAACCCTAATTTACCCACTATATCAGGTGACAAATCTGAATGTTCAAATTATAGGGCCGGTTTCACCAACCAGAATCAAGATGATGATCCCCAGTCGTTGAAGATTTATGGTGGGGAGAAACACCACGAGTAATTCCCAAAAGAAGCAATTATTTTGAAACGTCAGAACGAGCATTAAAACTTTCTTTGTATTTGCTCATTGAGCTTTCAAGTAATTCTCATTCAACTGGAAAGAAATTGATTTGGCAATAATTTTTTTTCTGACGAAAATTCACAGTTTTCAAACACACGATTACATAACTTTCTCTTCTTACGAAGTACTTTGTAAGGGCAAGAAAGTAGAAAAGATTAATACAAGCAAGAATGCAAGAAAAAAAGAATTTGACACAGAAGCACAGAAGACGACAAAGAAGAATGAAATACAATTATATCACAAATAGACTATAAAGCAAATGATCAGATGAGCCAATCTCTACTCCATATCCAAATCTTCACTTCCATGCATGTCCCTTCGGTAACCTGCAATTTAATAATTAACTGTAGGTACATACATCGCACTTTGCCTGCACTTTTGTTGGCCTTCACTACATCACATTGTTCTTTAATTCCGCTCCCAAGAAAATTGGAACGCATATCTCGTGTGCTCCTGGGAAGGGTCACCAACACCCCTGCAGGTAAATTGTACCAGTCAAGAATGGTTCTATTCACAAAACTGAATTTTCCTTAATCTGTCACTTTCTGCATTTTATTTCGTGTGAATGATCATCCCTACTTAAGTAGCATGACATTTCAAGTCATTCACTGATAGCTTCCTTGCCAGTTTCTTTGTGTACGCCTCGAAGAGTGCACACTGTTGTGCTGCCTTTCTACATGTCAGATTCTCAGTTGACTTTCCCCATTGTGTCCGTTCCCGAATTTAGCAATCATTTTCTGAACTTGGTTTAACGCTTTAATCTGACCATCCCCATGAGGAATGCTACTCTTACGGGATAAACCAGATATGTAGGCCTGCATTTTCATGTTACAGTTAGCTTTCCGTAAAACACACATAACACAATCAAGAGATTTTAATAATATAAAAGATACGCTGGGAGCATTCAGGATATTCTCAAGAATGAAACTTCAATTCTCAAGTACCCATAGATACTCCTGAGATCCAAAACAAAAGCAACGGTCAGCAAGCTACTTCACCATTTTCTATGAAAAGGCCAGATGTGAAAGAGAAGGGACACTTTCTGATGAATCAGGGAACACAGAGACCTTTACAATTATTTTGTGATGGGATAAGATGTCTATTTCTTCTTTCAATTCCCAAAATGTACATGAACATTTGGACAGGTAATGTGTAGTAGTCTAGCAAGAAAAAACAAAGGGGGGGGATTACGGTAAATATACATCTAAGAAAAAGAACAGATTCATATATTATAATAAGTAGGTACAATTCTAAAAGCTTGTACATACTTATCACACTAACGTAAGTCATGGTTAGAGAAACAAAACTGTATTCAATTTGTAATATTAAAAAAATTGCTTCTTAACACATCAGGGTAGAAACAGTTGGGTAGCTTCACTAGTCTAGTCCCAGCACTCGCCAACAGTATTATTGTACAAAGAAGACCATTCATTCACACTATCTGTCACCAGGAGCAAAATTGTATTTTTATGTATATTTTTGTGATATACTCCCATGTTATAGTTATGATCCTGGAACGAACTATTCCCAGCACCAGTCAAGTTTTGTTCCAGAGGCAGATTTGTTACTAGACAATAGATTCTGGGATCTTGATCAATCGAGTGTGCTTAGGACTTAAGTTTCTGTTCACAAGAAATCGTAACTAAATGCCTAATTTCGCATAATTTCAGTTATTGCCATCCTTGCTTTAAACTGAATTATAATTTATGGTGCTGATATCAACATAAAATGTAGAAATAAAACAAAAATATCATCAAAGATTATATTCTCTTATGGTCTCTACATAAGATTTTTCAATATTTACAAATGTGCTATTTATAAAATGGTGGCATTACGATTGTTTACAAAAGAAGGCAACAGTTGCAGCCAGGCTAACCTTGACTTATAAAGAATGAAAACCATCCATTTTCTTTATGGTCAATATTCCAATAATTTCTTTCATGATATGTAATAAAAATACATGTATGTACAATCATCCATCATTTTGTTTCTTTCTTTCTCTCATATATATATATATATATATATATATTTATATTATATACATAAGCTACTTCAATTTTCTAAAAATTAATTATATAATATGCAGTCCTTTTGCTACTAGATAAAAAAGTTTCTCAGATTTATCAGTGCCTGTAATTGATGCCTTCACCACCTAGTGAATGATACATCGAATACTTTTAGCCATATTTCATATGGCCTCACAATTGCATTGCATTTTTCAAAAAAAGATTAGGAATAAAGGAAGCACTACATTTTCCCCATGTTAATCAACAGTAAAGAATTACATGGATAATTAAAATTTTACAAGTTTTATGTGGTACTAAAAGGTGTCAAAATAATCTTGCCATTGCTAATCTGAAATTTGACCAAGCTCAAACAGCAGCAAAAGGATTGCAAAAACAAGTACAGTGGATATAGAATCGTATCATTTGCAGGTGAAGCAATATTATTCTCTTAGTTTAAAAAAATAGTTGCATCACTTTCAAATCATAAAGTGTACATCACATAGAATAAGTATAGAAAAAGTGTTTGTAATATCTGATCAAGATTAACACCAATACCCAAGAAATATTTGAATGAAAATTGAAAATTACCATAAATATGAAATATTTATCCCAATAACAATTTTGATTTAAATATGCAGCGACATACATTATGTACATCAAATTTGCAACATTCTCAAGGAAAAACACCACAATAAATGTAGATAATATTAATACAAGTCAGAAGTAAATGTAAACAACAAATTACAAGTTGAAGGCATTTTACGCACAATGAACACGAAAGAATGAGAAAGTGAGTAAGTAAATCATCACTTCCCTTTACAAGTTAAATCACCTACACACCAAAAATATTGCATCTGAAATGAAATATTAGTAACACACTATTCATAAAAGAACTATCTCATTACACTGGGGCTAAGCGTAAACAGCAAGACCAAATTACAGAGAAATGACAACAGGATAAATTATAGCATCACTAAATTTAGACTCAAATGAAAAACAATGACTAGTAAGTGCTATTCTGTTAAAAAATAAAATTATAAGCTACTGAATGGAAATGTAATATTTCATAGTCAAATTAACACATTCAATAAATGATCTCTCTAGTTAAATACAAATTGTTTTACCATTAAAGTACTTTGAAGACCAAAAAAAAAATTATATTTTTCACTTGGGTTCTGTAAACAACATACAGAAGAGTTGTACCACAATACATCAACATCAAATGAAGGTACAGAAAAATATTTCTACATTTACTAACTTCAAAAGACACTGCAGTCTGCAAGTCTCTCAGAAAAATATTTCAGCAATCAATATATCTTAAACATGTCCCGCGTAATTGAGAATGTAGCCCAATTTCATGGTGTTATTATGATGCCAAAATGACCTTGCTCAAGCTGGAGAAAATTCAATTATACATTATACATGGTGCTGGTCAAATTTTACAAAATGCACATAAAATTGCACTAATTGTCCTGGGAAAAAAAAGGAGCACCAGAAAAAGTACTTTTACATTATCATGAAAATGTATTTATCCCTATAACAGAAATAAAACAATGAGTACAGATCAAAAAAACCATATATCCTTCATGGTATCAGTTTTTCTGTCTCCGTAGCAACAATAAAGCATAAAACAAAGTTCTTTTTCAAAAATTTGAAAAAATTAAATTTATGCAACACAAGCTTTAAGAAACAAAGCCCACATTCTCCAACAGTTAAATGTAATTTTTTCTTGGATTAATAACTGATCCAATTAATTTTAATCTTATGGTTTTATCATTTTTGAGATGCTCATAAGAAAATAATGTTAAAACACTTCACATGTTTGTATCCCCCATATAATACATAAAATGACATTAACAAAAATTTAATGAAGTACATCAAGCGAGGAAAGAATAGCCTAGAATTTAGTGATTTCAATAATCATACTTTTTCATAAATTGAAGTAACATTAAATAAAGGAATTAAACAGTGTAATTGGCATATCTGCTAACTTCATTGTCAAAAGAAAATTACATTTGATTTATGGCACAAATAACACATTTACCCCCTGAGTATGAACCAAGATGACCATCTTATGAACAAACAGTTGCGTGCATAAATGCACACAATGCATAAACTTGATTGTGTACAATATTAAATTTCTCTTCCAGCATATTCATAATCCATTAAACTTAACTTTGGCATTGTATTATAATTTCCATCACAAGCCTTATTGGAAACTTGAACTACGCAGCCACAGTAGTATTACAAATACAATATATTACATCTGTAACAACATTTTTTGTTTGTTTTTTTTTGTTCTTGTTTTCTCAATTTTTTATAAAACAGTTCTTCTTAAAATTCTCTTCAACATACAAAAAAGCAGAACGATGCTCAGTGTCCAAGGTACTGTGTAATGCAAACATCTCAACCTCACACATAACTTGCCAAACCTAAAACTCAATTCATCACTCGCACTCTGGAGGGAATATGTTCAAATGTTCTCCTTCCCTAGAATCCAAACACCCACTTCTCATGCATCATAGCACAAGCAGATATAACCAGTACAATCACAGCTCCAGTAATCGGCCTCTTCCAATCATTTTTAAATTATAAGTATTTTCTTCATGAAATTCAATTTAATGCCATCTCAGCATCAAATGTCATAACATTGCACTTTGTTGTCTGTCGTAGTACACTTATTCCGCACTAAAGTAGAGTTATTCACTCTTTTGCTGGCAGTACAACTCCTTTAGAGATTTTAATTCATCTATTAAAGCCTTATTTTGATTCTCCAAAACAGCCACTCTATTTTCTAAGCACTTAATATATTCCTTTTTCTTTCTCCGACACTCTCTGGCAGCCTCTCTGAAAAATGAAAGTGAAAATAAAACTAATTACCTGAAATCCATTTACAAATTAATTTCATCACACATGCAATGGCATTATATAAATGAAAGTATTCTGAAAATTACATAATTCATTTTTCTTTCACAATAATTGTGGGTTAAAGCACTAAAACAAGTTTGTATCAAAGCCCAAAGGACCAATAACTCGAATGTTTTTGTATATCACATCAAAACAGAATGAAATCTGTTTAATAACTTTGTTTTTTGTTAACTTTTTTTTGTTAAACAACTTTGCTACCATTTAATTACATATTCTGCATTATCATAATCATCATACACACCTGTTTTTAAGCAACCTCATTTCCCTTTTTCTTGCTTGATCTTCTGCAATGATAGGTCCCCCTCCTATTCCTCCACCTTGTGTCACAACTTAAAAAATAAGAAGAAGAATACTAATAATACGATTTTAATAAAAAATATTCTACACTTCCACTGCTTCAAATCGTAGTAATTTATACCTCAAAAAGGGCAAATAAAAATCATTCGTACCTGGCACAAAGAACTGTCCATCCTGACCCTGGGAAGCATAATGAACAATTGCACCACCTGTTGATGCGTTTGTCATTGTCAATGTATGAAGTCCTTGAACAGTTTCACCTTGACTCGCTAACTGTATTGTTCCAGGAATAACTAAAACAAAATAGTAATGATTGAATTCAAAATCTTTAAGCATATGTACTGCTGAAAATAAAGGGTAACAATTTAATAAATAAGACCTGAAATTTAAAAATCTGAAATTAAATTAACTTAATCTAACATTTCTGTTTCTTGCAAAGACACTTGTTAGGCACATGTAAGAAATATTACATTACTTAATATATTATCAGAATTTTAATAAAATAATTAACATTTCCATTAAGTGCAAGAACATTGATAAACATCATTAAAAATACTGATATACCGTAACTGACCTGCAACCAAAGCACCATATTGGAAACTTAAAATTATGAAAAGAGGGTTTGCATCAAATGTAATGCCATGAAATGACAGAATAATAGGTATGGTATTTTATTTAAAATTATGTAATACGAGGGATTTATCATAAACCATCAGATTATAGAATTGAACCAATTGATTACAAAGACTCAATAATAGGCCAATCATAAATGAAACAAAATTTAATTAAAAACCTCCAGCAATCCATGATGACATAGTGAACAAAAAAAATTGAATAAAGTTACTGGCATTCTATAGAACGGATTTGCACTTGAATTTAATGGGCACCATGATTTTGAGTACAGCATTTGGTAAAAAAAAAAGGTGCACATTGGATTCAGGTGAATATGGTATGTTCTAGCTTCGGTAGTAAAATCAAAAGTATCTTAATTAGTAATGTCATAAAAGTTTTAAGCTATATAACTTAGTGAAGTACTTCTGCAATTTTACCATACAATAACATAAGGTAGGAGATAAAGAATATTTGCCAAAAATAATGAAAATGAATTGTTACAAAACAAATATACAAAAAAATTCAGAGTTTAATACTGACAACCAATTAAAACACACAATATACATGCAAATAGTTAATGGAAAATAGGAATAACAATCAGTAGTCAAACTTTTCATTAGATAAAAATTAAGCGTATTTATACTTTCGTTCCTTTCCACAGACCTAAAAGCTGCCCATGAAGTCCTATTACTACTGTACTTAAAACAATCTTTGTACAAAGTTCGCCAAAATCCTGTCAAAATCACCATCAACCAAAAATGTTAATAAACATTTATATTACTAATGTCGAAAGAAATTGAAAGAAAACTATGCAGCCTCCATCCACACGAGAGGGACCTGTGGTTTCATTAGATGTGCAGTAACTATGAAAGTTTTGATTTTGACAGAAATTATTTGATTGTATTATTCCATCTTTTCTCATGTACATGCCAAATGAATTAACATACTGTGTCACAGCAGTCAGGTGAACAAAAGGCGAGAAATAGGCCATCCGCTATTAAATACACATGTGTTTTTGAACAGCAACTTTATGCTCTTGGCACATAAAGAACTGTTCTACTGTATATATACTACATTTTGTTATTGCAGAATTTATGAAGATTAGTTTTTGTTACAATATTTAATTTATTGCAGTGTTATATGAAAGTATTTTAACTATTCTTCTTGATCAGTGTGCATGCTACTTTTTGGATCGTTGTTTTGTTATGGTGTGTCTTTGCTGCTGTAAGCCACAATTTAAGTCTGACTCATATTTCAAATTTAATAATCTTTCAATCCAATGGAATTAAGTCATGAACGTCATAATTTGAAATAGAAATGAATAAGAAGAGAAGGGAAAATTAATACACTAAATGCCTATAATGAAAGGTTCATTTATTAAACTACTCACTAAAATCTATTTTGTTTCCAGGAACTATGAAAAAATTCTTTAACGCATTTTAATATGTAGAAATTCCCTGCAGCTAGCAAACTGCACTCTTCTGAAGGCGCAAAGCCAATTGAATTTCAACAGTAAACGGTTTTATATGAAAAACGGTATCCTGATGCTCAACTAAGCAGAAACTTGCAACAACATTTTGGGCACCATCTTTGAATTCAGGTTAACAAAGGTCACATTGCACCCTGGTAAAAGACTGACAAGTAAATAATTTTTTTTAAAAATAGTTATTTGGTGCATATCAATTTTTTTCTACTCCCTTCATACAATTCACATATTAGACACCTGCAGTTCATTGCATAATAAGTCGTTATGATTCAACTTCATTACAGAACAGGTGTTTGACCAATTGCTGAGAAGCAATGGGTCATAGGCCACCAGTTTATTAAATATTTCATTGGACAATTCATATTAATAAAAAGAATATGAATGGTGCCAAGGCTATCTGTACAGGGAGAGGTAAGGAAACATAGGAGATTGGTACGCCACACATGCCCTCCCTTGTTTCCAAAACTTAGAAGAAAATCAGAAGACTGAACTTATTACAAGGCCTCTGATTAAGCTGATCTGAAATAAAAACAGATACGGAACTTTGATGAGATTTCTTTAATAAATTGAATCCTAACTTGTGCGCCGCTTGTTTGAAGTCTGATTGTGTTTGTGCTTAACCAATGCCATTTGGGACAACTATATCACTGTCTGCTAGGTGGTGTTGGCTCAACACTGCTTGCCAGCTGCCTTGTAACTATAAAATGTAAAAGTTTAACTTACAAAAGTTATTATTAGTTGTAGAAAATGTACTGTATGAAGTGTACAATACTCACTTGCTCCTCACTTATACTGTTATATCACTTCACACTTTTAAATTAATACTCATTAGGTTATTCTTTCATCAGATACTTTTATTTGGCGTTTGTAATCAAAACTAAATCCTTCCACCTCACATCACTAATTAAAATAGCGCAGTCAAACATAAATACAACAATGTCTTAGTACTTTATGTTACATTACTAACGCAATGGCCAATATGCACTTTCACTTCCTAAAGTAAAATTTACTATATTTTCTATTGGCTCAAAATCTTTAAATACTTCTAAAAATAAAAAAAAATAAAAAAAATAAAAATAAAAATACTGATTTTCAGTTGTCAGTTTCCACCGGGTGAGCAAAAATATATAATATAAGAATAATGGTCCAAATTAGAAAGTCTTTTACGCTTTCATCCTTACTGAAGTGGTAGAAAATATTATCTATATCTACAAGATTTTAAATTATGAATTCTGTAAGATCAATCATGAAAAATTCAATTTACTTTGTAATAACATTTCATTAGGCAAGTATACGACTGTATCATTTAAACACTTAGGATTGAAAATATTTTTCCTTCATTCTCACATACTGAAAAACAAAATTTGTAATCAATGTAATCAAAATCTGCCTCTATATTTTTTAATTTTTTTTTCTTCAATAATGGCACACCGTTATCTAAATACTTAATTTTAGTCTTAAGAAAACTGTGGCTAAAACTCAGATCTTTTAACTCATTCAGTTATCCTAACACTCAAATTATTAATTTAAGAAGTTGCTTTCTGAAAGAAAATCAACATATAAACCTTCTACAAAAAGTTCCATGATGCAGCTTATTTCACAACTATAATTACGTAATAACTATTACTACTTTTTGGAATACTATTTGGGGGAGAGTGATGGGGAGATCAACAACACAACTGAATTGATATGTTTATCCAATCATTTCATGCAAATTATTTGATGACATTTTTTAAAAACAATCCGTGTTTTATCCAGCATCAATAAAAATTTAAAACAATCCTTTAAATTAAAATCCATAAAATTCCACAAAATTAAAAACCAATTAATTAATTTGTGATGGAAAATTTTCAATTCTAAACTTTTGAAATTAATAGTTTTTTTTTACGGTGTTCAGACATTCTAATGAATTTCCTTACACGTCACAAATGTTTTGAATGCGTCGGATGGATGTTTAGTTACATTTGTATTTTAATGAACATGAAATTTAATACAATTTTGCAACTAGAGAATGTAAGTGTAATAATAATAAAAAGGGCATTTTCCCCCAATTTAAAAAGTCCATCAAATGATTCATCACCTACACAAGCTTACCAAGCAAGCTTTACCAAAGTCTCACCACCAACTCTAGATTCCCCTTCCTTCATTCCATGCCATTTATAAACTAATACATCTCAACCAAGTGGATTAAATCATCAACACACACAACATCACAACAAAGGTAATATACAGATCACTAGACCATGAACCCAAGGATTACTCACACTACAGCTGACAGGACACATTTTAACATCTGAAGGAGTACTGACTCTCATTTTTACCAGAGGGGCACAACAGTATGTACAACCTTTCACACACATTTTACATAATATACATGTGTACATAATGAAAACTACAGAGGAAATGCACAGGATGAACAAACATTACATACCCGGTAAGCTGACGTTATTTTTTTTCTTTCTTAATAATTCAGCCTAAGCAAAATTCAGTTGTAAATAATGAATATAAAAGAAGATAACATTTCCCAATCTTAAAAAAACACATTCAGAAATTTATTTTGACACAAAATTTCATGATTTATGAAGATTTAACAGATGTATTTGCCATTATTTTCAACTGAATTGCATTTAATGCATATTATCTGTCATGAGGAAGAAAGAAAAGATAGGAAGTTGCCAGCAAGCTTTCTGCTCTACTTTAGATTGACTACACACAAGTTTCCTTGAATTTTGCTTCTGGATAATTTAACTATAAAATTTTTAGTTTAAATAAAATCCTATTTTAGTGAAGACTCAAATTGCTGGTCACTTTTACTTAGCAAGCATTTCACAAAACAAATTTCTATACTCAGCATCTCTGATTGTTCAACTAGACTCAAAGCAACTATGTATAATAAGCACTGAAAATTACAATACATTGATCTATATGTCAAAATATGACTAAAGTATTTGGCCTTCAAAATGCATGGACAAATTGTAGTAATGATTTGAAACATGAAAGATAAAGCATAGGCAAGCTGGCAAATAATAAATTTGGTAAGGGAAAGGTTTAGTACACTAATTTTGAAATGTACACATATTTCGATATGTATGTAGGGTAACAAAGGATATGCCCCAGCTTTGAAAGCAATAAAGGTACATTATACAGATTTATACGGAGGAAAGCTAACGCTGGCCAAAACAGTTTTGTTTTGCATCTGGAAGCTAACCGGACAAGCAATGTTTGAACCAACCTGTTTGAGTCTGGTACTGAGAAGGTATCGAGTTAGTCGACAGCTCGCTATCCTCATTAGTGTCACACTCGGATGAAGATTCGACTCTACCAACTGCAAAGACACACATATTAAGTTAAAGCTCCCCCTCCCAGTCTGCAATTCTCCTGTATACATGTACAGCTTCACCAACACCCAGAAAATACATAATTGAATGCAATTGCTTGAACATTATCTTCTGCTTTAGAAATAGAATTTTTTATCAACTTTTAAAAAGAAAACCAATATATATGGCAAATATCTGAATACATTTGATTCAAGCTCAAAACTATCTTTTACAAAAATTCTAGTTTCATGCAAAGTAAAGCCACAATCAAAACTACATTTTAATTTCAAATCGAACAATATACTATCAAAAATGTAATTTAAGTACAGTAAAAGATACAACACAGGTAAATCTACAAACTTTTTTTATTCTGCTACTAGTAGTTACACATTACATGATATTACTTTTCTAAAACAATGGGCCTCAGTCACAAAAGCACTTTCATTAAATGAAACCTTCACTTCAATGAGCAAAACAGATTTCTAAAAAGTACACACAAATTTCATTCAATGACTTCATAGAAAAACTGTTGTAATTTTAAATGAATATATTTAATTATGAAATTTTTTAAGTTCCAGTTAATATACTTGTGTTTACTGCACAAATAAATGAAATTTACTGAATGTATAAGTTCATTGAATATCGTGCTGTCAGACAAATTATTGACACTCCATCAGACATCATTACTGCACGCTACTGTGCAATGTTAACACTCGCACACTTTGGTGATTTTAGACAAATATGAAAAATAAGAAAATGACATTTCTGTTGCAGTTTTATTGAAACACATTTACCCAAAATTACATTAAAAATAATGATAAATTTATACTTTCTTCTAATTTTCCAGACTATAGTGCGAAAGCTACAAATACTTCATCTCTACACAATGAAATTCCAATTTCTCCCACGCTATTCTGAAGGCTCAAAACAAGATTTGGACATCAAAAGATGCAACCATTAAAATACCAGCCTCTGTTATAATAAAAGAAAACTAAAAGTTATATCAAATGACATAAATTAACAATAGATAAACTTGGCTTCTGTGACCAGTCTCATTACAGCAATTTTTTTTTCCAGACAAACACTAAACACAATATTTAATGCTCATGCATACCAATTTGTGCAAAATTGATATTCAACTATTTACATTAAAATATACAATTACAAAAATTAAATTTAACATTCCCAGTTTGGAAAAAACTATTTTCAAACATCAATATAGCCAAAATAATTTATTTCTTATAATCCAAACAATTGTATAATTAATGGAAACAAAGGCATATTTGCACAAATTAACACTTAACAAAAAATAAAGAATTCTAAATCAGGAAGTACTTTTGAAATGTCTACCTACTTAGCATGTAACTACCATTGTGCAAAACGATGCTTTTGCAGTCTAATTAAATGGTTTCCAACATTTACCTCTGAAGACATAGTTTAAAACACTGCATATACATGCATTTTGAGACCGAGACCCATTTTCAGTTTATGAAACACTTTTGCAAAACATTAGGGAATTGCTTTGAAACACATTTTTTTATCTTACTTTGAACTAACAGTTCCTGAAAACATTATTTTCAACAATGACGATCAGAACAAGTAATTTGATAGTACTGAAATGTTATAACGAATCCAGTGATGATTATTTATTAGTATGTTTTTGTTTTGTTTGAATTTTTTTTTTTTAGGAAGACGATCTACACTAGTACTAAAATAAACATGCAGTTGTAGCAGCTCTCACAGAACTGGACAAAAATACAATTTCAAGGTACTTTTCTGTAAATGTAATTTTCAATTGGTTCGAACATAATGTTGCACATGCAAATGTGAAGAAAAATGTATGAGTGAACTAGACTTTAGACAAAACCTGCCTAGCAAAAACCTTTTCTCCATGCTATTTAAAATTTCTCATGCACAAATAATTCTACCAAATTAGTTTTACAACTTTTTTTTAATGACCATCAAAAAAGTTTTTTCATTCCTCATGTTAAACAAAATATAAGTATTATCATCAAAACAAAAAAAGAAATCAAATAACTACAAAAAACTATACAACTGCCATATACAACTACTTATTAACTGTGTTGTAAGTTCCACCTCCAATTCTGAAGCTGTATTCTTGTCCATTTCCTTGTCTCTCTTTATTCTTACTGTAATTCCTTTTATTGCAGCCCTTATAAAACGAAAGTGCTATATCAGCCAAAATGCAGTTTTTCTTCCAAGACATAGAATACTGATGATTTAGAATAAAATTAAACCTTTGGAAAAACAAATATAAGAACCAGGCAAAAAGTAAAAATAACCATGCTCCAAAAAATAGTTTTGTTATTCAAATGCAGCAATGGCTACAGGACATATAGACATTTTATTAGACACAAAAAAGCATATCAAAAAAAATTTCTCATTGAATAAATATTCAATGTGTTTGTCCATTTCAGTCTGAGAAAAACTGCACTGTCCCTTATCATTTCTACCTCCAAAAAAATTGGCTTTATCACAGCGGAACTAATGCTTACAATGAAAAGATAGTTCACAAACATTAAAAGCCTTGTCTTCTTGCAATCTAAATAATCATACCTGCAATCTCTCCTCCTCCAAGATCATTTAGAATTTTACGATATGATGGTCTCCGAGTTAAAATATCTCTCCTCGTCTTTTTAGCAGACTCATCATCATTGGATAGACTGTCATCACTTCCTGCTTCTACCACCTGATTAACAAAGAGTAAATCAGTGTGCAAATATATCAAAATAACAAATTATGCAGAACGTTTTCTTCTATTATTCTCTCAGAAGCTTTTACCTGCAAAGTTTGTAGACTCCCAGGAGTTGTCTGAATCACAGAGTTTGGCTTACTAACTAAAATTACATTCCCTTTCTGAAGCTGTACAGGCTGAATATTAGCAGGAGTCTGAATAACCGATTGCTGATTTGGTTGAATTACTGACTGGACCTGTGGTAACAAAGGAAACTAACGCATAGTAGATTAGAAGTAATTTTCAAATTCACATAAACTACTGATCTTGTATCTCCTTGAATTTCACTTTCACAGTATATAATAAAAAATAATCATTTAAACATCACTTTAACAATTCACATCACATTTCTGATTAAAAACATCCACTGTTAAGCATTCAGACAAAATAGAACATCAATCCAAGCACTTACCAAATAATAAAATTTTGTTACAATTGCAGATGAAAATAATTGTTACTGTCACATTAACAATTTTAACAATGCTTAAAATGTACGCAATCTACTTCCATTCTTCTCATAAGTAAGAAAAGGATGTTGTCAACTACTTCTACAACTAGCATAATATCAAGAAAAAAATGTCATACATCCAAATAGTGAAATCCCTGTGGTATTTCAGCATCAACTTGTAAAATCCTATTTTAATATTTAAAATCAAGTTTTTTTTTTTACATTAATTAACACACAAAGGTCAAACTTTTTCAAATCTGTCAAACTACCCAAAATTATTCTCAAAAATTGATTTATTTTTTACAGGATGGAGAGAATATCACGGAAATAAGTAGTTAATTTAATTTATAACCATTCGCAATGCATCATAAAATAAACATACTTTTATACCTCCCCACCCCCAAAAAAAACGTTTGATACATAAGATAGTGTGACAATACAATACAATATTAAAATAAAAATCGAAGGCACATAATAAACTTAACAAATTAACACCAGCATAATGCAAGCCACATCCCAACACATTTTGCAAAATAATGACTGACCTCTCAAATACTACAGTGAGCAATTTTAAATTAATAAAAAATAATATTATCAGACATCATTACTTTCTTGTTCCTTTTTATAATAAAGTCAGAATGCCACTGAGGTGATAGTTACAAGTCACAGTAAAAATTTTCTTTGGAGAATTAAAATATATAATATTCTACTCCAAACAATATGCAAATTACACAAAAGAAAATGTAATATTGCAGGAGTGTTGTGTATCTTTGTTACTGAAAATATGATAACTTCATACACAAAACAAATGAATAACAAAGAAATGTTTAATAATAAACTATTGTGCAGTATCTTTACCTGGCAGTTCTAACAGCAGTGATCACTGTCATGCAAAAACTATAATTGTAAAAATATCTTCCTAATACATGCCAACTACAGATTGAAAATATTAACTTCACAAAAGCTAAAATAGAAAACTTTTTTCATACACGCTACAAGAATACTACCAAAATATTTACTCTAAACATGCAACCACAGCATTACAATTAATCACATTTTTAAAACACTGATTTATATATAACGCACAAGTCCATATCAATAGTAAAAAGTACCATTAATGTGCAGTTAACCATTAATCGCAATCCTCCTAAAGAAGTCTGCATTACATCTACAGACAAAAGAGTGGACTAGTAATCATAAAAAATTTGCCAGAAGAGTCAGTACACCTCAATACTAATTCTACTCAAATTTAGAGACAAAGTTTTATTGGAATACAACCTACTAATGAGTTTCCCAAGAGTATAATTTGTTTCAAAAGCTCATATTGTCCAAGAGTTAATTGTTAGCGAATGCCAAAATATCATGAAGTAAACATCTTCAGACAATTGCCACATTACAAAATCTATGAGTATTCTAATATATTTAAAGACATTGTAATTAATAATACTAGATTCTTCTTGCCAGTTGTGGAACACTTGTAGCAAAGAGGAAAATAAGGTTTTCTCTATAATTGAGGTATACAGTATGTGAAAAAGATTTTAATGTTTCAAGCATTTATTCCTACACAATTTTACGTAATAAAACATGTCCAAATCCTTGAAGGATTATGAAGTGGTAAAAGATTAAAATCTCCCATGCAGTAACAACCCAAGTCACATAAGCATGTCCAAATAACACTAAGATTAACACACTCTACAAAGAGCAAAACATTCACTGCTGTTTAAAACATGTCCAAGGAATTTTATCACAATGTCAACCTATACAAAATGATGTCATGATAAAGCCCGGAGTGCATCATTCAAATTTCTAAGGGGCCGGGCACCCCTGTACCTGGGTTGTAGCAGTATTGTTGTTTACATGTGTTGGGAGAGTGAGTTGCACGATGCTGGTGGCAGCCACAATCTGATGTGGCTGAGAAGAGGAGGTCTGTACCGAAGTCACAACCACTGATGAATTAGTGTCCCCAGGAGAATGGGCCAAGGGATCACCTGGAGGGTTGCCAGTTGTCCCGTTCTCTTCCACCATTCCGTCCATAGCCTTGGGACGTTGCGTCCTAAGAAACAAAATTTTAGATGCAATAACAAAAAATTCACACGAAACTCCCACATCATTCGACCACTTGAGGTTGTTCTTGTGAATCTTAAAATGCCTAGCACGAATCGTGAATTTCAATTCAATACTTCAATATATAAAAATGAAATAAAACAATGACACGCAACAATAACAAAATTAACCATCTTTGCAAGTATAACAATAGCATTATCTCCACGCTTTAATACTAGTTATTTTTAGTCACACAGTCTTTCATGTTCCTTTTACTTTCATATTAGCCGGGCAGGGAGACGTAAGCGAACGATGCGCTACGCTTATTTCTAAATTTACACATACTAGAACACCACACGACGCCATATTCCATACCTCTTCCTGTAAGGAAATATAATAGTCTCCGCACATTTTCTATATGCTTTTTCACTAATTTCACGTCCAAATCACCATTCAAACTGAACTATAAACACAGTCCACGCTTCGTTGTTATTATTCTTCAGCTGAGTACTTACCAGTTACGTATTCCTCGTCACCAACTTTGCTGCAATCCGAGTGGGCAAACAGGCAAGTACGTAGTAGCCACGTCAAAATTCCTGGGCCTTCGTCACAGGGCCACGGGGAGGGGGCGAGTCACGACCATCCAATGAATGTATCATTGCGCGCAGCTGAGATCCGAGTTAAAAGAACGTGAATCTCTTTCGAAAAAAAAAAACCAAAAAACATTCAATAATAGACAATTTTGATATTATTTGGTCAATCTAGAGAATCCATTCAAAATATTTTCACAAATCTATTCCGTAATTCGCATCACGTTTCTGAGACTGCGTATCACCTGGCGCATATTAATAAAATATATAAACTAAAAACATACATTCAATAAAAATGCAGAAAAAAATTAGCAAGTTAGTCCGTTCAATAAATCTGCTTCAAAATACCGAGACCATTCGCTATACAGCAAATCAAAAACACCAAGGTCGTTACGAAATAGCATTAGTCACTATCGCACAACAAAATTTTACATCAAAGGAATGTGTCAATTACCGGAGTTTATGGGAAATTAGTTTACTTCGGATTTTTTTCACTTATCAAATTAAGCTGTTTTTTTTTTTTCGGAGAAAAAACTGGGAACTATTTAGTTACATAACGTGACTTTCATGTGACAACGCGTTGCCACAATTGAGTGACTAATAATATTCAAATGCAATATTGCAAGGTCACGAGGTTTTCTTTTCTTAACTCCTATTGTCGCTTATTCTTTCGTGGAGATGACATCTGTGATGTTATTGATTTCGATTTCCCTGAGCGACTGCGATAGAAGTCTGAGATAAGATAATTCTTAACTTAAAATACTCAAAAGGTTCTGATTATGATGGAGTAATTTTGTAATTGACGTCACGGAATGACGTCCTTCCTTTCGCAATTTCAAAGCCGAAAAGGCCTTCAAATTCGGTGGGTTTTTTTTCTGAAATTAATCCGTTCGACAAATTTATTTGAAAAGTTAAGAAATAAAATAATTAACAAATAGTACGCTCATAGATCAAAATACTTGCCTCCCGAAAGGCCAACCGTAACTGTTATTATACAGTAACCTTCCTCGCCGAAATTATATAGTATTTTTCTGTTAATTCTCGTTTCAAAATGGTACCTCCTTAAAACAGGGCTTAATTTTTCAGTGTTTCACAATAAATAATACCGAAATGAATCTAAAAGTTGCCGAATGCAAACGACGATGGCGAATACTAGAGTACAAGTCATCCGCGTTATGCGAACGCATTCATGACACACCTATGCCTCTTACGTCATTCGTCGCATGACGTCACCATGACTCAGACATCGTGGGTTTCACATGAAACGCCTGACGTCGTTTGCATTTTTGTATTTGTATATCCTTGATACGGACTAATCTTCCGGTGGCGACATCTATTTGTCTTGTCCCGTCAACAATATCAAAACTGAAACAGGCAAACTTACAAACAAAAAAACAACCAACTCCGCAGTTTTGCGAGTTTCCAATATTTTATTGTATTGTTCATATTAACAAAATATTTTAGCACATGCCATTAGCATTGTTTTTGCGAATAGTAAACAGGAAAATATATTAGACTAGGAAAATTACAAGTTGCACAAGACATTAATATTAATATTCCACAGAATTTATACCAAATTAGTATGTATCTAAACAGACTTGACAGAGTGAGAGTTACTTTAAGTTCTTTCCTTATTGGATTGATTAATTTTATTGTTAAATATATACTACAAACTGACAATATTGAAATTAGGAAAACTTCTTGACAACTCTTTGTGATTATTTCATATAATTTTGCTTTGCGCTTTTGTCTCATTTTCTGGTCGAACACTGCCAATAACTATTTCACACTGAAAATGAATATTCAATAAATCTTATTTGAAAGTCTACAAAAATGTTAAAGTTCTGTAATTATACAAGACTATTAAGAATTTAAGACAAAATTGTAAGCTGATAAAATAATTAATCCAGCACATCAAATGCTATTTTGAACTCTCAATTTACAGTTGTCTACATATAATGCTGATACACATTTCAAAATTTTTAACTGCCAGTCGTTCTGTGAAATTAAAAGCAGTGAATTAATTCCTATGAAAATAACAAATAAAATTCACTGCAATTAATTATATCAATTAATTCACTGCAAATTAAATAATAAATTATGAGGTATTGATCATCAATAATCTTACACACTTCATGATGACTTCAATACATTCTGAACTTTGGTATTATGAAATAATTGCACAGTAATTTTGTACAAATATACATATTTACAATGAACACAAAAACTTACTGGTCAACTTATAATACACATTGACAAATATTAAAAATGATCACCCAAAATAAAGTTACAAACATTTTACAAAACATGAATTTATCTTTTTGTTTCAGAAAAAATTCTTACTTAAATATTTCTATTGCAATACAACAAATATAAACAATGAAGAAATATTAATCGTCATGATTCTCTTAAATGTGGAAGGAAATTAAATACTGACTTAGATGATAATTCACATAAATGGTGTAAAATAATTTCAATATCACAATATACTGACATGTAAAAGGGGAAGCAAATGAAAACACAAGATTAATAGTACTCTGGAAGTTTTGGGTAAACATGTTTCCATTGTATAGTGAATAATTCTAGGTCACTACAAAAAGGCATCCCCAACTTCTGATTTATCATATTCATTTGGAAAGTAAAAACTAAGTATTGTAAAATGGAAGAAGGTACCAACAGCATTCTGTACTGAAGAAGGCTCTAAAATTAACTTCTGTTATTCCTTTCATAATTATATTTGTTATTATAGAATCTGTTTATAAGCACCAAAAGCATAGGTGTTTTTCCGCAATTCGCTAAAAGATATTTCTGTGACTACTCTTCAGGCATTTGACAAGAAACAACACTGTACTGCGCAATTTACTTCAAACAATGTCAACTATTATTCCAAATGAGCTTTGAATTTACAATTCATTGTAACTTCTCTATCATTTAAGTAATTAAAGCAAAATTCGTTAAGCCTTTTCCAACTTTTGATTTACCACATTCATTTGGAAAGTAAAAACTAAGAATTGTAAAACGGAAGGAGGTACCAACAGCAAACACAATTTCACTTACAATTATTTTTGAATTGTACATCCCTTCACACTCAACCCTGCTTACAAAAAACACACACAAATGTTTTCAGAGGAAATCAAAAGTTTTAAAAGAATTCTGACCATTTCATCATAGGCAGCAAAGTACACTTCAAAATAATTAAATATCAAATTATGATTTGCACCAAGTGAAATATTTTTTATAGGCTTAACAAACAGTTTGTCCATTCAAAATGCATAAAGAAAACCTAAAATAATGCCAAGTATCTAATTGACAATTACTCACTTTGAAACTCATTTTTTGAAAGTACAATAAACTGCAGAAACAAAGACGTTCAGCAAACTTGAACAATCTGAATTTCTGTAACAATCTGAATAATGTGATATTTAGCAATAGAAGAAAATCACATCATTTTATATTTTACATGATTAATATGAATATGAAATTGACATAGCACCACATTAAAAAATATTTGGATCTTTCTACAGATCAAAATTATCTCACATTGTTATTTAATATGTCAATCAAAAGACACGCGAGTATAAATGTGATACAATTAAAATTCCATCATCATTTCATGTAGTTGTTGAAGGCACAAAATTACTTACGATTGAAGATTCAACTTGATAAATCTGATTTCACACAAACCACTACATTCATTCATAAATACACATTATACTTCATGTAAATGCATTCAAGTCACTGCCCACAAACATTCAAAGCAATACAATAATTTTCATAATACATCAATTTTTATGTACAAAGTATATTTACATTACAAAATTTGAACACTTTTCATTTTATTTGTACTATATTAAAGACTATTTAGTTCAATCCAAAGAAGTCTGATGTAACAAAATTTTTAAAAATACATCCCTCAATCACTCAATAAATCTGTATAAAAATAAATAAAAAGTTCATGTAAGTTGATATAAATGCAAGTAAATCTTTCCAATGTCTAAAATACTGAAAAGATTATCTTGCAAATAAAAAATTAACATTAAATTCTGATAAGGCTTTAGAACTTCAAAATAATAGTCAATTACAAATAAATTTGCAGAATATACTATAAACTCTTTTCATAGGAAGTCATCAGTCTGGTAGCATGTTTATCATAAATAACAATAACAACTAGAGGATTAGAAAAATGAAACAAAATAATTACAATAATCTTTTAAATGGATATTAAAATATTCAAATATGTATAAAAAAGTATAAAGCTACAAATAATCAAAGACAAAAATGTCCTGATCATATTTGAAAATATAAAATTCTGCAGATATGTTATATCAGACTTCTTAACGATATCACAAAATACTCAAGTACCATGTAAGGTATATGGCCTTCGTCACAATTATTACTGCTCATAATATAAGATTCCAGTCACTTCATTTCAACTAGCTACCACAGCAACTGAATAAAAGTTGTGAATACATCTAGGCACATTATACCACACTTATGTCTACTGATGATTGAATCTTTCAGTTCAAATTACTATTCCATGAACCCGAAACCGATACAAACATGTGTATTCAAGATTTCCATGATTTGATTCAATAGCAAGTTCAACAATTTGATAGGGTGGAGCTTCCTCATTCTGAAATTTATGAAATCATAAATCAAGTACTTATTGCAATTGTTATTTATAAAGATTTATTTCAACTAATTCTGTACACACCTGCACCGGGAATATTTGAAGAGGTGGCCCAGTAGCTTGATACATGTACTTTCCCAATAAAACTGGTTCCCTGTCAGTTTCATTGTTCAAACCCTATGACAAATATTTACAATGATTATTAACTCAAAAAATATTTCTTTGCATAGATAAGATTCTTTTCAAATACCTTACCCGCACTGAGAAATTTTTAGGAGCAGCATCTACATTCCCAGCATGTGATATAGATACAGGAATGTGTTCAATGCTGAATGCTGACACTTTAATTCTTTTAGCTAGTCGAATAACCAAATAACCTTGAGCTCCACGAAATGCCCAACACTTTCCTGGATGAATCTCAGGCTATAACATGAAAAAGGAATTCCATACAAATAAAAATAAAAAAAAATAAAAATGCATAAATTGCAAGAGCAATAAACCAACTTACTTGAAGGGCAATACGTGGATGGTTACTAGACCAAGGGAATGTCATTCCTAAAAATGACAATGCAAGTGATCTCTCATTGTAATTTTCTGTACACCTGATATTTATAACTGTTCCTCCTGAAAATAAACCAAAAACAAACAAAATATGAATAACTGAAGTACGCTAAGTCCCTATTGACACAAACATAATATTCAAGATTTTTCTGAGACTGTCACATCATTTGACAGCGAAAAGAAAAATTATAATTCTTAATCTGATGAAAGTATACCTGAAAAACAACTATGCTGCAGAACTCCCTCTTTTTTATCCACTTTCATTAATTATATATTCAGAAGTTTATAGTTGAACAGATAACATAATTCTCAATAGACATGAAATTAATTTTAAAATATAAAATATCTTTGTCCAAAGCAGTTTCATTGACATTTTAGCTGATAAATGAAGTATGAATTAGTTCAAAAAATTTTTAAAAAACTGAGTTTTCTCAGAAAAAATTTATTCCATAGTGTGAACAGAGAAAAGTGGGCACCAGAAGCAGAAGAGTAATGGAGGAAAATTCACCAAAAGATTACACAAAAGCTTATGCAGGAAATTAACCTCTCTATGATATCTTTACCATTACACTAAAGAAGCATATCTGGTCATAATAATCCACACATTAATTATGGCTTACAATGAATTTTATAACATATTTTTTCACATTCAAAATGCTCCATGAGAAAATCATTGCTAAATATATCTCGATATTTGCTTAAAAACATAATTAAGAAAATAAAATAAAATTTCTTTAAAAACTTCTACCAAATCTTTCTTATTAGTACATCACCAACACTGAAAATAATTATGTTGAAGCATTCAGTAGTAAAAGTATAGCAGTACTAACAAAGATATCATGTATTTGATGATCTTAAGCACTTTTCCCTGGCTTAGTATTTAAAACAAGATAGTATTATAAAATACCTAGAAAACACCAGTGACTCATTAATTTTATCAAAGGTGTGTGTGTGTGTAGTGTGCGTGTGTGTGTGTGGTGTGTGTGTGTGGTGTGGTGTGTGTGTGTGGTGTGTGTGTGTGGTGTGTGTGTGTGGTGTGTGTGTGGTGTGTGTGTGTGGTGTGTGTGTGTGGTGTGTGTGTGTGGTGTGTGTGTGGTGTGTGTGTGTGTGGTGTGTGTGTGGTGTGTGTGTGGTGTGTGTGTGTGTGTGTGTGTGGTGTGTGTGTGTGGCGTGTGTGTGTGGTGTGTGTGTGTGGTGTGTGTGTGTGGCGTGTGTGTGTGGCGTGTGTGCGTGGCGTGTGTGCGTGGCGTGTGTGTGTGGCGTGTGTGCGTGGCGTGTGTGTGTGGCGTGTGTGTGTGGCGTGTGTGCGTGGCGTGTGTGCGTGGCGTGTGTGCGTGGCGCGTGTGTGGCGTGTGTGTGTGGCGTGTGTGTGGCGTGTGTGTGTGGCGTGTGTGTGGCGTGTGTGTGTGGCGTGTGTGTGTGGCGTGTGTGTGTGGCGTGTGTGTGTGTGGCGTGTGTGTGTGGCGTGTGTGTGTGTGTGGCGTGTGTGTGTGTGTGGCGTGTGTATGTGTGTGGCGTGTGTGTGTGTGGCGTGTGTGTGTGTGTGGCGTGTGTGTGTGTGGCGTGTGTGTGTGTGGCGTGTGTGTGTGTGGCGTGTGTGTGTGTGGCGTGTGTGTGTGTGGCGTGTGTGTGTGGCGTGTGTGTGTGTGGCGTGTGTGTGTGTGGCGTGTGTGTGTGTGGCGTGTGTGTGTGGCGTGTGTGTGTGGCGTGTGTGTGTGGCGTGTGTGTGTGGCGTGTGTGTGTGTGGCGTGTGTGTGTGTGGCGTGTGTGTGTGTGGCGTGTGTGTGTGTGGCGTGTGTGTGTGTGGCGTGTGTGTGGCGTGTGTGTGTGTGGCGTGTGTGTGTGTGGCGTGTGTGTGTGGCGTGTGTGTGTGTGGCGTGTGTGTGTGTGGCGTGTGTGTGTGGCGTGTGTGTGTGGCGTGTGTGTGTGGCGGGTGTGTGGCGTGTGTGGCGTGTGTGTGTGTGGCGTGTGTGTGTGTGGCGTGTGTGTGTGGCGTGTGTGTGTGGCGTGTGTGTGTGGCGTGTGTGTGTGGCGTGTGTGTGTGGCGTGTGTGTGTGTGTTTTGTTTTACAGCACACATTGATTTTTAATTTATATTTTTTAATGAGTTTACAGACTGCACTTGGCAGGTTTCTGCAATAAAAGATCAGGAATGACTGGTTTACATTTGTAATATTAGATTTTATAAAGAGTTATAATTTGTAATGAAATTATGAGTGTTTATGTACATTATTTATTGTACTATATGATATAAATTTAAAAAATATGAAATTTTGGACACAAAAAATCTTGAAAAATCACACTTGTTATTCATCTTGAAGAGCAAAATCACCATCACCATCTCTGCTTGGCCAATGCAAAATGTTGTCATAATGTGTTCATAGCCAATTACATTGTCTCAGTTTCACTAAACCTTCTATCTTCTTGTTGTTAATTGGAACCTGCCACAAGAACTGTAAAATGTAGAACAAACCTGCCTAATGGAGTATTTGAAGATAACCAAAATATTATTGAAGGGCTTTCTTACATTGAGTAAAACAACGTCTTATGTCATAGCTGATTTTCCTTTTATCTCTTTCAACATTTGAATATATGCATCTTGAATGTTTTTATTCTCTAGAGAGAGAAAATAACTCCATGTTTCCTTTTCTATTCTAAGTTTCTTCAAGAAGATTTCCACATCTTTTGCATACATTCATCATCAGAACTAAACATTTTCTCACAAAAATTTCTGTTTTTATTGTGATTAATCAGCACAATCAAATCACTTGCAAAAGGAATTTCAAAACACCACCCTGAATACATGCAACTGAGAACAAAAATATTGCTATTTTTAGATTGCATATAGTCAACACAGGCTCACAGTGACACTTACTGTACCTTTCTGAGAAAATCTCCCCCACCGAACAAGTACTGACCTAACTGGCCCCTGGAGTGGTGCTGATAACCCTTCAGTGTAGCTTGGACTACAATAGTAACACTTACCATTGAAATAATTAGTTTAATTATTAGACTGAATAATTCTTCACATGCTTAAGTCTGCATGCGACCACTGAAGAGTTTAAAGAAAATTTTCTTTTGGTATAGAGCTTTCCAACGATGCTTGACAGCTTTCTAAGCACGATATTTAAGTTCTTTCAGACTACATTGCGAGGGTTGCATATTGCTGATTTCTGCACTAAAACAGGTGTTTATCCTCATGCAACAATATCCCACTGCTAACTCACGTTTTTCAAATTTTTCACGTTTGACGGTATTCTGATATAAACAATTCAATTGACCCTTGCAAGCTGTAGTACTTGAATATAATAGAGTATAGTATGTATATCAATATACACTATACATAATCAACATAAATACTCTATTACAGTATGTATTTTTATTAATTTTTAATTTCCCACCTTATGAATTCTTCGTAAGAAAAGAGTTATGTAATCATGCATTGAAAAATTTTCACCAGAAAAAGTCTTTTAGTCGGGCTCTGGTAACGAAAACTTGGATAAATCTTATTGCTAAATTTAGGGAGAAAATTCTCTTACATATGGTGTAGCCAAAATCCAAGTTTGTGGGTTCTTGATATCAAAAATTTGATTGTTGGCAAAACGTCTGTCTGTCCATCCGTCTGTGGTCAATGCTAGTAGCTAAACGGTTCAGCAGATTTTCTCCAAAATTAATATTCCTCAATCTATCAGGTTGATGTTACGACCCCAGGATTTTGAAACCGATATTTTAATTTTGGAGGGTACTTAATTTGACGGGAATGACATTTAAGAGAATAGTGCACATCTCATTTTCAGTAATATTCCTGATTTTTCGAAAATTGCAAAAACAAATTTTTGAACTACAAAATTGATGATAAGAGGTTTTTGGCTCAGACAAAGTTGGTTGTACAAAATTAGGTCTTAAAACAAGATTTTTGATAAAAGTTCTAGCTTTTGAGTAATTTGCTATTGAAATTAACAAGAACAAAAAATTTTCAAAAATCGCTCCAATCTTTTTTTAATTTTCTTCACATATGTAATATGGGATGGAAAGAAGTATGGTGCTAGTCCCCTTTTTCAAGTATTGCTCCTTTTTTTTTTCTTTCAAAAATAACAAAAACAAAATTATTAGCACAAACTTGAAGATTGAGATTATTGTCTCAGGCAAAGTCTGTTGTATATAATTATCTCTTTAAAAAATGTCATGTTCAATTTTTTGAAAAAACAAGTGTTTTTGCATAATCTGCGTTCGCAATTACGAAAAAAAATTTATCAAAACCGCTCCAAATTTTTTCTTCAAATTTTCTCCCTATCTGTAATAAGGGACGGTAGGAAATATGGTGCTAGCCCCTATTTCGGATATTGTTCTTTTTTTTTAAAATTGCAAAAGAAATTCAAATCTACAGAATCAAATATATTTTTGTCTCAGAAAATTTTTTTTGTAGTAAATAAGCTATTTAAATACATAAAGATTAAAAAAAAAATAAACTAGTGCTGATATAATATGGCACAGACTTTCTCGCCTTAGGTAGTTTGCTCTTAGCTTAAGTAACTTTTGCAACAAGCCTCATTCTCTTCACAGCTGCTTTCATTTTGTCAACCAAAAAACAATTTTTTTAAACACATTTTCGCAATTACTCTCCTATGTAATGCTAGAACAGAAACCACCACACACTTATTACTATTATACATTTATTCATTTTATATCCTAATGGGATGGCTAAATTGGTGGGTATGGGCCCCGTTCTTATTATTTGTGAAAATTCTGTGTTGCCACAGGAAATAATTGAGGATTCCACAAACTTTATTTAAAACCATTTGAAACAATTCTAATCACAAATATTAATCATGATAAATGAATGTATGCGATTTTCGAATTTTCGATGTGAAATTTTAAAACAATTTTTCACATCTCTTATTGAATTTGTAAATCGTACGAACCATAAAATCAATTGTTATCTTTCGGTACTTATGACTATTACGGAAGTGCCCGTTCTCTGTATGTCCCGGGTGGCCGAAGAGATTAAATGTCGAGTTCAGTGTCAGCATTTCGTGGACAAGGGCAGCTGTTTCGAGGCTGCCTCAGGAGTAATTATTTGTCATGTCGAGTTGTCCCTACAGAGCTGCAATCTTTTTCTGCCAAAAGGACATTTATTTTAAATTTTGTTAATTTTTCCACTGCCTAATACTGCAACTGAAACACAAAGCTCTTATGACAATTACAATTACAGGAGTACCTATTCCCTGTGCAACCCTGGTGGCCGAGGTTGGTTAAATGTTGTGTAGTGTCTCAGTGCTTCAGAAGCAAGGTTGGATTGTTTCTAGCTGCTCAGCGATAGTTTTTTGTCACATTTCTGTGTTGCTGTATAAAGCTATTGAAAATTGCAGAACCTTAATTGAACATTATTTGAAGCACTTCTACTAACAAATACAATAAATTAAGATAAATTTGAAGTGTGTATGTGATTTTCTAATTTGCAACTTTTAACCCCCTTGATTTTTAACATTTTCTCAGCTCCGTAACGCTAGAACTGAAACAGTTGTGTCTTGAGTAATACGGAAGTATATAGGTCTTGTCCTCTTAGATGGCCGAGGTTTTTAAGTGGCATGTTCGGGTTCATCACTTGAAACCAACAGGTCACTGGTTCGAGTCCCACAAGAGTTTAATTTGATGAAAGTGTTGTTGTAGAAAACTAAACTGTCGAGAAACTTTATTGAAAATCATTTTAAACATTTTTACCCACAAATGCATATACAAATAAACCAGATGTGTCTGTATGTGCTTTAGCAATTGGTAACTTTTAAACACTTTTTTAACTTCCTGTTGAGATTTGTAAAATGTAGTTCGGGGAAGAGAGAAAAGAGAGAAAAGAGAAAGAGAGAGAAAAGAGAAAGAGAGAGAGAGAGAGAGAGAGAGAGAAAAGAGAGAAAAAAGAGAGAAAAGAGAGAAAAAAGAGAGAAAAGAGAGAAAAAAGAGAGAAAAGAGAGAAAAAAGAGAGAAAAGAGAAAAGAGAGAGAAAGAGAGAGAAAAGAGAGAGAAAGAGAGAGAGAAAAGAGAGAGAGAAGAGAGAGAAAAGAGAAAGAGAGAGAGAAAAGAGAGAGAGAAGAGAGAGAGAAAAGAGAGAGAAAGAGAGAGAGAAAAGAGAGAGAGAGAAAAGAGAGAGAGAAGAGAGAGAGAAAGAGAGAGAAAAGAGAGAGAAAGAGAGAGAGAGAAAGAGAGAGAAAAGAGAGAGAAAGAGAGAGAAAAGAGAGAGAGAAAAGAGAAAGAGAGAGAGAAAAAGAGAGAGAAAAGAGAGAGAAAGAGAGAGAAAAGAGAGAGAGAGAAAAGAGAAAGAGAGAGAGAAAAGAGAAAGAGAGAGAGAAAAGAGAAAGAGAGAAAAGAGAAAGAGAGAAAAGAGAAAGAGAGAGAGAAAAGAGAAAGAGAGAGAGAAAAGAGAGAGAGAGAGAAAAGAGAAAGAGAGAGAGAAAAGAGAGAGAGAGAGAAAAGAGAAAGAGAGAGAGAAAAGAGAGAGAGAGAAAAGAGAAAGAGAAAAGAGAAAGAGAGAGAGAAAAGAGAAAGAGAGAGAGAAAAGAGAAAGAGAGAGAGAAAAGAGAAAAAGAGAGAAAAGAGAAAAAGAGAGAAAAGAGAAAGAGAGAGAGAAAAGAGAGAGAGAGAAAAGAGAAAAAGAGAGAAAAGAGAAAAAGAGAGAAAAGAGAAAGAGAGAGAGAGAAAAGAGAAAGAGAGAGAGAAAAGAGAAAGAGAGAGAGAAAAGAGAAAGAGAGAGAGAAAAGAGAAAGAGAGAGAGAAAAGAGAAAGAGAAAAGAGAAAGAGAGAAAAGAGAAAGAGAGAGAGAAAAGAGAAAGAGAGAGAAAAAAGAGAAAGAGAGAGAAAAAAGAGAAAGAGAGAGAAAAAAGAGAAAGAGAGAGAGAAAAGAGAAAGAGAGAAAAGAGAAAGAGAGAGAAAAGAGAAAGTGAGAAAAATAAGAAAGTGAGAAAAATAAGAAAGAGAGAGAGAGAGAGAGAGAGAGAGAGAAAGAAAAATAAGAAAAGAGAGAGAGAAATAAGAAAGTGAGAGAAAGAGAGAGAAAAGAGGAAGAAGAAGAAAGAGAAAAAACAAAAAAGCAGGGTAAGGATTGAAGGTCCGTAAAAACAATGTGTTTGAGCATGTTATTATGTCCAGATTCTACTTCTGAAAATAAGAATTAAATATTTACTTACCCGCACTTTCAAGGGCATAATCAACCATCCCAGTTTTGTCAGCATCGTAAAGATGTAAAGCATTATTTACAATTTCTTTGACCTTGTCAATTGACAATGAACACCCATCACAAGAATTTGCTGAAATTGTTTCTCCAGTAACAGATATATATTTAATTGTATCAGCATGTAGTTTTTTTTCCTGTTTCAAAAACTCTTCCTTCATCATATCAGAAATGGATGCCATTAGAGTCTCTGCTGACTTTCCAGTAGCTAAAAAGCGTAATCCAAAATAATGAAACAAATTAATGCCAATAGGCATATTCCAAAAATTATTCATTAACAAAGAAAAACTCACCTTCTTCAATTCTTTTATTTACAATGGTCATTGTCTCTGCCAGGTGATCTTCTAAATTATCTTTTGCTATTAAAAGAGTCTTAATCCAACTTTTCATCGTCTCTTTATTGTTGCCTTCGGCATCAGGTATATCGAATAACCCATGAAGGAAATTAGAGACATGTTTTTCTATTTCTACTTTGGGAAAAGTTTGAATAAAAATTTTGCGGCACTCTCCAACTCGTCTTGAGAGATGAACATTGTGGGCCTGTAACCATTTACATTTACCATTTACACAACAGCAACATTTATGGACTTTAATTTCAGGTTGAATTAGAAATACAGAACAAAAGAAATAATTTTTATATATTTCTATTATTTCACAGAATCAAAAATAATTTCTTTACTGTCAATTAGTCACACATGAAATTCTGTTCCACATATCTAGATTTTTTTTTAAATCTTGTTTTTCAAGAATCTGAGACAATTTTTTTTTGAAAATTTGTTCTGGATTCATTGTTCATGTAATGCGTCTCCAAGCCTTTTGGGGGCTAAGCCTTTGGCGTTGAGCACTTTGCGCTTGGGACTAATCCTCCGGAAATTAGTGTGTGTCCTCCTCCATTACCTGGTAATGCATTATGCCCTGTGGAAGGTCGCAGAATGGCGACCAAAACGTCGGCACCTTCGCCATGGACGCGGCGTCACCCGGACAGCCTAGTAAATACTGACACCAGCTGCGGAAGCCTACGCTCTCACAATCTGTTCAAGTCTCATTCACCGTGAACTATGTATTTTCCAAAATTGCAAAATTTAAAGTTTTAAAACTACAAAATTGAAGATAAAAATGTTTGTCTTCATGAAAATTTCTCTACAAATCAGCTGTTTAATCATGTACCATTTGTTTGAAAAACTGAGTCTTTTTTTGTCCTTGAAATGTATGCAATTTATAAAAAGGACTTTCTCAAAACCCACTCCAAGTTTTTTCCATGGATGGAACTAGGAATACTTAAAAAAAATTGTACAGATTTTATTTTCATAGACCTTTTCGAAAATTTGGAAATAATGCAAGAAAGTATTGAATGTAAACAAATGTAAGCAAATTAGTTTTCATCGGAGCAGAACCTTCATTGATTACAAGTATATACTATCGGATATACCTCTTGATCGCGTCGCATATATTAAGGATCTTGGTGTCATATTCGATACTAAGGCTACCTTTAATCAGCACATAGATTATGTTGTAAATAAGAGCATGAAAATGCTTGGCTTCTTGAAAAGAAATAGTGTCGACTTCAAAGAGGTATCAACATTGGTAACTTTGTACAACACTTTAGTTAAACCAATCCTGTTATACTGTTCCCCGATTTGGTCTCCTCACTTTGCAACTCATATAAAACGCTTGGACAGAGTACAGCATAAATTTTTTTCATACGTAGCATTTAAAGCTAAACTGCGAAATCCAGCTAGAACTCACGATTATTCCGAAATTGCAACCTTAACTAATTTGAGTTCATTAAAATCATTTAGAAATTATAACGATGCGTGCGTTTTATACAAGGTTGTAAACGGCCTGTTTATCTGTCCTGAACTATCTGCATTTTTTGTTTTTAATGTACCCAATCGGCATATCCGAAGGAATCGATTATTTAATGTTCCAGTTCATAGAACATCGTATGGATTTTATTCTCCTGTGTCTAGATTGCTACGAATGGGCAATGATGCGTCTTGTCCTTCATTGTCTCTAACATCGCTTCGTATATTCAAACGTCGTGCAAGATCCGCATATTTGTATGAACTGTATTAAATATTCACATATAAAACATCACCTTTATATGTCAACATGTTATGTATATTATAACCATTTTTAATCCTTTGTTCTATACTGTATACTTTTTATTCTTTTGTATTGGGCTTTTAGCCTGTTGCTAAATAAATAAATAAGTATGTGCTGGTTTATTATTACTTCACCACTAGTTTATTACTACGTCAATGTTAAAGTTTTTCTTCGATGTGGAAAGGCAATATACGAGAGGCCCCGAACTGGCTAGGCTTGATGTGTGAATATAAGACTACCCTGTATTTCTCTAACGAAATATTTTAGAAAATCTCATTTTATATTCTAGTAAATATGGATTTCAGAAATTTTTGGGGGGGTCTTGGCAATAAATTCTTTAAGATGCAAAATACACAATAACAACCTTGGTTTTATTTGTATCTATGATTTTTTCAAAACAATTAATTTAAATTTAAAAAGCAAGAACAAATTGATTGTAAAATGTCATCTTTTTTTAACCCTTAACATTTTGACAATGGGGAATTTCTTTTCTCAATCAAATAATTTCTAATGTTTAATTAGAATATTCTTAATATTATTGACAGCACCCCTCTGATCCTCTGTGGGGTACACTGAAGACAGTCACCCCTTGTACGGAAGGTATTCACAGGATTCTAAACAGCTAGATATATTTTTATGTCAATATTTTCAAGATCCACAATCAGAAACAATGCATCTCAACTTAAGTAATTGATGAAACCAAAAATAGTTAACTTGTCAATCCTTGAAGGAGAGATCTATGTATCCAACCATTGAACATCAAAAAAGAAGAAAGAGATTCTTTCACTATATACCATCTCCCTGTCCCGTTCAAACATAACAATTTTACAAATCTCAAAAAAGAAAGAAAAAATAAAACCTGCAATGACTTCACTTGTATCTTCAATTGCTCCATTCGATCTATCAAAATTGAATATTCCAGACTTAAACGTTCATTGGTTGCTTGATGTTCTAACAGTATTTTTTGTTGCTCTGCTAAAGCCAATTCCAATTCCTTATTCTGAAACAAAAGATAGATACTTAACTACTGAGACACTAAAGATAAATCAGAAGAATAACAATGAATAAATATGATTGAAAAAGTTAATAAACCTCTTCAATTAAAGCTTTAAGTTACATAATTCATTCAAATAAACTTTAAAAATGTAACCTTTCAGGATTTCCAATTAAAGCTCCAGTTCACCTTTAGAATGAGCATGTCAAGAACCAGAGGGAGGAAATTTGGTAACCATGTGGGAAACCTTGTGTGGTACAAGCATGAGAAAATGCAGCGGAAGATGCATGCAACATATGGAGAACATGGGGGTCCAAGTTATGATTCTGAAGCTATATTCTAAAAAGATAGACCTTTTTGAACCTTCTATTAAAAGAGGTTATTTGGTTGTTTGGCTCTTTCAAGTACCCCTCTCCATGGCAAAATTGTCAAACTTACCAGCAGGTCAAAAGCTTCTACCTCATTAGAAATACACTTTTATAATAATCAATCAGGACATCGTGTTACAAGCATGATTTAGTAAAATGTATTACCTAAAATAAATTGAAAACAATGTGTACCTCATTATCAAATTCCACCTTAAGCTTCTCGTGTTCCAGTTTTACAGAAGAAAGAAACATTTCTTCATTATACATAAGGTGCTCCTTATTTCTAAAATCCTGCACAAGAAGTACATTCTTAAACTCAGAACTAGACAGTATCTTCTGAACTAAGAGGTCCAGATTTTCTTCGTCCATTGGTGGATTTGTAAGCTTCTCTACTCCATATGTGCTGGTTTTCTGCACCTACGTAAATAGAAAATTTCATGATGTTAATTAAAACATGCTATCACAATGCAGCACACACCTTTGCAACGGTACTTACCAATGAAGAAGGCAGTAAATTCACCCCTCCTGACATAAATGTTGACAATGCAGCCAGAGGGGAAGTACTTGCTGAATTACACCACAGACCTAAGAAAATAATTTTCTATGAATCTCGTGACACACACACATCACAAAGAGCCTGAAAACTTGAATTTTCAGGAATACTTTAAAGCCCAACTTCAACTCCCATTCTAGGTACAGTAAAATCAGTCTAAGCCGGAATCAATTAGGGGAAAAAATCCAGTTCAGGGATGTTTCTGTTGTAATGCATGGTTTTTCATTTTATGACACTTGTAATATTGATAATACTGCCCTGAAAGCAGTAAATTACACAACTTTATAATAATTATTAGAATACATTAACATATAACATATTTATTGAAGAAGTAACCAATAAATGAATATTAAACATTCTTCATTGACAGCTGAGTTTCTCCTGCTTCCATAAGTTTGACCTTTTCATCTAAAGTTGGGTTTTCAACCACTGTTAAAATGGTTGTGAAACTCAAAAATTCACAATATCTTACAGCCTAGTGGCTGCATTTGGACTGCTTGCTGAAACTTTCAACCCACAATTCGTCACTACCCAGAAAACTATGACTTTCTGGTAACCCAATCGGTCTTGAGCAATGCGTATCTGGTTGAGGCGTTATGATGTTCAATGCGGAGCAGGGAGGCATGTGAATACAAGCTGCCCGTACACCTTCTCAGGCTCAGTCAGGAGAGAGGGAATTCCCCTAGGGCAGACTCCTTCAAAGACAAGGATCCCCAAGGTCAAATATGCTGACAGCTAAAGCATCTCGCCATCAGTATGCAGCTTCCATGGCTAAATCATGTGTCACAGAGAGAGAATTAAAACAGGCTAGCAGATGCATTAATTTCATGAATATCTCGCATCTCTGCTAATTACATTAAATTCACAGGAATTCCATTTTGGAAAGTTTTTTTTCTCACTCCCTTTATGCCCCGACATTCAAAACCATTCTGTTTCCACGTTGGAAAGGTTCCATTTTATGCTGCATAAAATGCCATTTAACTTAACGGACCGAAAAAAAAATTTCTGGTGAAGGCGGGTTTCCATCTTGTACAAGTTTTGGTTTAGATAGATTTTACTGTACAATGAAAAATCATACTGATCCTCATTTCCCATCAAACACACAAATGTTATTTTGGTTTGTCAATGGTATTACGGACTTATTTCTTCACAATTATGTCTAGGTGAAAAATACATTTAGGAAAAAAAATAATCTACATTTTATACATGAAATCTTTGAAGTAGCTGCAATAGAAAAATTATTTTCAAATTGAAGGCACATTCTACAAACTTCACTCTGCACTTAAGTTCATCTTTTAACTGAAGGTCACCATCAACAGCATTTAATGCAAGAGTGGAGAAGGATAGAGGGACACTCACCATGTCTAAAACAGCAACACACTGCTCTTGCTTGTGAGGTCTGCCACAAGTCAGCAGGTCATGTGTTTCCCATCAATTAAACCAGTTGCAGACTCCACAGGGAGCGTAGAGGTAGGAAGGAATGAGGTTCTGGTATCTATTTGCCAATCCTCTATCCTTCTCGCTCTTCAATATTAACAATGGGCTCAGGGATATCAATAAATAGGAATTTATTTTATTGGTGCAGAGGTCACTAACATAACTTATTGGGATATGAAATTAACTTTAAAATGTTAGAAGTTTTGAAGATAGCAACTAGAATGAATGCAAGCATTCCAACATAACTGCCAACCTAAATTGTATCAACAAAAACACATTCCGAAGGATTAATGTTCTCTATTTACAAAAAACAAACCACAATTAGTATTATCATCCCAAAACACTAAAAAATAAATGAAATAATACACGAATAAGAAGAATGAGGCAAAAAGAATCATAAATGGTAAGAGCTTACATGTTTTAATACATAATTTCTATTAATCACTGGAGATTGAAATCCCATTCACACCTTTCAAATATTAAGTGAAGCAATAATAAATAAAGCACCAAAGGTCTGTTTGGAAGATTTCTCCTGTGAAATAAATAGAAGTGCATTCAACCATGTTATCTCCTCACAAATTCCTTCTCATAATTTTCCTCTCCTTATATTCCGATTTTCCTCTTGCTTTCACAATAATAACAAAGAAAATATAAAACCAAATCAAGGTGGCAAACAACTCCCAAACAAGAATGTACTTTTCACTTCTGCAGAAGAAAAAAGAAAATAATGACTAATTTTGAAATAAATGCAAAGATAATAAGAATGTAGAATGTTTGTATTATATGTGCCCCAAAGATTTCTTTCAATTTTAAAGTACAGTAGAAATGATACTGATGTATTCTTGAAGTTCAATTTTTCCAAGTAGTAGTAAAAAATTTTCTCAGACATTAGAGTATTATCCACATTCAAGTCAGATGCAGATCCAGAGAAATAAAATTGCCAGAAAAGTAAAATTTGAAATATACAATAGAATAACAGTATAATGCTGAGCGCATTTCTATCAAGTTACCTTTAATTATTGTTCAATATTCATTTCTATCTTGCTAGACTACACAATTGTTTAATAGTAAATCTATTGATTCTTGAAAAATATGCTGCAACCAAGGGAATAGGCAATCTTCAACATACACTAGTAAATTTACCGCAGTGGGCACACATTTCCTGAAACAAATTTTCATGACTTTTCCATTTCCCCTGAGCATTTTTTTCACTGATAATATATCTACAGTATTTCACACTATTTAAAGAAAACATTAAAACAAGCCAGAAAATTAAAAAAAATACAGATATTCACAAATTGAACAAAATGTAATGCTGTGCTATTTTTTATTAGGAATAAAATCCAGTTCCAAAATTATCTCAAAATTATTTCTGATTTCAAGTAATTCTTTCACAAATTCCCCTGATTTTTTCTGGAGCAATGAAATTCCCAGATTATTACCAGTTTTCCAAAAAGTGGTCACTCTATATACCCAAAACCTTCTCTTTTCCCCATTGACCATTTATTTGAAGGGCTTGGCTCTAGATCAGGGGTTTTCAAACTTTTCATCCATGGCTCCCTTAACCTATACGAAACTTCCTCTGGCTCCCCTGGTAACAATACATTTCAGGTATACGGGTTAACATAGACCTACTGAAGATTCAACAGAAATGATTAAGTGATATAATTGGCAATTTTATTTCTCCATATTAATTAGGTATTAAAATAACATAACACATTTCATTCAACTTTTAATTTTTAGAAGAATTTAGTCATAAAATTAATGGGAAGGATGAGCTTGCTACTTCATCGATAATTGTTCAAATCTGGGATCATATTTGAAACTGTGACTAACAATTTTTTAGAGACATTCTATTTCAATCGTAAACCAAACATGTTGGACAAAGCTTGCATGGGCACTGGAACTCTTTGATCTGCTTGGGTGGTAGGAGGCAGATTTTATGTAATGTCATTTTCTTGTTTTCACTTTACAATGCTGTTTAGTATAGAAATTAATTTTATGTCGTGACAAAAGGAAAAACTTGTTTTTTTAACCTTTTCCTGTGGTGTTTATAGCCCCCCCCTTTTTTTTCCTTTTTCTTTTCTCCCCCCCTCTTCAATGAGATGTTTTTGTTATTACTTTTAATAACAAAAACATCTTATTTAATGGAATTTATTCAACTGATCATTATTTTTCTTTCCAACTTACTTGCTTCATTTAATTTTAAATATTTATGAATCCTTGATAAGTATAATCTACAGTCATAAAAAATAAAATGATATATAAGAATTTTTTTTAAAAAGGATATCTTAATATTAAAGGAATTATTTTAAAAAAGCCCACTTTTTTAGAAACAAACACAATTATCACACAAGTTTTACCAATTTAAGCAATAGACATTTATATTCACAAGTAAAAAATGACATTTTAAAATATAAAGCAGTATTCTGAACCTAAATTTTAATAATGATGTCAAAATAACAGTAATCAGCTAGAATTAAATAGAACACTTGATCTTCAATACTTTTGGGAAATGATTCTTATACAAAGTTTACCTTCCTGATAGAAGCACCTACTTTAAAATCAACTTTCAATGTTCATAAAATTCAGAAATTAATCAATAAACAGAAACACACAAGAACTTTTAATGTTTATCAGCGCTGAGAGACGATTTTACTATTTCTTTTTTTTTTTAAGATGTATTTAAAAAAACAAACACATTGCTATTCTATCAGCATGAAGAAAAATAATGCCCTTTCATAAAACAATCATTTTCCACAACACCAAATTAATTAAAATTTCACAGTTAATTTTAAATAATTAGCTACGCACAAGAAAGATTTTGGTATAAGAAAAACTTTACTTTTAATGTGACTTAAAAACAATTTAGAAAGATAAATTACCCACAACTATGAAGATTTTAGGTATTTGCACAATAAAAAAAAAAAATTGAGATAAATTTTAAAAAGGGCAATCTTAGTAGGTGCCACAATACTGTCACTTACAATTATAATTAATGTTGACCACTTTTGAAGTTTTGTAATACATTAACACTTATTTGAAAATATTTATACTTCACACAGTATCATAAATCCTAAAAACAAAAGCTAATGGATGCTAGCTATAAAAAGCTAACTGGAAACAAACGCTATGTAAAATGGCAAAAATAGGTGCTAAGAATATATACCAAAAGTTAATAAACGATGTTTAAAGAGAGAAATCTTCACAATACTGGATCCCAATACTATTTAATTAATATTTAATTACGAAATACCAGAAGATAGAGAACATTACCTTCTCACAAATTTTCAAGAAAATTATTCAAGAATTACAGAAGATGTAGTAATTATAAACAAAGGTAAAATTGCAAAATTTGTTAACAGCCAAAAACTGCTAAAAATCACACAGAACTATTATTTATAAAATAAAAACAGTAAATTATCACAGTAAAAACAAATTAATTATAATACCTTCATAATTGTAACCAGTGAACCTTCTTTTAAGTCCTTGGGCTTTTAAAAATCCAAAAACTATTTGTTAGAATGAAAAAAATTAATTTTATTATTATCATTATTCCTCCTTTCAGTCATATATTTCAAACAGATAAGAGGTGTAAGTTCTTATTACATGTCCTAGTGCAATACTTTTTTAACATTATTAGTATAGACAAACTGGTTACTTGAAATACTAACTGCAGTAACATACAATTATTGTAATTCATAAAAACACACACATGTGGACAGCATTATCACTTTGTGTTAAGTGTTTCAGACATACATTTTTTTATTTCAAAATTACGTAATTTTCCTGATGTTATTTTAAAAAAGTTGAAAATGGCATTTTTTTATAAATTAATGGCCATTGAAATACATTCTACACACATCAAAAACTGTTATGATGTCAAACGTTATAGATTGAAAAAATGTTACACAAGGTAAATAATAAAGTCACTTCAGAATTTCATATATCCCTTTCCACTCAACTCATAGCCAGATGCACTGGCCACATTATCCAGAATTAAATTAAAATATACTTGCATTTTTTAGAACATGAATGGGGAAATTTTTTATCAAGCGAATTCTGATTATCACAATGTAATTTTAATTGGAGTGTAGATTATTCACAACTGCATACAGTTGTCAATAAAGTATTCTCGAATTAAAATTATAAATAATTATTTTCCTAAATTTAAATACACCTGACAGATGATCAGTTATTCAATGGGGAACTTTAACTTAAAAATTAGAAGCTCCATATTGGATAACCATGTCCCAGCTGATTACCTGTCAGGTCTACGTACATTTTAATCGGATGGTTAAAATTTGACATTCTGCACACTAGTGAAAAACATTAAATATTACAACTTTCTTTTCCCTTTCATGAACAAAAGGGGGTGGGGGCAGAAAGAAACCTAAACAGACCAATGTATTAAGAGCCACGAGTATCTCGAACACCCAAGCTAAACCTGTTTAAAAGACCTGGATTACGGACATTACTTGTAACATTTCACAAAAACGGTATAGCAAGTATATTTAGACACAGAATTGCATTTTAAAACTAAACATTTTTGTTACATTTAGAAGAAGTTCCTATCAAGCTAGAAAATTATTTTACAAAATTTGCATATAAATCCAAAAGTAGGTTAGACATTCCACCCTGCAGTTAGAATTGGCATATTGCTACAAAAATTGTTAAATATTTCAAAAACCATTAGTGAAACTTGAACGATGAAAAACAAATTATCTTATTTTGAAATATAGGTATAATTAACTGAAGACATTATATAACAACTCATTCTTATCATGCAAGTTATGTTGGGTTTTCTTTTGAATTATTAGAACAGAAGCACAAAATCAATGTTACTAATACACAAAAACAGCAATTTTGAATAGTGAACATTAATAATTATGCACATAAACATAAATTATTAGTCACAAATAACGCAAACCTTCCCAATAAAACTTTATTAAGAATATAAAACAAGCCATGAAAACCAAAGCAGAATCATACTAAGTCATTTGGAAGAAAGCGGGAAATAACTGATTAGAAGAGACAAGGAATTCAGTATTATGGAACATGTTTTTCTACTGAGATCAAGGAATGGATTCAAAGGAGAATTATGGCTTACATATCCTGAAAAGTACAATTGAAAAAACATTGTTAAAATTTTATTGCATAAACACATGAATGCAAAAAGGAAACATTAATAGGTAGTCAATTATACGGTTAATGGACATTAGAATTAGCTGTTAATGTATTTATACAAATAATCAATAGGAATAGTTAACATGACTCGAAAAATTCTTTCAGTAATTGAACAACAATACTTTTTAACTAAACCCTAACTGCTGTTTTCTTGCCTTGAAAGCTAATATCTTATTTACTCTTATTTTCTGGTAAGATATATTTGTAAATGAACGATAGAAAAAGTAAAATCGCAAGAATTAATATAAATTTTAATTCGGTCAATTTACAATTCCTGCCTTCCCTTCTTTGTATAAACCGTAACTTCCAAGTCCCATTAATACAACTTTACTTTCTTCTGAGATGAATAACATTTAATTACAAAACTTAAATATTTGCATAATAACACAAAAATGAACTGTTTTCAATACATACTGGAAATCCATCTACTAACACTCATACTTTTTGTTAGTAATTAAATACTTACCCAGATATAAAAGTGGTGGAATCAGCAACAGAAATAAATATTTAGATTCCCTTTTCTTTTCTATCATTTGGTGACCAAAATTAGATCTATGAAACAAGCTCAAAATCCATGCATCGAGACGAAGAAAATAACAAGCTGACTGATAACACATGAATTCTAATAGATGGTAACGTGATATTGTGTTGACATGACCTGCTCTTCTTGTTACCAGTGTTGATTGTATTCCTGACCAAAAAAATGTCAAGAAAATTACAAATTAAACTGTCAATTTATTGTACAAAAACACTTATAAAAACTATTACGTACCCAAACGGTATTTCTTTAATGTTAATACACTATACACCAAAGAAAAAAATTGCCAAACTGAAGAAACAATCCTTTTTAACAGGGATGTCCTAGTAGTTGTGATATATGTTGTGCTGGAAACATTGTATGCATCATCTGAAAAATCCCCTAGGAATAAAAAGATTTTGGATAAGGTCAATAAAGAGAAATTAAACTAGATTTCCAGTGCAATCACTTCCACAAACCTGATAAGCTTTTATCAAATGTTCTATTTAGTCTCGGGGAAGAAGTTTCCATACTTTTTCTTCCCAAATAAGAATGAAGTGGTGAACGTGACATGTTCGGCATAGTCATTACACCAGGAGCTATTTCCTTCCGGCAAGTCGACGATTTGGAATAGGTGTAATCAGTCTTTGGAAAGACACTGGAAAAAAAAGCACAAAAGAAAAAGTACTGTCTCCACGTGCATGCATCAGATTCCTGTCATGCCGCAGCTCGAGCATCTTGGGCAAATCCCGCCGAAACTCCTCACGTGGTTTGATTACAGTTCTATTAGTCACCCAAGTACCCATTTCGCCAAACGAATCCCATTCCGCACGGGGAGACCAACTACAAATTTATGGAACACTGCAATGTTTCCACTCCTGTAAGCAGCGAGGGGCGGGGTGGGGCGGCGCGCCTCTCGCTGTCACCACGGGAAAAACGGGGTACCGCGTGTTCGGGCCAGGCGCGGGCTCTCCCCAATCGAAGGCGCTCCGAAGCCCCCACCTTTCCCCTCCTACGGCGTCTACCGTGCCGCGCTCCCCACTCTTTGCCCAACGAGCCCACGTGACCCACAGCGGGGGACACGGAGTTCTCAGCACGCAAATGATTCACGGGAGATAAGCGACGGGAGGGGATACGACCGCAACGTATAGGAGGCACTGAAACGGTGAGGCTATGCACACACACTGCGATTGCTACGGCCAAATAAATGTGGGCGAAGGACATCCCCCAGAATGCGTTGCAGGAGTCAAGCGTTTGAAAGCACCGCTATTTTGAGAGCGAGGTCTCCTGCGGAGTCAGAAACGCGTGCGACTCAAACCTCTAGGAAATTGGTTACATCCCCCACTTCGACCAACATCGGAACTACGGCGCAAAATGACTTACGTTAGCCAACCTGTGTTGCGCAAGCAGATTCTCTTATTTCTAACAATTACGTATGTGCCGTGTAAGTGGAATTCGGGCATGTAAATAACGGTATGGAGCGAACGTATGCCGAAAAACATCCAAAATTCTCAACGCCTTAATAAAGTAAAGATAACGTTTGTAAAAACGGGTAGATATTTCAATTATCTTAACTGTACATGCCTTGGAAATATTGTATTATAACATTAATTTTTCATAACTAAATATCCATTTTTTCTTCAATGTTATTACAGAAAAAGTATGACAAAGATGTTTTCTATTTCAAGTTTTCTGCAATCATAAACCTCGGCTATTTCCTACTTCAAACAATTGTCAGTAAATCATGGACCTAACAAAATATTATGCAAGCTATTAAAAGTAAACATCTTTCAAGCATAAGATTATTTCAACACACCATCACCTCTGATTTTATCAAGTAACCTACTTATAATTTTCTCTTTTGAAGATTTAATCCAACAATGTTAGTATTACATCCTTCATTATTCACGTTTAATACAAAAAACATGATTCCAAAGAACTGAGAGAGACAAAATATCTTAAAATCTTCAATAATGAATGATGAACTCCCATATGAAAACATAGCATTTACAAGGGTTACTGCTTTAACTCACACCACCATGAAAATACAATCTCTGAACCCAATTACACACCCATTACATTTTCATATACAATTAGTCAATTTTTCATTTGGAAATTTCAAAATCTATGCAATGACCTACTTTCCTTTCATAAAACTATTACAATAAAGAAAGAAATAATGAACTCACTTCCACCACTCTCCTGCAGCTTTGTAGAACAAATAAGCACTTCTTTTCATACTTGATCTGCAATTGCTTGAATTTGTGGTCTGATCATTTTGTTTATGGATAGGCAAATTGTTGAAGACATGTTGATCAGCCACAGTGTGAAAGTTTTTGTTCCTTGTCATTCCATTTTCAGAGAGTGACTGAAAGCATTCAATTTAATTTCATTACATGAGATTATGTAATAAACTTTTCTAATTATTCACAATCAAATAATGATGATATTAGATTAAAAAATTGAAGGAACCTTATCAGCAACTATATTGTCAAAATCCAAGCCAGCTTCAGATTTATCCCCGTCCTTTACATGTGCTACTGCATGATGAGACTGTGATATATGTCCTTTCACATTTCTGTGTCTATAAAAACAAAATGCAAAAACAACGTTGTCTATGTAAATTTTCCACAAACGGAAATGATATTATTTGTAGTTACCCACCTTAGTTTTGTTTTTGATGAAACTATTGAAACATTAACGTACTTCTCTTTTTCTATGACACGGTTAGAGGCTGATCGGAGAACACTGTGAATTCTTCCGTTTTCTATGAGTTCATTACGCTCGTTATCTTCCATTGTATCAAAAGTGGTATGAAAGAAAAATCTTTAGAAAACATCAGAATGACATGTCAAATGAAAATAGTTTCCAATATAATCACATACATTTCACACGAAAAAACTCAAGAGATAATTATATTTGCAAAAAGGCTACATAGGTGCACAACATCATCCTTGACATAAGAATTGTCAACAATGCATACGAACGCATACACACACGTCCACTTTCGAATTCGCTATGCACACACTTCGCAATGGCACGAGTAATGAAACAAGACGTTCCACGAATTAAAACCTGAAGACTGTCAAAACTCTAGGCCGATTTGTAAATGAAAATTGTAAAAATATTCACGTTGGTTTCAAACTCGCGTCTGAATAAGCACGCCCACGATTCTCTCCAACCAACTAAATCATCGCCACCACTCACACGCCTGACGCAGGCACGGTGAGGCAAGATACTCGCTGCGACTGGCTGCGACTCTGGTGCTCTCTCAGCAGGCAGGACAACACCAGCAGTTTCCCCCACTCGTCGCGTCCCATCTCTGGACGCTGGAGCATACTAGGGAAATAGTGATGACGTCAGGTAAAGGTTGCCCAACCAATCACATTCAAATAAATGACCCCAAGAGCGGCAAGATATATTTTGACGCTATTGCAAAACGTAATCGAAAGCACACAGAACTACTTGATATTGAACTTTATGTTTTACGAAGTTTACGAAACGACAACTCGTAAGAGACACATTAGCAAATGCGCGTTAATCGGATAATATGAATAAAATTGTACACATTAATAAAATATGAGAGCTTTTCCCGAAAAAGAACAGGGAACAACAATGCCTACTTCATACAATGATCGCTTAATAAACTATTTTCAAAATGTAATATAATCAACTATAGGGGAGTATAATTATTTTCTTCTCTTTAATGTAACGAATAATGAGCAAAGAAAAATTAGAGGATGAGAAAGTTCACAGACAGTACAGTTATGCAAGCTAACATAACAGTATCATTGTGACAGGCTAACATGCTAATGAATTCCGCGAGAAAAATTCCAATGTCCCGAATAGAGTTTATGCCATGAAAGACGTTCATTAACAAACAAAGAAAATGAACTCCAGCGAATATAAACTGATGGTGAAAAACGCACGTACTCTCTCACCCGTATTTTCAAGCAAAATTGCGCGAAAAGTACGCGAATTTACATAAATCGCGCAAAATTACGCGAATACCAACGATGCACGATGTGTATTTTAGCCGTAAATAAAACTATTAGTTTATATTAATGCGAAAGAAAAGGCAGCAGTCATTATGGCCTTCTGTAATTAGTGCAGAGTTATAACAATGGGTTACAAGCAACAAAGACCGCTAATTCGTATGGGATACACATTTTGCAAATTAGCTTTGATACCGTTAGCAAGAAAATGAAAATAGATTTAAAAAATATAATAATTAAATATATTTTTATATACATCAAAATTATTCGTTTTTTTCGTGCATTACTTTTTATTCCCACATCTTGTTAAGCAAGGCAAATCATTTTTTTGTTTTCACGTTCAACTCAATTAAAGGACGCAATTTAAAATAGGTTTTAAATAATTTCTAAAAGATTAATTTTAAAATTTACAACAAAAATTTGAAGAAGAATCGAACGAAGAAATATGAAATAATATACAAATTCTAACTTACGTAGCAACCAATTGTTTAGCATCACTATTTATTTTATGTTCAGGAAGCGCAGTAAAATGGAAGCGGTAGTTTATTTTTGTCGCCATATTAATAAAATAATACGCATATTTTCGTAAAATTTAACATGTGTGACCTTATTTGAAGATCTGTTTTTGATGAATACAATTCATTAAGAAAAACTGTATCTTCATAATTGTAGTTGTAGGAAGACGCCAAATTATTTTTTATTTTTTCAATTTTTGAAAAATTAGGGGTTTTAACCAAAATAATACTTACACCATTCTCTTAAACGTCTTAAACGACCAACAAAAGTTTTAACGAAAACGATGGAACCGTTTTTGAAAAAAGTTATTGTTTAAACAAAAATTAAAAATTGCAATGGATCATAAACTTGTGATTTAAAATTTCTAACAATTAACCCCTTTCCTGTTTCACCCCACACTTGAGCAAGTCAAAATCTGTAAACTAATAACAATTTATTACGTTACGCCAAGTTTACGCTCCTACAGTACAAATTCATAAATTTTGTGTGAATTCGCGAAGTCACCCCTGAACAGAAAACTGAATTGTCATCATATTGAATTGGATACCTGGCTCTCTATGTTTTTTCTCCTATCATTGGGTTTATATTACCTGCTAATATATACTCACAAATTTTAACAATGCCATTAATATAAGTAGCAATTATTTATTGACAAACACCAGATTTCAAAATGCTTCGCGGCGAATTCTGCACTCCGCCGTATATACACCGGCTTTCTATAGTGCCAAAACTTAACATGACACAAAATTTACCCTTTAAATAATACAACAAAAATATCTTGAAGAAAACAAATTCAATCATACTCACTCATTCATATATATTCAAACTGCATTCATTCACGCGAGTGAACTCGTTTTAAAAATTTAAAAAATAACGCTAATGGCCTTTACTATTAATTACTTAGTTAGTTACAATTTTGACCTTGTGATAAGATTGTTGCAAAATTGCATCCCCTCCATGGTTGCTGGATCCCATAAAATACCGTCTCCAATGCTGTGATTATTTGCGCCTTCTCGTCGCGGGGACCATTCTTTTCTTTTCAAACTCCATATCGAAACACTTGCGGACTATATTCCTTATTATGGAAATCCACTCTACAATCTCCTACAATCTTACAACCAACTTGTACATGAAAACCAGATTTCACTTCTCCCAAGATGTCAGCTCTACCAGATCGCCAACCCGTCTGTCCATATGAATTGTTGTACACCTCCACTGCGTAGTTTTAAAACAAATGACAGCTCTTCTCTTCTGTCAAACTCCCTGTACATTTTTATATTCCAATTTTAGATGTCTTTTGGTTTCCACAATTTCTTCATTTTAATACTTTTTAATTAAACTTCAAACAATAATTTTAATTACCCTTCCCCTTTTACAAATTCCTAATATTTTATTGTCTAAACGTTCGACGCCCATTTCTTATATCCTTCTCTTGTCTCTTCCAAAATTCATTCATTTAATAAAATATTTTCATTATTATATAATAACCCAGAGTTCGAGTGACTGTGTATCCTTCCTTAGCGGATATTTGTTTATTTATTTATTTATTCTTCCCAGGTCTGCTACCAGCATAGTTCCTTGGATTTTTTAGAAATAAATCCTTTGTAATTCTACCCTTGCACCATCGACTGTTTTCTTTCATTAAATATGTTGTGTCAGGGTTTCGTTATCGTATTGCATCGTTTTAGTAATCATTGTGACGCGTCCGAATGAATAGCTGTAATGTTATTGTAGTTAGCCATGGCTTCCGAGGATGAAGGAGGACATGAGTAAGCATGAAGCCTGAAAGTGAATGTTATTGCAATAAGATGCAAACAAACTAACCAGGCGGTAATTGAAAAATGATATATTTGTGTATGATGACTTCTATTTCTTCATGTATGTGTGTACATACTAAAGACATTGTAAATATTATTATAACCACTAGAATAGGATTCAGAGACGATTTTTTTTGGGGGGGGAGGAATTTGTATGTATGTTATTTGTATATTGGAATTTATGCATATATAAGCCCACATAATATAAATTATAAACAAGGAAAATTTTTATTAATTGTTATTTTATTAAAATGTTTTTAACAAAATTAAAATACTAAGTTTAAATTTAATACTTCCTGGTTTTAAATTAAAAATAGTGATAATATGTTATTAATATCGTCAATTCAGAGCTGCAAAATGACGAAGGATTAGGGTCTTATTTTTTTCATTCTATGATACAGATGTGAACAGATATAATTTAAATAAAAACGCATGATGTCGATTTACAAATTAAACATTACTGTCCAGGATTGAAGTCGACAGAATTTCACAAAATATGTTTCAAACATTTTCTACTTTTTCTTTTTATTAAATTTCTTTCTCTTATCTTCTTATTCTTTCCAGAAATTGTATTTCTCTTCTTAAGTATATATTAACCGCGCCGTCTCCAGGTGCATGTAAGTGAGCCCTATTCTTTTGTTTACGGCACACTGAAATTGCGCGAAGTGTCACAGAGGCCCACGAACTTTCGCTTGGTACTAAGAGTTATGTACGTTGATTGTCACTGTCGGAGTAGCTTACTCCGACAAGTGACAATTCCGTCCTCACAGATTCTGGTTGCGTCGGCCATATTCGGTTCCTGGAAATCACCGTAGCACCGCTTGTCAAGCGGAATAAGAAAGAGATATGCGCTGTCACATGTCTGTGGAGAACAGTCGAAGACATTTTCCATGCTTACTACTGGGCTACAATACAAAGAGAATCAAGATTCCCACTAGTAACTAAATGGCAGAGGAGAGAACGCGCGGTAATTTTTTCGATACATTCTAGGCTTTTCTACATTTTTTTTCTTGCATTTCTCATTTTTATTTTTTCTGAACTTTTAACACTTTATTTTTATTTCTCTGGATCTTTCTTTTTGAGGGGGGTGCTCTCAATTCGACACTGCGATTACTTTAGTAACATATCCAACAGCTTGAATTACGCATCTGAATTTGTTTTGATAAAAAATACGCAATTTTTCTTTGCTTTTAGGGCATTTTAATTGCTTTAAGAGTATTTTCTTTATCATGTTTGGCGATGTTTTAGGACATCAAAATTCGTCCCTTAGTTATTCTATTTCCCCATCCTAGGGATACTAAATAAAGGCCCGACTGTGAGTCGAGTGTAATCGGTACACTAAGATAGTTTTTTTATTCAGATTCAGTAGATTTATTATATACAGATTCTGTGTAGAATGACGCAGTATAAACTCAGCTCATGCTGGGATATTTTAAAGTTTTAATGATTATTCGAAAATATTTTTCCGGAGTAGAGACAAAGTTATGTAATGCTGCGCGAAAAAACTGAGAATATTTGGCAGAAAAACTCTTATTACAGGACTCTGGTAACGAAAAAGTGGATAAATCCAGTTTCTAAATTTAGAAAAAATCCTATAACACGTGGTGAATTCAGAATGTAAGTTTTGTAGGTCCTTGAAACCGAAAAATCGAATACGGCAAAACGTCTTTCTGCCCGTCTGTGAACAACGGTAGCGGCTAAACCGTTCAGCCGATTTTCTCCAAAATTGATATTCCCCAATCGATCTGGCTGGCGTCACGGCCCCTGGAACTTCAAATCGATATTTTAAATTTGAAGGATACTTAACATGAATCCCCTGAGACATTTTTTAAAATTTGTTAAAAAAGGCTTCATTGTTTTTTATTCCCTTTTTGTTAGATAGTGTGAATGCCGTTTAAGAGAACGGTGCAGGTCTCATGTTCGTTAAAAACCATAATTTTTCGAAAATTGCAAAAGTTCAAAACTTTTTCGGAATCTTCCTTCAACTAAAATATTAAATATATAGATTGTTTTCCTTAATGGAATCTGTTCCTTAAAGATAGATTTTGAAATAAGGTCATCTACAATTTTTCGAAAATTTGCGGGATAGTAAATTGGCGAGATAGTACGTGCTGTTTTAGCACCACTGGATAATTAAAAGTTTCATGAGAAGTTAAAATTATTGGTTACAGAAAGAATTTTTTGGGGGTGAGGATTTTCCCTCACTTCCTCCATGGATACACGTCTGTAACCAATGATATAATTTAAGTACAGATGAACGAAAAGACTATATAGAAGATCTGATACAAACAACACGCCACTATCGGGCATCTCAAATTTTTACTCCAAAAAGCATGGCGACGTCGAGTTTTCGAGAAACTTTATAGGATATTACTTAAAGCACATGTACTCATAAATACAATAATGTGAGCAAATTGCCAATAACATAAATATTAATGACAGAAGAGAAGTCCAAAAAATTTTTTGAAAAAACGAAAGAATCGAGCAATATGGCGCTTGTCATCTTATAGAGTACATTTAGCATTATCCCTAGCAAACGTTTAAAGAAAACATTTGAAGCCGTTTTTTCAGAAAATCTTGTTTTTTTAATTTCTTAAAATTGCATATATTGCAGCCTGACTACTAAATTTTTTAAAAATATGTACATGACCTTAATGAAATAATTTACTATGGCGTACAAATATTATTTAAAGGAAAAATCTATCTTTAATTTTGTAGTTGTGGAAACGAAAAAAATTCATACCTTTGAAATTTTCGAAAATTTAGAGTTAACCGTGAAAATCGGACCTATGACACGTTTATAAGTGCACATTAATCTATTCTTACGAGAAATTTAAAGAAAACATTTGGATCTGTTTTTGAGAAAATTTTGTTAATGTTTATGGGCGTCATGTAAAGTACTCACATGTTTTGAAGAATGTTTTTCAAAATCTCAATGTTTCGACTCGAGCCAGGGGTTTCTTCAATTTAGAAAAAAAATCTACTCATGATTTAGGCCCTTTACAGACACCTGACGGACGAACAGACAGAAGGAGGTTTTGAAAAAAACACTTTTTCGGTATCAGGGGGTACCAAAACGTGTATTTCCGTTGAAATCTCGAAATCGATCTTTCGCAGAATTACATAACTTTCCCTACACTTAAGTATATTACTCCGTATACAAGTACGTATACGGGAAAGTAAAAATCCGTTCAGTTGTACTTTTGTGGAGAAAAGTGATGTTATTCGAATGGGGACGCCTGTTCGTGAACTTCCTGACTTCAGATGTTTACACGAAGAAAATTGAAGGGAATATTTCCGCTATTTTATTGCCAAAAAATAAGAACACACTAATTGGCTAACAGGTAGCAGAAAACTTAATAAATTATTTTGCTGGCCATGTTTGTTGTTTTCCCATGATCGTAATGTATGGAACATAAAAGGCTATAACACTTTGAACAATCTTTCAAATGCAATAGAAAAACATGAATGATCACAAAGTCATTTGCGTTCACTTGTGTAACTGGCCAGCATCGGTTGAAAGATTGTTTCCGGCCCTCAAACACATTAAATCTTTCCAAAGATCAACTCAAGAACAAGTAAGATTAAGTAATTTGACAATCTTGTCAATTAAGAAAGAAAAACTTAAAGAAATAAGAATTACTGCCACATTTGGCGATCATGTCACAGAAGAATTAGCCAAACAAGAGAGGAGAATGTAGTTTATTTTCAAATAAATAAGGTAAGATTACTTCTTTACTTTCAACATCATTTATCTAGTAGATCTGACGTAATAACTAATATTTATTGTTTTTTTTTACTGCAAATGTTGTTGTAACAGCATATGTACGTCTTCATTGCAATTAAATTTCAGTTGCCAATTGAGATTGGTACGCAGGAAATCGTAATTCTCAATTGTTTCATATGTGATACTTTTCGTTTTGTCTCCTGACTGTATAGGCTTAACTTAGGGGTAGGACGGGGCACTTGTCTCCAAATGTTTCAAGCTTTATTGATTTTTACAATAATGTAAAATGTTAAAAAGTTCTATATTAATATAAAATTTTTAAAAATATTTAAAACGTTCTAATTACTATCGAATAATTTCAAAAAGTAGAAATGTGTGAAAACAGAATTGTGTAATGAATAATTTGAAAGAGTCCCCCTAGTCATACCGTGAGATATAATCTCCCAAAAGTTCTTACATACTTCGGACGCTATGTTGTGGGAGGGAGGGCACTGCCGATGCTTCCTCGAATCGGTTGCGACACGTGAGCTTTGCCGTAACAACGCAAATGAAAGTGTTTCTATACAGTGATCATCACGTCCCGACAGAATACTTATTTTCGACTTTTTGATTGTTCAAATTCCAGCGACTCTTTGTGACGTGACTAGTAGTTAGAAAATTGTGTGCTAGAGACTCGCATTCTTCCAGAATAAGCACTAATAATAATAATAATAATAATAATAATAATAATAATAATAATGTATTTTTAAATTTACCTTTTTAAAACGTTTCTTTTAAGAAAACAAAGTATGACTTAACCATTCGGGTGGTCCGTGAAACGCGAGCGCCGTTTAATATGAATCAATTGGGCATTTTGTTTCCATATGAACTGAACGTCTACACCTCTCATGATACCTATTGTCTAATTGAAAGTTTTGAGTTCCGAGTGGGGATACACGGTGTTCGCACGAACTCGGTCCGCAACCCTTCGTTGCGGCCGCTCTACTAACGCCACAGTATACACTGCGATTTTCGCAACTCTGCCCCTGGCAGGTATCAGCTGTTGACAGTTTCTTCCAATCGGAAGCTTGACGTCACGTAGCGTTCAAGCTCCCGATTGGATAAAACTGTCAACAACTCATGCCTACCAGAGACAGAATTGCATAAATTGCAATATACGCATTTATACAGTAGCGTAGTTCCGCCCGTTTTTTGGCTAGTTTGGGATGCGCGGGCCTACAGCTACCGATCCTGGCGGAGCTCAAGTAAAACTATACGGGTAGACGCTACTAAAGGATACGGACTTTTTTGTTGTTGTGAAATTGCGTTTATTAAGAGCTGGTTAAAAACGCAAAAAGTTGTATTATTTGTGGACCTCTTGGTTATCTTACTAGGATTGTAAGGGCAAGTCATTAAATATCACAAAATTATATCGAACAAATATTTTAACTTTACATTTGCCATGTATCAGAATATATTTGATATACACAATCTGAATTCTTATACTTTTCCGGTTAACACATTAATAACAATGAGTGTGTTGGAAGGTTCGCATTGTTCTATAATTATATGTAGCAATAATGAAGAAAAAACCATGAGTTATTTTGTTTTTTACTTGTCAAATAGAGCTTCCTAGAAAGGAAGACGGAAATTTGTTATTACCTCCTAAGAGAAATGTTATTACCTTCCAGCTACCCTTATTTATTAGATTACTTACATTTCTAAATATTTTTATTGACAATATGAATAACTTGTTCTTCCTGATGATTCCACTATTAGCTTTCAATGGACAAAATTAATTAGATTTAAATCATTTCTCTCCTTAAAAAATGTTTAAAACTTCTACTTTAGATGTCGTTTTAGTTATAAGCATAAGGAAATTAAAATATGTATAAAAACATTCATTTTTTGGTTTGTCAAAACGATGCTGTATTACGAATGGTAAGGCGGCGTAGTATTCCTTGATCGCCGTGCGGATCGCTAGACGCGCTGACCAACACGCCGTCATAGGGTTTTTAAGGTGGTTAGAGCGAGATCAGTGTTATGTTTAACATGCCTTTTTATTGCATTAATCGAAAGATGAGATGTTCTTCTATGTTCTGGTAAAGTTTGAATTGATTTTACCGTCCTGTTTTCGCGTAACGAGACCGTAAAGTTTGCTGTTTTAACATGGGCTCTTATGGTGACCGGACAGATCTGACCTGAAATTTTAAAATTGTGAGAAAATTAACGGTTGAACATGCTTTAAAAAACTTTTCTTTTGATAGCTAGCATCTCGAAGAATCAACATACGCAATTTGAAGGAAATCTACCGTTTCAAATGGGAGAATTTTGCAAAATCATAAGCCTAAATCAATCCAAAGGGAGACGTTCGCTCGCCTTCTAGAGGTTCGGGATTGTGACACGCATCTCGGCAACGCCGCGCGCGCAACGCGCTTCATTCAAATCGACTGACAAGGCAGCAAGAGTTCGTACATTCTTCTAGATCTTCTGGGAGAAATTAAAATACCCTCACTCCTGGAGAACGTTGCGTTTGATGGTAACCAGATATTTAGAAAGGCTGGAATTTGATGGATATAATGGTTAGGGCGATCTGAATGAAAATATAAATTCAATTAATATTCCCAATGACTCACTTTGATACTACTCCCTGAGAAAATGGGTGATCTTGAGACTTAACAGAATTTTTTAAACATTCACTACAGTATTATTATTTTGTATTGTGCCGTACGTCAGTTTTTTGCTCCTGAACAAAGATTATTTATTCAATTATTCGAAAATTATTCATATTCTCTTTTGTATTATGGAAACACACAGTCATTGTCTTCTGCACCAAAGATGCTTACACAGAACTCAAAGCAACAATCTTTAGAATAGATCAGCACCTCAATTGGTATTGCTACTGAGTGGGCATTGAATTTAGAAAGAAATAGACTTTGTAGTGGCTTCAAATGTGTTGCAATGATAAAATACTGTTTTGCTAGTATTAATATCAACCATTCAAGGTGTAGGTGAAAGGAGAGTTAGGTTTCCTCCTAGCAAAAATAGGCTTGGGACACATCCTCGTGCTCGGTTTTTTAAAATAAATATTAAAAACTTTATAAAATGTTTTTATTTGAATAAGCATTAACCAAATAGTTTACTAAACAACAATGTTTGATTTAAAAAATAAATTGAATGGTCAATAAAAAATCAAACGTGTATTTTTAAATGATAAATTTAAAAAGCAATTTATACTTTGAAAGCAATTTGTTAATTTACATTTGTATTGGAACAATGATTTATTCTATCATAATTAGTGTTTTTTAGATTTATTCATAATTATTTTTAAAGATTTTTCTGAAGGAGTGCTCAGTATAGTTTTGTGCTTGAAGGTTTATAGTATTTAAATCCGCATGGGCAAATTTAATAATTACATTTGTAATTAATAATTGCATTTTATTGAAATTGTAAGAGGAATGATATATTCAGCCTTTGGTAGTTTTAGAATTTTAATAGAAACTCCCTTTCTCTTCAGCACTGTATTTTATCTAATTGTTTGCATTTTCTGAACAATAATACTACATTTTGAATGGTACTCATATCTTATTTTCAAAACATTTAAACTTTTTTCATTTTGAGTGCAACATCAAAACAAACAATTACAAAAGACTATGCCACTTAGAAATCTCTTTTGAAGATTTTATCTCCAACACTGGTATAATTTTATTATTGAAGGTCTTAATATTACAGCTCTCATAATTATCTGATGCAGTATTTTCATTTTATCAGCTTTAACTTGATATGTACTTTACACAATAATTTGCATCTAAATCAATATCATAACATGATATAAAAGTATACTGCAATCGTACCGCTGGAAATAATACGGCACATTGTAATTGCAAAAATAGTTCTATAATTTCAATCAAAACTATTAAAACATTAAAAATTGATCATGCAGTTTAATCAACTAAGCAAAAATAAAATAGGGGAATAACAGAAAAAGCAAAAGAAATATTTTGTGATAAGAAGGATAATGAGGAGCAGGACGAGCCCATGGTTACGATTTCTAAGATAAATATAAAGCATTATACAATGTTTAAGAGAACCAAACTTTTGATCTTCTTGTTAAGCAATCAAATAATCTAAGGTTTGTCCTACCATTGGTTCAGGTAATTCAAGAAAAAAAATTATCGAGAAACAAACATTGAAAAAATATTTTAAAACTTTTTATTACCTCACTGTTCTCGTGATATTGGGGGAATTATTTCGTTATTTCTTAAATTCCGCTTTGGAATAAATCTTCCGCCAATTCGCTCAGATTGTGATATTTACCGTGTGTCGACCAGGCAACGAAGAGTATTCAAAGTGATTCAAAACAACGAAACTTGCATGAGCCCTGAGCAGTCATGCCAATCTCAAGGACATTACGGCGTTGCCCAATTTATGAAAGACTTTTCGCCTCACTCAAACATTGAAATTTTTTGTCATTGTTAGCAATTACTGCACAAAAACATATAGATATGTGTCTAAGATGTTACGTTTTATGATTTTGCTCTTACTAATTGTGTAATAGTGCTTGTTTATGTTCAATCTTATGCTTCAATTTTTTATTCCGTGGCCACGCGATCTGTTGGTACTAATTAAGAAACTAGTCAACGGTAGCTCTTTATGTGGTATTAAAATATTTTTATTTTACATCTATTAAACTAAATTAATTCAAATAATTAAATAAAACTCAGCATAATAGTCCATATTTGGTTAATGTAGGTCCCACAATACCTACCTATCTCGCAAATAATTATTTTTGAACGTAATATGGACTCTCTATCTACTAGGGAATATCTCGCTCTAACCACCTTAACACGCAGCTGCGGCACTGTATAAATACGTATACTGTGCTAACGGTATGTTGAGAGTCCGTCTTCTCAATCAAATCATTTATCCGTTTTGTCGGTATTAGCTGAACTATATTGCGGGAGATAAAAATTTGGTATTGACAATTCGGCAGCGTCTCTACGTTTCCTTGGCGACGGCATGCATTTGGCCAATCGGGTGTCAGTTATGTCAGCATCTGCTGACCCGCGTTGCCGATGAAATTGTACACGCCACGCACGCACCTAAAGGCACGATTCGGTTATAAGCGTGAGCGCAGTGCCCAGTCTCGGATCCAAATGAAACATAAGCCTCGATAGATTTTAAACGGTGAGTAGGATTTTCTATAAAGGTCGCAGTGTCGCATCGTTAAAGTTCCGTGAAAAGCTGTAGCGAAGGCGGTAACATCGCGTGCTTGTACGTTTGGCAACAGCGCACCGTGTGCTCGGAAGCTGTCAATCACAAAGTTCTATTCCCGCATCACGGACTGCATGCGCGACTCTTGTTTGACCTTACGACCTGGCGCGAAGCCTACTGTGCATCCAACATTTGATTGCAGTTCGGAGCCGTATGGAGTATTGCCCTCTTTCTGTCCAATACAATTTTACATAAGACTCTCTTTCTAGAGCCAGCTGTGTTGCCACTTCACGAAGATGCTCGGGGTAATTCACATAGAGTATCTCTCCTCTATGCTAATTCAGCCCATCAATTGTGTTGATCTTAGTGTAGTGGATTTTTTACCAGTTATTCTAAGAACTCATATGAATATGGTGCTTATTTTTATAATGGAGTTTAATGGTTTAGTTACAAATAAATTAATTATAAATGATAGCCAAGTATTTACTTCTACATATTGACTTCCTTAAATTTTCACCAACTTTTTTATTATAGAAAAAGGCGCAAACATCCAGCGGATGAAATGACACGGGAAGTCTAAATTTTGATATGAGACCAACCACATTTCTGTGTGAACCATGATTCTTGAGTTAGACGGCAATAAAAACAATATTTAGTGTGATCGGAACGAACATCTCATTTTCAGTGATCTTTAGTATGTCTCTTTGATTCTTAACTGGCGATGTGGAAAGGAAAAAATAGATATTTTTTTTAACTCACTTATTGTAAAAATGTGAAATACATACAAATAAATATCTAAAAATGAATTAGAAATTTTACAGATAATAATCTTAATGCTAAAGTCATTCAACCAGTAATTCTGTCTTAAAATGTGGTTTCAAATCCAAAGATGTGGTAATTTTTATTTGGATGTTCAAAAAGAATATAATGCAATTTCCGCACAAAGACGTGCAATATCTGATACCAACATGTCATCTTACCTTTGTGAATGGGCGTGTCCCCTTTATTTTGCACAAAACAATAATTTCGTGATTATATTGGACGTGTAAAATGTCTTGTGACTGAAAATTAGTAACATTGACCTTGATATCGAGGTCGTCATTTGTGCAAAATAACCATTCAAGCCAATTCGTATTTGATGGATAAACAGTTTCACCTGGATTTGGACTTGTTTTGGTATTGATATCACAGTTTTAATTCTCACGTAAAAGTTATTTTTTTTACAAATAATAATTTAATACATTTTTTATAAAAAACCTTTGATGAATAATATTAAGCTATCTATTTAAAATACTTTGAAGTGATTTTCGTTTAAGTGATATGCTAATTTTTCCCAGGCTTGTAGGTGGTACGTAAGATCTGTAGAAAGGTTTAGACCCTCTGGCGAAATCCCGTCTCGCTTATTAATACGAGGGCGACTCAAATGAAAACTTTAAAGTGCCATAGAATTGCAAACGTTGTACGATTTATTGAGTTGACAGAGCGATGCTGCAACGCCGGAGAAGGCAGCAGCGTCTATAACTAGATGGCTGCTCCACTATCAACATGCACCATGCTAGAGCAGCGATCTGTAATGCGTTTTTTGAGTAGTGAGGGAGTGAAACCAATAGACATTTATCGCAGAATAACAGCGCAGAAAAGGTGATTCATGTACGTCGCTGCAGCAAGTGTACGAGTAGTGTAGAAAATTCAAAAGCGACATAACTTCTGTGGAGGATGCCCCACGGCCGAGGCAGGCTCACCGCGTAGTGACGGACAAGTACATTGTGTTAGTGGAAGAGCTTGTGAAGGACAACATGCGTGTAATTGTAAAAGAAATAGACTCAACGCTGGAGATTAGCGTTGGTTCAGCACACAATATCGTCCACAATGTACTGCAGTTCAATAAAGTGTCTGCAAGGTGGGTGCCACGTCAGTTGACTGCCGAATTAAAAGATCATCGCCTGTGAAGAACTTCTGCGTTCCTTCCACGTCGAAGGTGATATATTTCCGGGGAAAATTGTCACAGGCGATGAAATGTGGGTACACTATCACCAACCAGAAATGAAAAGGTCGAGCAAGGAATGGTGTCACATCTCATCGCGGAAACCAAAGAAATTCCGCACTCAACAGTCTGCTGGGAAAGTCAAGCTCACTCTTTTCTGGGATGCAAAAGGAGTAATTTTAGAGCATTAAATGGACAAGGGGGTGACAGTAACAGGTCATTCTTATTCAGATATGCTCAAAAATCACCTTCGCCCTGCAATCAGGAGTAAAGGACGAGGACTTCTGGAGTATTGCTACTGCATGACAACGCCCGACTGCCAGACAGTTAAGACTATCCAGGATATTAAATTTGAATGTCTTATTCATCCATCTTATTCACCAGACCTCGCTCCTAGTGACTTTCATGTGTTCGATGCACTCAAAGAAGCAATGGGAGGCAAACATTTCCGAAGTGACGAAGAGGCGAAAACCGCAGTACACGACTGGCTCTAGACACGGCCAAAAGATTTCTTTCAACGTCGAATCTATGCACTTCTACATCGTTGGAAAACTTGTATTAAACGTCACGGAGACTATATAGAAAAAAGATTTGTAGAAGTTGTTACTAATTGATACAATAAAATAAATTTTCCAATTTTAACGTTTTCATTTGAATCCCCCTCGTACAAAATTTGGAAAAATAACTTTGTCCACCGTGACCTTCACACTCACAGACGACTGGCGAAACCCAAAGATGTCGATGTCCATGGGAAGACAGCTCCCCTTTCGCGTGACATCGCTTGTTGGAAGTAATTGCACCAAACATTCTTAGTGGGATTTTCTCAACACTTCGCAAGCCGGTAGAACACCGTGCAAGACTAACTCACTATTCAAATTTTGAAGTGTTATGGAGTATTAGAAATGGTGTTTTAGAGACGTTTTGCCTCAAGACCATCCGTGAAGTTGTATCGGCAGCCCCAGCAACGTCTATCAATCGGTGTCAAATGTCTAGCGTGTACATTCTTTCACGACTGACGGCAAAGGTCATATCCGTTGGTGTGTTTTCAGTTTCAAGGTTACAATAATATGCGTTCTTAATATTCCGACCGAAGTTAGTTGTAAGAATCTCGTAAACCAATGCTATTTTTAAGAAAACCGAAAAATAAATTTACATACAGTGCACTTGATGACATTGTTACACATTATTTGCACTTATTCATTTGTCTCCATTATTGTAAAAAAATTGTTTCTGAGCAGAAGAGAAATGTATTTATTTATTTGTACTATTTTGAGCATTTTCAGGGACTCCTATCTTTGCAATAATGGTATGTGGACTATTCACGCACGTGTTCAACCTTCTCGCCTTTGCGAACCTGCCATGCAAACACCCGTTTGAGAGCGTAGGCTTCCGCGGCCGGAGTCAGCATTTACTAGGCTGTCCGGGTGACGCCGCGTCCATGGCGAAGGTGCCGAAGTTTCGGCCGCCATTCTGCGACCTTCCTGAGGGCGTAATGCGCGGAGATTTTTTTTCAGTTTTCCCCCCTCCAGTTACCGTGGAGAGGCAGGAATTTATTTGTCCTTGGGGTACATTTTGTATAACTGCAGCCGATTTGGCTTGTGCAGTTGGGGAAGGTTTTATTGCTTACAAACTAGAACTATCTTATAACTATAACTATATACATTCCCACTTTGGGGTTTGTTAGTTTTTAGACTTTTTTTAAAATTTTTAATTGAAGATCTTTAAATTGTTCTATTTTCTTCTTTTATTTTTTTCTCTCACTCGCATTCACACTTATATTAATTATATTTACAAACGCATCCATCCATCCATTCATTCATACAAACACAACACTTCACAACACTATATACACATTAAAAGCACGTCACGGCGCCGACTTCACTCAAGCGTCCGTGGCGCCGCAACGTCTTCGGTCTCCAGCGACGCTGGCCCAGCAGAGCGCGCATCCGCGCCGCCCGCGCGGCTTCCGGCATCCGTAAACGGGGACCGCCTCCCACGAACTTGCTGCTGCCCCGCGTCGCAGAGCTCAGAGAGCTTGTGCGGGGGCAGTGTGCGGAAGGTGAAGGCGACGTGCTGTGGGCCCTTTCTTCTGTGAAAGGCCCTGTGCACGCCGCTGTTCGTCGCCTTGCCGGTCTCGCGCAGGATGCGCGGAGCGGACGGCCTCAGCGCCCTTGCGAGCGCCGTCTCCGCCCTCTTTTGTAACTCCGCCGGGAACTGGTTGCGAACGCCTAAGATTCTGAAGACGTCAGCGTTTTTGGGTTGTCGGTCAGGTCTGGTAAAAGGCAAGTGCGGGCGCGCCGCGAGGCGCGCCGCTCTGTTCACTGCTACCCGGATGGGGTGCAGAGTAGAGGGAGAAGCTGCCGCGAATACCTCACAAGTGTACGCCCACAAGGGACGCACGCAAGCTGTGAATAGGCGGCGCTTTAGAGGAATTGCTAAGTCGGGAGAACGGAGAAGAGGTTTCAAAAGGAGGGTGCGTGTTTTAATTTTGGCAGCGAGATACCGAGCGTGCGCACGCCAGCGAAGGCCGCTGTCAAGTAGCACGCCCAAATATCTCGCTTCGCTCCGCCAAGGTAGATGCGTGCCAGCCAATCTCACCGTTTCATTGGGGTTAGCCCTCTTACGAGTGAAGTTGACGGCGACGCATTTCTCGAGGTTGAGAGCGAGGCGTTTCCGACTTAGCCATTCAGGAAAGGCGGCGAGACAATCACTTAAGTATTTAACTGACCGCCTTCCGTTCGCCGATTTCGCGTAGTACGCGAAATCATCCGCGAACATCAGGAGCCCGCAGCGTTGAATACCAGTTCTTGCTTCAGCAGGAAGCGGCGCGTCATGCGCGGAGATGTACTGCGCACGAGTTTAAATCGGGCTCTGTTTCACCTCTACCCGAGTGCCGGTTGGCCTGGTGGTCGGCCAATGTGGAGAGAGTGCACCGGCCAATCAGGGGCGGGCTCCCCGCGGGGTGAGGAGGCGCTCCGACCGTAATCGGGCGTTGCGGAGCAGCTAGGACCGCGTCCGGTCGAGATCGGACATCTTGGTAAAATAGGTGTTTCCAGGCATCGTGTAGACGTATGCCTTGGTCAGCATTCAAGTTATGGGGATAGGTAGGTATTGAGATTGAGGCTGACCACCGCAGAGGACGGACGCGTCTGGTAAGAGCTCCGAACGACGCTGGATTAATAGTCCTTTTCAGGACTAAGAGCAAAGAGCAGACTTGCCCTTCTAGGGCTGACATTGCAAAGTTCCCCTTCAGGGGAAATGCAGCAATGTCGACGACCAGCGTCGTCTCCCGCGCGGCTATTTTTCACCCCTCACGGGGATGAAAGTAGCGAGCGCGGTAGAACCGCTGGGAGAGCGAAGACAAGGGGAGCCATTAAGCGACGCTTAGGCTCCCCTTCGACGGAGAGATATGTGCGTAATATCTTCCCCTGCTTCCAGGAGGAATACGGGCGACGGAGCAACGCCGGCCGCCTCGCCGCCCGCGCCTACTACGCCGGATGCGCCGCAGCCATGCCCATCGACACGCCATCCGCCGCTGCTGCCGGCGAGGAGGAAGAAGAAGAAGACGGGTTCATGCTCATCACCCGCCGCCTGCGTCGCCCACCCCCCCATCTTTCTCTACGGGGTGACGGGCATCTTCGGGCTCCTCGAGGGCTTGAGATCGGCCTGCGGCGACGCCGACATCTCCGCGGAGGTGGCAGGCGACGCTGTCAGAAACCGATGTGAGTCTCTCGAGGCGCATCGCGATGCTCTGGTCGCCCTTGACGAGAGAGCCGTGGAGTATCATACATATCCCACGGGAAACGCGAAGGTCCTGAGGGGCATACCTTTGGAGCTTTCGCTGCAAGGACATGACAACCTTGCAAATAATCGGATTTCAGGTGTAGAAGCTGGAGCGCCTGATAAGCCAGCGGCCGGGGCGAAGGGGCAGACCGTTGCCTCTCATCATAGCAACGCTGGAGGACTCGGAGCGTCACCGGGCGCTCCGCGTGCGCATGGAAATGTGTCGTCCACCGCGCGGGCCCACGCAGTGCCACAATTGCCTGGATTTCGGGCACGTGGCACGAAATTGCAAGCGCCGCACGCGCTGCAAGCAGTGTGGGAACCTGCACGACACCGCGCAATGTCCGCTGGGGGAACACCCCCCAGTGGAAGAGCGCCAATACGCTAACTGCAACGGCGAACGCCACGGCGCTAAATACAAGGGCTGCCCCGAGTATAATCGCCGCTGTTTCAAGGGAAACCAGGTACATCAGCAACGGCAGGAGCGACTCCAGCGGGACCGCCAGCGACGCGCCCGCATTCAAGAAAGAAGAGCGGCCGACACGCAGTCGGAGTCGCGCTCTCCCTCGCGGGAGCGCGAACCTTCGCGCCGCCGCACCCTCAGCGCTCGCCCAGATGCGAACGCCGACGTGCGCAACGGAAGCAGCGACGCCAGGAGCAGACCTACTCCGACCCCCTGGTGCAACGCCCCCGACAGACCCGGGGCGCCAGCCGACGGCCGCAGATGCGGCTCGCGAGGAGCGTGATGCGCGCCTGGAGCGGCATAGGCGGACGGCGGAGAGCATCCCAGTACCTTCCACATTGAGCGAGCAGAAGCGTATGCTGCACGAAACGGTGGACGATCTCGCCCGAAACGGAATTGTCCCGGATCGCGTCATGCAGGCGATCATTCGATCCATCACCGGATGCAATCCACCCGAGTGGGCGTCGGTCATGCTCAAGGTTGTAATTACGATACTCCTTGAGCAGGCACACGAGACCGCTGCGGCGGAAGCAACGGGGGAGGTACGCTCATCCTCACCCGCACCACGTCCTTCCCACCCTTAAATAATGGCTAGCTTTATTTTTTACAGGAACAGCGGCACTGTTGCATTTTGGAACTGCAACGGCATCTGCTCGCGAGAGGAGTCAGAACTACACAGCTTTCTCGCTCGGTGCAATATTTCAGTAATGATGTTGGGGGAGACATGGCTTAACTCCCGCATCTCTCTTTAAATATTCCAGGTTTCTTCTGCTACAGAAACGACAGAGCAGCACAAACAGCAAACGTGACAGACGCCTAAAGAGGAGGCGGGACCGCAATCTTAATAAGACGCAACAAAAATCATTATGTTACAGCACTACCGCAGCTGCAGTACGCTGAGGCCACTGCTGTTGTCGTTCAGACGGAGCGAGGGCCGCTGCATCTCATCTCCATCTACGCACGCCCCGATCGCACCGCGGATACGTGCGCCCTACTAGCTGCAGACATAGCAAAACTAGTAGAGGCTAACACAACTCCAACACTTGTGGCTGCGATTTTAATGCAAAACACACGGCCTGGAGCTCCCGCATCACCTGCCCCCGCGGCCGTAAGCTGAAAGCAACCGCTGATGCAAACGGCTGCGAGATATACTCTCCAAATACACCCACCTATTATCCCTTTAGAACGAACTGCAAGCCCCATACTTTGGATATTGCGCTATGCAGGAAACTTCATTACCCTCCCACCAGTGGCGGATTGAAGGGTGTTCCACCTGTTCCTGTGAACAGGGCGCAAAATAATTGGGGGCGCTAAATGTTACAAAGTTTATCTTTTAAAAATAGTCAATAAAAATAACAAAATAAAAAGTACAATTAATTGCTATCAGCATTTTAATTGCTATCAGCATTTCAATATCAAATTTTTAATCAATTTTTTCATCTGAAAAAATTAACAATTATTTCTGTGCGGAAATCATCGTAATATCATTGGTCGGTAATTTGCAATTCAGTCGCATTTAAACAAAATCAGTCGGTAACTTTGTAAAGGAGGCGCAGTTGTACGACATTTTTAGATAACCAAACTATTCACAAGTTGCACGTTAATATACGATTGTTTTTTGCATCTGTAATTTTATCAGTTTTGTCGAACCTATCATTATAAAAGTAATCATTAAAAAGTTAAGCAGAATCGTATGTATTTAACTGTTAAATACATACGATTCTGCTTAACATTAACATTTTTGCCTCACACAATAGAATCAAAATATCTCATTGTTTTTCTTTTATAGGTTATTATCATTTTAATTTATCAAACTGTCTGTTTGCATTTATTTCTTAAATAATTTTTAAGATTACCCGAAAGAATATTTCAAGATTTCAAATGTGCTAGTAAGTATATTATACAAATTTATCTATGTTTAAAAATTAATAGAAATAATGTTAAATGATAATATTGCAAACAACGTAATCTTCTTGTTTCTTTTTCTCATCGCAGATGTAATTTTGGATTTCATGCAAAAATGTCAGATGCTTTAAAGAAAAAGCCGTCTGGTGCAGACTTTAGAAAAAGAAGAGCTGCAAAAGACATTGAACTTCAAGAGAATGTCAAGAAATCTAAAAAATTAAAAGATTATTTTATTTCGACACCTAAATTATCAAATATTACTACTGATTCTGAGAAAGCTAATCAAAATGATAATAACACTGAAGCAGTACAAGTTGAAACAGAAAATATTAATAAAGAAAACATTGATCTGAGCCAGCCAGAAGATAGTTCTGAAACTTCTACCTGCCACTTTGACAGTTCTGATCCAGCTTTTTGGCCGAAAGTCAGAAATACAAAAATCATTGACTTATTAGTGACTCAGGGCCCTCAGCAAATTCAAATGACACAGTATCCTAACGATGAAAATGGGCGACACTATTCGAACGTACATTTCTCTCGTACCTTGAAAAATGGCGAAGTTATTCGACGAAGATGGTTGATATATTCTAAAGCTCAAGATCGTCTATTTTGTTTTTGTTGCTTATGTTTTCATTCAACCTCTAAATCTTGTTTAGCAAATGAAGGGTACAATGACTGGTTTCATTTATCAACATCACTCAAATCTCACGAAAATTCACCCCAACATTTGAAGTCTTATCAATCCTGGATAGAGTGTGAATCAAGACTGAGATTGGGAAAAACAATTGATGATGCGGAGCAGATATTAATCCAAACTGAATCGGAGCGTTGGAACAATATTTTAACACGGCTAATGAACATTATTCTATACCTTGCAGAGAATAATATGGCTTTTCGTGGTACTTCTGACAAATTATACACGAAAAATAATGGAAAGTACTTGGGTCTTATTCAACTCATGGCAAAATGTGATCCTGTAATGCAAGATCACATAAGTCAAATTTTAAGAAATGAATCACGCGTTCATTATTGTAGTAAAACTATTGCAAATGAACTTATCCAAGTTCTAGCTCAAGAAGTTAAAAGTGAAATAATATTAATCATTCAGAAAGTAAAATACTTTTCTATCATCGCAGATTGTACCCCCGACGTTAGCCGAATTGAACAGTTATCTTTAACGTTAAGATATGTTGATGTCATAAATAAAAATGACGAAGTTGAAATCTGCGAACGGTTTATAGAGTTTACAACAATTTCTGATTCTACTGGTCAAGGGCTTTCAGGTGTAATCATGGAATTATTACAACGGAATCAACTCCAGTTAAAAAATTGTCGAGGTCAGGGCTACGACAACGGAGCTAACATGAAAGGTAAACATAATGGTGTTCAAAGGAAGATTTTAGATCTTAATCCATTGGCTTTCTTTATGCCGTGTGGATGTCATAGTCTGAACTTGCTATTGTGCGATGCTGCGAAGACATCTGTGAAATCAGTCAATTTGTTTGGAATCTTAGGAAGACTTTACTCTTTATTTGCTGGATCTGTTTGTCGCTGGGACATTTTACTTCATCACGTCAAACAATTCACTTTAAAAAGACTCAGTGATACTCGATGGGAAGCCAAAGTGTCTAGTGTGAAAGCTGTTCGATTTCAAATTGGAGAAATTCACGATGCTCTAATTACCCTTGCCAAAAAGGAAAAACAGCATAATCCTGATATTGCCCATGAAGCTCTTACTCTTACTGAACAGCTTCAAAAATTCGATTTTCTAGTTTCACTAGTCGTGTGGTACGATATTCTCTTTCAAATCAATACTATCAGTAAAGTAATGCAGAGTAAGAGTATGGATTTATGTAAAGTAGTGGAATTGATAAAAAATTGCGCAGAGTTTTTAAAAGAGTATCGAGATAACGGATTAAAGAGAGCCATTACAAATGCTAAAGAACTTGCCCAAATTTTAGAAGTTGAACCTAAATTTGTATCAGCAAAAAGAATAAGGTATGTAAAAAGACAATTTGATTATGAAGGTCAAGATGATTCCCTTTCAAGAAAAACGCCCGAAAAACAATTTGAAATTGAATTTTTTAATCCACTGCTTGACGTTGCTCTTCAGGCAATCACTGAAAGATTCGAACAACTGAATCAATATGCAGATACATGGAGTTTCCTATTCAATATAAAAAAATTACCATCTATAGAAGAGTTAGAAAAACACTGCTCTGATCTTCAATTGGCTTTGACTGTAAATTCGGAATCTGATATTGACGGGAGTGCCTTATGTCAAGAACTCTTGAGTATTCAACCATTTGTGCAAACGTTTAATGATCCCGGGCCACTTGATATTTTGAATTTTATTAAAAAAAATCACATAGAAGAACTGTATCCTAACATATGGATTGCTCTAAGAATTTTATTGACAATGCCAGTTTCAGTAGCTAGTGGTGAAAGAAGTTTTTCCAAGTTGAAATTAATTAAAACGTTTTTGAGATCAACAATGTCACAAGATAATTTAAATGCATTAGCAATCCTTTCAATAGAAAACGAATTAGCTCAAGCTATCAATTTTTCCAAAGCAATCCAAATGTTTGCTTATCAAAAGGCAAGAAAAGTTAATGTGTAAATAAGAGTTTTGTTTTAAACTGTCTTCACAGTTAAAATTGATATTGTGCATTTTTATATATTATGTTTAATAAAATGTTTCTTAATTCTAATTGAGTATTACTTTTATTTCTTATCGAAATGTTTTCTTTCAAATTAGCTAAGGTAAACGCACCTATTATCGGCAGGTTAAGGAAAATGTGTTTTTTCAGAAGCCTATATAACATAGATGCTTCGATACTACTTTTTTTTTCAAGCTAAATGATATCATTTATCTGAATACAAAAACAATAAACATACGTCCTATTTAGAAATATCAATAACGATATTTACTTTTCGATTAAATGCACATTAATCGTCGTGTCACGCGCCGAGATGCCACTGCCGAAATAAGGTACACTTGCAAATAGCGTATACCTATTATCGGCAAATATATTTTATTTATGAATAACAAATAAATAGTCATTCGTTTGTATTATTTAATAAAATTTAACTCGATTTTCAATTGTTATGTTACTTTTTTTCATCCGTACATTAATTTTTCCGTATAAAAATAAGGTTTAAAAATTGCACTGCAACTTAGCTGCCATGTTAAGAATGCGTATTTTGAGCGGCACTTCGCAGCATCGTTGAAGAAAAGATTTTATTACAGTTACATGAAATGTTATTTTCATGTGAGATTTTTTATTTGTGATTGCTTAATAAATAAGCTTTAATTATCTATTAAACATTTATTAAACAGACCTTCACTTGTTTTTATACAATCATTTTACCACCAAAAATGCTGATAATAGGGCCCTGCCGATAATAGGTGCGTTTACCTTATTACTTAATCTCAGTTAATCTTAAAATTGTTCACGTTTTTTTTTTTTTTTTTTTTTTTTTTTGAAGGGGGAGGGGCGCTAAAAAATGTCGAACAGGGCGCCAATTAGGCTCGATCCGGCCCTGCCTCCCACACTAACCACCATTTACGAGCTTTCCTCTGACCACTTCCCAGTGATAGCGGATATGAGGCGCGGCGGCCTGACCCTATCGACTGCACCCACGACGCAGAAGAGGCGCACGGACTGGAAGAAATTCCAGACGGAGCTGCAGCAGCGCATACCAGATGCATCTGCTCTGTCAGGACCGCAGCAGATAGAAGCTGAAGCACAACAATTCGCCGAAGCTGTGACTGACAGCCTCAACGCAGCAACGAAGCAGCGTTCCTCTAAAAAGGAGCAACCATTAACCCCTTATCTTCTCAATCTTATTTCTAGGGAAAACAGGGCGCGCAGATTGTGACAGAGCACGCGACACCCAGCTGATAAGCGATTGAAATGTAAAGTTGAAATCGAAATAGCTGAATACCTGTAAAACGCAAAAGGTGTGTGCACTGCAATTACGATCAAGTATCCGCTGATCAATACGATCTTGATGCGATCGAATCACCACACCGACTTTCGGCTACGCCGGAAAAAAAAATCGCGCATTACGCCCTGAGGAAGGTCGTAGAATGGCGACCGAAACGTCGGCACCTTCACCATGGACGCGGCGTCACCCGCACAGCCTAGTAAATACTAAACACCCGTTTGTAACACTACGCCCTTTGAGGCACATGAGACCCTGACGACAGATAACGGCGATTTCCACGCTGAAGCGTGATAGCAGATAGCACGTCGTGAATGGTCTGAATACTAATTGACGCAAAACTTCTACATGCAATTCTGCGTATGGATTTCGAAAGGTTTTGAACAAGCTGGTAAAGTTTCATGTCAATCCGAATATCCAGCACGGCGAGTGATACTGAGAAGTGGAAACGCTGTTCTCCATAAGCAATCAAATGCTTGGACGCACTTTAGTGGCAAGCTGCGTTAATACGTGTCAAATTCATCGAAATTCTCAGAACGGATGTGTGCCCTGGAGGATACAACAGAGAATGAACGCAGTTTTCGACCTCTCTTACCATAGCGCGTCTCGCCTTTCTCGGTCGTGCCACTAGATACGGCACGTTCGCGATCGTATCAAGCAGTGCTTGTATTTACTTTATTTTCATGCTAATTTATTTATCTGTGTATATTATTTAAAACAGGATTTGTTCAAATAACATGTACAAACTTAATTATAATATAATAATTATAAAATCATGTTTTATTCTCTTTCAATTCTAAACCAAAGTGTAAAATAAGTATTATAAGTGGATTGAGTGGAGTTTTGTTGGCTACATAACATCATTTGCAAAGTTTTGGTATTTTTATTCAATATCTTTGCTTGTTTTTTCTGTACATTTTACTGCATGAAAATTCTGTCTTACATTATGACTGAAAAAATCCTGAATAGCATAGTAATAATAAACGTTTTTGATTCCTATTTGGAGATCATGCTACTAGAGTTAAAAGAGTGTACAATGAATAAAAATTGGCTTTATTGTTCAATCAACACATAACAAAATAAGCAACTTTCTTTTGTCTATAAATGAAGGTCATTTAGGCCCTTCAAGCTTATTATTGTTGCTCAAAGCAACCATTCTCTGTACTAAATTAAAGAAATCTCTCCTTAAAATTTAATTTTATGGCGTGTAAAAAAGTAGCTAGCTCCCACAAAAATATTGAAAACCATGTAATATTTTTAAAAGTTCATCAATCAAATTTTTCTGTAGATACATATGCATCCAATAAAACAGTCTGATGTCTGGCTCTTAATAAACTTTATCTTTCAAGATGATACTTCTTTTTTCAACATAAATAAATACAGTACAGCACATCTAACACTTATTTTCTGTTGAAATGCAAACAAAACTACTTAGGCAAACTACTTTAGTTTTTAAGAGTTAAATTTTCCAGTAATGTATATAATGTAAACGTATATTAAGAAAAATGAAATTAACTTATTTCACAGCCTTTTTAATAAAATAAAATATCAGAAACTCCCAGCAGTATTTTATTGAGAGTTCTACTGTACATAAAAATAATATAAAATATGTTTACAAATTATTTTAATGTACATTTTTTAAACAAAATGTTAAAGTTGTGACCTAATGCGGTCAATTAGAGGAATGTAATCATTTTCCAAAAAATCGAATTCATCAAAACTCTCATTTTTATTTTGCACTACACATTCTGATGATTGTTTACCATATTGAGCAGAATCATCCAGCAGTGCATTTTCAATTTTGCAAGAATTTTTTTTATTGACAATAGAGTCAACTATAAGAGATAAATCTTCAACTGGATCATCTTCTGCACAATATTCACAAATATCACAAAAAATTGAAGTGTTAAAATTTTTATCACAAGTATTTTCTTTTTTATGATTACAACTGTGAGATAACCTAAAATTTTTAAATTCAGTTGATGCACTTTCTGCATTGACATATTTCTCGGCTTTGGTCTCTAATTTCATTTCTGAGATACATTCACTAAGTCTCTTCATGGAGACTGTTTCCTTTCGCTTGATGTTCAACACCTGTGGTGATTCAATACCTCTGTTTGTATGTTCTCCAAGCACACAGCGCCTTTTCTGTACATCATTTGACAATGGAGATTTGAAAAATCTATTTATTTTCATCTGTTTTCCTGAAATCTTCAAATCATTTTCTTTTCCTTTCAAAACAGTTTTCTTCTTGGCATCCGAGGCACAACTTTCCTTCTTCTTTGAGATTACTAGAATAAAAAAATAGAGGCAAATAATATTTCACCAGTTTTCTTTGTAAGGCTGTGCAGTAAGATAGAAAGAAATTGTAAGTATTGTACAAACCTTTCTTACGTTTAATGTTTTTTGCTGTTTCGTAAGCTTCAACTAGTTCGGGGTAGGCCTTTTCGACTAAATTTCTGGGTTCTACTGTTACAATCAACATACTTGGATCTATTTGTGTTACTATACCTTCAACATCTAGCCAATTAATTTCATAACTTTCAACTCCCCGACACACTCTCTTTTTAACTATGTGTTTTGGAGAAAAAGAAAATTTCAAATTTGATTGCATATGGAAGTTCTTTTGGAGTTCCAAGATCTGCCATCGTGTTATTAAAGGCAGAAACTTTTTAAGTGCATAGGCCTCAGTCCATCCAAGCAGCTTACTTGCAAATAACTGAAGCATAACAGAAACAAATACTAATTATATCCTTCAATATTGATTCTTTTTTCCTGCATTATTTTATGGCACTCACAATGAAAGATTGAAGATCAGGTTTCTTCCACTTAGTGTCAAATTTAAAATCAGTTGTGGGCAAATCTTGATTTAAAAATTCATCAATCATTATCTGTGATGGAAAGTCAGGGTCAAGTAATGCTCTTCGCCGGATGTTAAGTTCAGCTACAATAGTCCTAAAGCAAATAGTAAATGAATAAATGATATATTACAAAATAAAGAGAAACAAATCAAATTAAAGGAGAAAACACCCATGCTGTGATCACTTTTCAAAGACTAATTTTACTTACGGATTTGAAAGTAGAAAAGTAGGATTTTGGTTGCAACCTTGTAACTTTCCACAAAGTTCACAGCCATTTTTTGTGTGTTTAATTTTTCTGCCACTATGACCACATATTTCACACAACACTCCTTTTGTTACCAAAGATCTTTGTTTTTCCAGGTCATCAAAATAAGAATCTGTACGCCATTTTTTTAACCTAGCAAATATTTTAACAAAAGCATTAATTTAAAAATTCTAAAAGCATATTTATAAGTTCAATTTATTGTAATTTTATATTCAAGTTACCGATTTAAAATATCATCTTCTTTCATGCCACTCAAAAATTTTAACACCGTCTCTTTCCCAATCCCAGAAACTCCTTTTTCATTATAATCACATCCACAAAGAAGAGAAATAGCAATAAGATCTTTCCGCCCCAAGGTCAACCTTTCTTCAATTACAGACATTTTATAAACATCAATGCTAAACCCTGCATTACTACCACTGCTGCCACCAGAAGAACTAATTGTAAAGTTGCGATATACTGTTTGAGCTCCATAAAGAAAACAATCTCCATCCTGAGTAATACATCCATCAACATACTGAAAAGTGAAAATTATGGTGGTAAATAAGTGGATTTTCACAAAATGTAAATCTTAATGAGAGATGGGTAACCAACCCCAAGGCGATTGAGAACTGCACAAAATGCTTCTGCTTCTCCTGAACTTTTCACACATGATAATCCCATGATGTTGAGCAGCTGTTGGCACTATAAACAATCAATTGCCATTAAAAAAAAAAAAAAAGTTTATACTAGGTGAATTACAATAAAAAATTACACACCTTATTCAACAGCCCTTGTAATCTGGATCGCTTCCCATTTTGCAGCGCTTCTGTCTGACTCGAATGATCCCCAAAATTTCTTGCATTCTTTCTTTTATTCATTTTATTGTATTTTATCTCTGGAGCTTGACCTTCAAGTACAAACACTGGCCAAGCTCCGAGAAAAAGAAGACAATTTGCTCGAAAAAAAAGATTCCTGTGTAGATTAATTAAACATTTGTTGTAAAATATAACAGTCACATTTATGAACTTCAGTTGCAGCTACCAATGGTCAAAATACAAAGAGAGTATATTTCTTATATTTAACATAATCAACACTATATTTCATTGCTTGTCAGGAAAGAACAGAACTTTTTATGATCTTCATGCATTTCCAATAACATATTTCATTGCTTACTCTCAATATTTTTGGGTTCTGAAGAAGTCTTATTAAACAAATTATTTAATTATAACATTGTTACCCTATGAAAATGATTTATTATATAACTTTATTACACCATTGTAAGATGTGAACAACAGCTTGTTGCTGCCACCATTAATATTAATAATAATAACATTAATAATAATATTAATAATATTAATAATAATAATATTTATTGGGACAGTTTAAAATTTCTTAGATTTGGTTAGAATGTTTTGGGATTTCAAGATATATTTTGATTGTTAAAACCAATCAAAATATTATTTTATTATTTTTATATCACAGATTTAATGTCATTACCTAACATTCAGAAAATATTTATGAAAACTATAACAAGTGTGAAGCTGAAGAACCCTTTCTTCATTTTAGAAACATTTTTCACCAAAGAGGTTTTGCTTGTTGAGCAAGAAACAAAGCCAGTTCTTCAATAAATAGATTACTTATTTGAAAAATTAAACTATATAATTGTTACTATAGGTCTAAAATGCACTGACATCTAGTTTTGAACAGTAGACCTATAACAAGAAAAAAATGGCTAAATGCAGGTTTACCTACAATTTAATTAATAAAAGTATAAAAAATCTTATATGAGGGATAACATTATCAAAAAAATATTTCTGGATCCTAGACAGCATTAGTAAAATTTACAGTAGCAGCACATCCATGGTAAAATATACAAGAACAAACCATTAACATCTAACAATCAGAGTTAAAATATGTGTAACTGAAGGATTTATTTGAAAAATATGCAGTTTGGGTCTAAGTTAGAATGATTTACAGGAATTATGAAAAAATGACTACAGCAGAGTATACTTAAAAAAAAAAAGATAAAGAATGAGGATACCATATCAAGGATTCTTAAAGGATTACGTCTTGTAACCCTAATTTCAGCACAAATCCTACAAACCTTAGGTACATTCTCGGTTGTGTTCTAGAATCACTGATATTTTGACTGTCACATATCCAACAACTTAGATCAATGGCTATTGTTTTATCTTGAAGTTCCCAAAGGGATTTCCTTTCGCATACTGGTGAAAGAATAGACCAAAGATCTTTCACACCCATTTTATGCGTGATTCCTGTATGTTATGTCGCACTCGCCACAAATTTTATCGCATCTGTTCATAAACTTATATGCAACTGTTAAGCGTTATTAAACAACTTATAGTTTGTATAAAGCTAGAACAAAATTCGTCAATCCCAGACCCCCAGATTTGAATTTGACAAAACTTGACGAAATCAAATGTACAGGATCGCAAACATTCAAAAGAAACTAATTTGTTCAAACAAATAGCAGTAGCACCAACCATATAGTAAAAGTACCAACGGTCGATAGAAATTATTTTCTGAAGCGCGCACACATGTGAATTTCCTTGGTATACAGTTTGTTATGGAGCGTTCAGGGTGGGTAATAGGTGGTAAAACGTCCTTATTTGAAAGTATTGTTGGGTGGGACGGTGAGAGGGGAGGTAAGTCCGCCATTATCTGCCACCCTGGCAAGTAGCGCTATTCAGGGGCTTTTGCGAACTAATTTTAAAAACAAAGTGTGATTTTGTGGATTTGTTTGTTGCAAGAACGACAGTGAACTGTTTTGTTTGTTATATTCGTATTCTCGGCACGTTTGCCGAATAGAGACTTATTTTTTGGTTGTTTGGCAATTTTGCAAAGAAATGCCGAAATATAGGCGTTGTTGGGTACCCAATTGCCACAATACCAGACGGGCAAATGCGGAAAAGACAAGATTATTTTCTTTTCCAAGTGATCCTGGACGGTAAGTGAAATGAAATATATGGCATGATTCTTACGAATGGTTTAACATTATTCGAATAATGTATATTTTTTGTATATTTACAAATAAGCTGTGGCTATTTTATAAAAAACATCTAATTTTGCTAACATAACCTAACTAGTTTTAACAATTGTTAACAAACAATTTATTATTTATAGTCATTTTTATACCAACAACCTTAAATCTAATACTTATTTTGTTTCTTATTATTTAGTAATTTATGTAATACAAACATTATTACATAATATAGGTGTATGAATTGGTTGATAGCATTTGGAGACCCAACATTGGCTGTTTGCCCATTGCAAACACTGATACACAGAAGGTATGTGTGCATGGAACATTTCATGCCTAGAATGTTGACTGCAGCAGGAAGAGAAGGGTGGAATGCAGTACCTATCATATTCAATGATGTGCGTCCTGAATTGCAAGAAGGAGCCATGTAAAATAAGCCATTAATTCAATTCAATTCAAGAAGCACTCAGAACATTTTTAGAAGGCATACCACCAGACAGGTGTAAGTTATGTTTTTAGCCTCTATTAAAAGAAATAAGACATTTTTCCAATTACAATTTGTATTCAGATCAAAGACCCATGTCTCTTTGATTTGCAGGGCCAGCTCCACCTTCTCTGAATGTCACGGTCAACATGTCGTCCAATGTCCTCGCATTTCCTGGTGAGTACAAAAACATTTTTTTCACATTTTTAGTGAATGCACAATTCCTTTTTTAAGTCAATAACACCTCCTCATTTGATGTTACAGACTCTTCTCCTCCGTCTGGAGAGGAGATAACAGAATCTGTGGAAGGGGCTATTGCAGCTCACCTCTTCCAATGTGCTATGTTTCTAAGAAAATGTGTGCTAGCTCTATGTTGCATATATGAGGGAAAAAACACTGATGACATGAAATATAATACCGTCAATTTTGGTAATCTCTTGGTATTGCTGTGCAATAAATTTGGATTTGAAGTGACACTATAATAGTAATAGTAGTAGTTTTCATGAGTGATTTACATTACTCCAATGTCATCCCTAAAAACAATATTTTAATAATTTATATAAGTCATATTTAAATGGAGATGAGAATATGTGAGTTAAGTAGTGGATGTAACTGATATAAACAGACAGCCATAAATACCGAATTTTGAAGAGTCCAGGTAGTTTACTTTCATTAAACGCTTTTCAAGATAACAATATTTCTAACACAGAATTATGCATGTATATAACACAAACATGTATTCTTATGTATGACATAATATCTCTTATTCTAACACATTCTGTGATGGATTTTTTCTTGTGCATTATCACTAACTGAATACGTCCAAACTGCAGGACTCCAATATTTTTCATTAATCAAAAGAATAGAAGAAATTTGTCATAGCAATGTAAATAAATCAGAAACATACTTGAATCAACTTGGTGAGCTTCACTTACCTACACAAGATATGTACAAAATTGAAGACGTTTTTGTGTTTTATGTAATAAAAATATCATTTTGCTGGATAACTGTCTCATGTTATGGCTGTTAATTTTTAATTCTTACTATTTTTCTTACATGTTTGCCTTGTGTACTATATACATAGCTCATTGGATAACAGTTTGGGATTGTTACTAGGAAATTTATATCACTTTCTAAACATTTTCACAAATGCAACATGACTATTTTTGAGATTTGTTTCAGGAATCATATAATTTTAAGTATGTTTTTGTATTTTTATATTTAGTTATATAACACGTATCTACATCAATATAAACTAGTACTAATAATTCTTGCATTTTCTGTTGCATATTTTCAAACCCCCTAAACTGGTTGTTGGATATAAAGGACTGATCCAGCCTAGGCACAAATCTATGAAGAATTTCTTTTTATTATTATTATTATTATTATTATTATTATTATTATTGATATTTAAATTAAGTCTTCTTACACTACCATGTATAAAATTAATTACCTTTCCATGATATTGTATTTAATACAAGAATTGAATTTTAAATTTAATTTATGTCTTATATTCAATTTTTAGAAATATTTCTATTGTGTATTGTATGCATATATATATATATATATATATATATATATATATATATATATATATATATATATATATACACATATTTATACTGACTTGTCATGCATGGGCGTATGTTGTATTTGTGACAAATTTATTATTATTTTTGTTTTGTTTAGCAGCAGTGATATTTAGTATAATGATAGTATCACAAATGATGATTAACCATGATTTGTTCCTTTGTTTCACATAACAGTATTTTTTCATGCACATTGTTATTTTTTGTATATGTACCAATTTTACAAATAAATATTATTTATGTAAAATACCGTTTTTAATTTTAACTTCCTATCATTACAATTTACTTCACTTCCTCACAATTAGATATCCTTTAAGGATTACTGACTTCTACATTACCTTGGGCATTCATTTTAATGTCAAATACATTTTATTTAGTACATAACCATGTCCGCCATATTGAAAATTTACTAAATAATGTAATTTCAAATAGCCCGGTTCACGTCCGTCCTCCATTTCAATTGGTTTACTGCCTTTCGACGCTTATTAGCTGGCGGGGACACAATATGGCTGCCTCTTTCTCATTCGTTGTTTCTGTTGGGGTGGGAGATTCGAATTTCTCCCCTCCACGAAAATAAGGGCTTTCCGTTTAACATTGACTGCCGACTCTGATACATACTTTCTCAGGCACGGCCAAGGTGGCCGTAATTCAGGGCACTAAACGATTTTAATGACAGCTATTACAAATGAGCGTCGCCGAAGACCGCATCGCTCCCTGAAATATACTCTTCCGCCGGTCAGCTAAGTAGCTTTGAAAGCTACTTTGAAAGCTGAGTAGCAGTATTAGCTGGCTGGATTTAGTAATTTATCAGCATTTATTTTGTAATTTAGTAGCAGTATTAGCTGGCTGGATTATTAATTTAATTGTATTTCCATGATGTGAATGTTAGAAATAGATTTCGCGAGAGATTAATTGTATTCCGCTCTTATCAATGACGAAAAATTGTACGAATACAAATAATTTCGAAATGCTGTAGATAATGTGTGACTGAGTTAATTAAGCCATCAGACAGAAGAATGATTAATATACTGCCAAACGCATACGTAGGCATTGTGAAAACTATCGTTATTCTATCGATACTTTTTTAAATTGCATGTTCAGAACTTTCAAATTAATGAATGCTGTATGTTTCCCAATTAGAATAATTGATGATTATAATTTCTATTGATTGATCATTATGACTAGCGATCAATTGAATGAGTGAAAACTCTCCAGGATTTATAATCTGCCTTGTGCAGTGTCTTTCAGCAAGTTGCTGCAACTTCTACCACGCTACTACTGCTAGTAATAATAATAATAATGATAATAACAACTAGAACACATTTTGAAATTTTATATTTTATACATACACATTTTGACATTTTATAAATAATGATTGATTACGAGTTTAGGGTGGCACGGTTCCTTTAATCCACTGATTCGGTTCATTGGAGGGGAATCGACTCCATGAACTGAATCCTGTTTACATGTACTAGTAGTAGTTGCGTTAAGTTCATGATGTTAACGCATTAAATATATTTAAAATAAATTATATTTCACTAATACATTCTACTTAAACGCTTATTATTGAGGGGCTATCACCCCCCATTTTAATAATATAAAATTAACGTGTCTATTTTTCCAAACAAGTACTACTTAATATGCTTAAGATTATATGGTACCACAAGATATCTGCTACCACCACGGATTTTATGTAAAAGATAGTAGTATTTTAATAGAAAAAAGACAAGAATCAACTCATTTGTTGAATTTATAGAATTTTAATAGCATTAAGGAATGGTAGTAAAATTAGTGTAACGTCTCTGTATTAATTACGTAAAACATCCTTATAACACGAAAAACTTCAATGATTCATCAACGTATCACCAAATCTGCTTATATCTAAAAAAAATTCACATTCTTTAATTTTTATGGACTCGTGTTCAGTAAATTAATGACTCCTCTCAAACCAACTTCCTATCGCACAGACATTTCCACATTCTCGCCTCTCACTTTACAAATCCACTCAACCATCTGTTCTGCACAAACCAAGACATTGCATTTTTCGTTTTATGTTAAGTTACTAGACTTTGAATATACTTTTCCATTGACAATACATATCTAATATCTGAAAGATTCCACTATCGTAATAATTTAGTGCAATGAACAATGCTTTCAGGATATTTTTCTTTTGCCAATCTTCCTCTTTTGCTTCAGAGATAAAAATCCAAACCTTCCACTAAATGTTTTTGATTACATCTGAAAAAATGTGGAACTATGGAATACTTACCATTTGGAAAATTGATTTTCATGAAAATATATATTTCATATTTATATTAAATAAATTATGAAAAAGAGTTCCAAGAAAGATTACACGAAGTACAAAAGTAGCTTCCAAAATAGTATTTATGGCACATCTGGGTTAAAACATTCAACAAATTAAAAATGAAACAAATAAGATAATACACAATACTTCACCAGACATTTATTAATACGAACATGAAATTCGGACATTGGCAGAAAACAAAATTTTATCTACTTATATTACATTACATAACATGTTTATGTCCCACTTGAAAAAAAAAATACAGATTTATTTCTTTTCTTAATACAAGAATTTGACAATGTTTTTCTTTTGACAATAATTTAAAAAATATTACATGATACCCAAATCAACCTTTGGCATACATTTTCTGCACTGTGACCATTAGTACATACATGAGGCTCCCATAAAAGTTTCAATGCAGATACTGAATTCATTATTACTTTACATGCCATTTTTCTTTGATCCTTTATTTTAAGGAATTCAGCTTCAAAATCAGTATTTAGTAAAAATTAAGTACCTGAATTATAATATTTACCATAGGAATTTGAGGATATAAAAGTTGGCCTTTGCTATTGTTTAAAATGAGCTTAAAAGACTCATCGTCACTATTAAGATATTCCTCTGACACAATTACATTTTCTTCAACACACTATGGCAGCAATATCCAGAGATGTACACCAAGACTGGAAGGTCTTCATTACATGATAAAATATAATTTTCAGATATTTCAAGGCTAGTAAATGTGTTTTCTTCTTCATCACTTTCATACAATGGCAAATCTGTCTCCATAGAGTCATTAATTTCTACAGTACCAAATATCTTGGATTCTAATTTTACAGAAACTGTGGAATCCTAAGTTTTTATTCTATTTCATACATTTGCCTTAAGCTAATATTGTATTGCCCACCAGCCAATTGCCTGGAATACCCAAATCTACATTCCAATATGTCTGTCTGAAATTTGCCAGGTAAAAAATATTTAAATTTAAACCAATATGTGCAATATTCCTACAAATATATTATTCCTTCTGTTGTAAGTGTTATCGCATTCATGGTTTCAGAAGTCATGAAATCTGAAAGATGCATATATTTCCATCAATGTAACAATCTAAGAAATTTGGACAAATTCTGGAAACTTTCTTGATTTTGAGGAGACAAAGGGTTCATAAAAAGGTTCTACCTTTTCCCGGAGTCTTGACATTTACAATCCACCACCACTTCAAAATCATTTGAATGAAATTGGACCCAAAATGAGAAACCATGAACTACACTTCACTTCGCACTTCTTTTCTTTGTAAGGAGTTTAATTTGTTCCAGCATAAAAGCAACAGGTTTCTCAAATTCTGAATTTATGCCATCTATTTGAAGTAACAGGTCTGAAACTAAATCTAAAATATCATGAGGACTATTACTACTACTACTACTACTACTACTACTACTACTACTACTACTACTACTACTACTACTACTACTACTACTACTACTACTACTAAATACAACTACTACTTGTATCAAAACATAACATTAACCTAACTTTCTCCAAAACATCATTAATTTCATTTACATTACGAACACTATTCATTATTGTTGTGGCTCCAAGTTTAAACACTTTTTTGCCACAATAATGCACACCAAGTTTCATTTCTGTATCGACTACAACTGAATTAATTATTTTAGGAGCAGAATTATAATCAATGTGTACAAAAATAACTCTGTCAACTCATCCAAAATAAGCAAGTTCGGTTTGCTTTTTAGTTCATCAAAAGTACTAAATGATATTTCATTTATTCTTGCAATATTTTCTTTTGCACTTTCGTCAACAGCAGCAAGAAGGTACTCGTTTTCTAAACGTAATTTCTTTTATTCCGGACTTTCTCTGTAGGAAGTGCTTGGGCGACTCAAATAATTCGGGCAATTGGGTAACATTGAAGGCACTGCTCCAGGAGACAGTCTTGGATGTTTTAATGGAAGAGTGATTTTTGTCCATCATCACAATAGAAGTTTGAATTCTTCTCAATCTCCCAGGATTGAAAATGCAATTCACAAACCTGAAAGTAAACAATGACCTTAGCAACACGTAACGAAAAGACGAGACTTTAAAAACCGTCTACCCTAGCATATTTTTATGTAATTATTATAAAACAGTTTTAAGATAATGAAAACAATGTAAATATTTTTTTAAATTCTTCTGCTACATTAAAATCATAAAAACTTTGAATCTCTTACCACTGAATGTTCTGTAGGAACAAAATTTTCCCTTTTTATCGCGTGAATCCATTTTCTTCGTTGCTTACTACCAGTAGGAAACTTAAAAACGTGTAAATTACACTTTTTATCGTAATTGCCGCGACATCTGAGCAGAAAACACTTAAAAACCCTGATTGTTACTATTACATGCAGCAGACCACATTTACAAAACCACTGATAACCACAATGCTACACGTTCTACTCTATACTCTCTGACTGGGACCATACTAGCGGCACGACCAGGGAGCATAGAGTAGAGAGTTGTATCTCTCCTCTATGCCAGGAAGGTTATAATATAGTATAACCATATATATAATATAGTATAACCATAAGGTTATAATATACTCTTTGAGTATAACCTCCTTGGGCACGACCAAGAAAAGCGTGAAAAGCAGTGATCTATTCCATCGTGACAAAAGGCCTGACGCAACATGTAATAAAAACACTAAAATATACTTGCATTTATTTAACCCTGCGTTTGAAGTAAGCTGCTGACGGTTTCTTCTAATAAGGAGCTTGAACATTACCCATAGAGGACATTACCATAGTGACATCACTGTAGCAACATATAAGCTCCCGATCAGATGAAACCATCAACACGGTTGATACCTGGGAGTATTTTACAGTGGTTGATACTACCAGACGCAGGCCTAAAAAAACGTACTACAGTTGTACCATCATGGTAAAAGAGTATATTCATCAAGGTTTTACCTTCATGGTCAAGAGTATATCATGGTGTTTTTTTTAATAGTGCCATGGATGAATGTGTGCAATGCCACCTAAATCATGTACTATCTAGGAGGTACTGATGTGTTAATCAATGGTTCAATGACTTGCCCGCTTGGCGACGCCACAGATAGTATTCCAGAATTGGTTCCACGGTGTAAGAAATGTATATCTCTCACCGTGATTTGTCCCCTTGGATAAACACTACAATGAACACCGAAATGCCTAATCTCCGAAGATTAAAACAATCCCGGATTACCCATAATAATGTATTTGGTCATAGCAGTTCTCTTTCAAGGCAATTCAAATTTTTATCGTACCATAAGTTGATTCCACCAAGTCTTAGCTTGGTAATACATTGTAAGTAGCACTTTCAGTGAGATAAACTCCGGAAGTATAGTAAATGCTACATGCGATAGCGTTTTGATCGTTTGAACAACTCGTGTATGCATGGACTAATATAGGCCATGTGCGTTTGTGTCTATCACTATCTGTTTATCCTCTGTTTTCTATTTTTAATACAAGCATCCAGAAAGGAGCGTGTGAGATCATTTAATCATATCAAGTTAAATAATGTTGGAAGCGACAGAGCGGGGAAAGGATTTTGTTAAGACAATGCATGTAGTTTTGATTCATAATCATCCTTCTCTTCTGGATGAATGTTGTGATTTGATAAACATGGAATGGCCTCGAAGTAAAACGGCAAGGTAAGAACAGCTATATTGGTTTTAATTGTTAAATTTTGTCGTCTTTGTAATGTATTGTCTCGCCCTACAGAATGAGGACACTGAAAATGTCTTGTGATACTTTACCAACTTGCCTGGCATTAGTAGCAGAGAGTAAGGTCTTGGGACATAGTAAAGTATCTGCAATAGGGAGCATGCCTGGAGCTTGTATTGTTGAATCTGGTGGGTGTAACCATAATTTATTTGTGCTACCTATATAAATAATTCCTTTTTATAATTTGTATTGTGCTTACAGTTGTCATTCATCCTGATTATAGAGGAAAAGGACTGGGCAGATTAATCATGTCAGAAACTGAGAAATATGCTGCAAGGTGATGTGTCTAATAAAATATAAATAAAATTTATTAAAACTGGAAGCTAACTTTCTTTTTTCTTCTTTTTTTTCCAGTCAGGGTATCAATACTGCATATTTGTCTACTATTGACCAGCAAGATTTTTACAAAAAACTTGGATATTCAGAATGTGCTCCAGTCTCAATATACGGTTGCTCAGGACTATATTCCAATGGAAAGACAGAAACTTGTGTTGGTAATATTAAAAAAGAACCTTTCACTATGGAAAGGATTCCTCTATCTAGGACCATTTCAGATTGTTCAGCAGTTCCTTCAACAATACCTCCTCCTCCACCCCTTCCACCCCCAATCAAAAGACCAGAGGGTAAAGATCTTAAGACACACTTTAAAATTTTAAATAGGAAAACTTATTTTAAAAAAATATTAGTTCATATTGCAGAGTAAACTTGTATTTTGTACTTTATTATCTTCAAACAAAAATACTTCAATAAAAATGATCAAGTTAAGCAGTCTTGCATATGTAAATATTTTCTCTTCCAGATACTTCATTCCTTTATTAAATTCTTATATTTTTTGCCAATCTTTGGTTATACTTAAGATTTGGGATGTTCAAGCTCATCCTGAGATATCCCACATACTTTCTGATAATGTTCATTTTGTGACAGACAGTCTATCATAAAAGATCCTAATGCTTCCTTTGACACACTTCTCCCTGCAGGCAAACCACCATGCTTCACAAGGTACTTTGAAGAAGTTGCATCTAAAACAGTCATTGTATGAGTCAATATTCACTAACACAACTGTAAAGCCAGGGTAACTAATTTACACATACCAGTGAAATGAGGAGGAAATACAGCAATCCAATTCAGTCCACTATCTTTCAGCAAATTAAACATACGTTTGTGGTCATCAGTAACAGCTTGAAATATGCTTGGCACTTTTTCAGGTTCAAAGAATAAGAATGCTATGAACACACCAGCAAATGAATTAAATAATATAATGAAATTATAAATAAATACATAATGGAAAACTCTTAAAATTATGAACCTTTAAATCAGATGTTAATGCTTCTGTACAATCGACACCCAAAAATATTTTTTCAGTATTCTTAATTGAAATTATATAAGAAGTTGTTCTGTAAGAAATAAGTAGGTGATGGTTCTTTCTGTTTCATAAAAAGTAGGCGAGTTAATAAAATAAGAAAATTTAATACCATTGTTCTAATGGTATTAATTTGAGAATAGAAATTTTTTGAGTTCGAGATTATCATATTTAATTAAAAACCTGGTCAATAATTACCAGTGGAACTCCAATTATCCAAATGAAATGGGGATCAGACTGATTTGATTAACTACAAATTGAGACTATTGGATAAAGCTAAAAAAATTAAGCAAAAGATGTCCAACACAGAAAAACTTAACTTTCAAGTACAGAATTAAAGTTTAAAAATTGCTATCTATTCCCTTATTCACAGTTACTTATTTTAAATTATAATGAAAATGTGTGAATTCATTGTCACAAAACTCGCAGAAAAAGTCAATACTAAATATGAGTAATGAGCAATTTTAGACAAGCAGTACCTGATATACAAACGGAAACAATATTTATTCCATGGAATTTCATTGCCTCAATAATGTTCTGCATCCCTTTTGACATAACAGTGGTCGGAGCTAAAACAAAGGGTAAAAATTTAAATGTCTGTTTACAGACAGCTTACTACGAAACAATATTTCTTACCTAAATCATTTCTTGTCCCTAATGTCACAATGACAGCATCTTGTCCTTCAATGGCAGATTTCACATCTTCTCCATTAGTTACATCACCTTCCACAATCACTACCTTTTCTTTTATTTCTTTAGGGTACTGAGATGAATCCCTCGAGAATGCTCGAACATTAAGACCTTATTTATAAAAGATGTTATGCAAATGAAAGCAAAATGAACTTAATTATAAGCAGATAAATGCTACCAATATTAGAAAAATACTTGTATATTCCTCATTCATGTTTCGCATATGTATAAACATTGTAATGTGCCAAAACTAGCACATATGCGACTTTCACATAAAAAAAAATTAATTAACAATTAATCATACCTTGATTTACGGCCTTCGTACAAGCTTTCACTCCTATCTGTCCACTTGCTCCGAAAATAATAACATTTTTAATTGTCATTATTTCTTTTTGGGGGTTTATGTCAATTAAATGCGTAACCTTCGTCGTAACACACGTTCCCCGGCGCTTGAAGTGTACGTAGGTCACTGCCACTGTGCGTGCAGAGTTATTACATCATTTAAGAGTAAACAAATGAAAGATCAGCTGATAATATTACCTGATTGTCAATTCCGTGGAATATTTTTCAAACTCTGAAAGTAAGATTTTGCGCCTGGAATCAAAGATAGAAATCGAAACAGAATTGAATAGAGAATGGAATTATGTCCTTTATAGGATGTCCCTAGGACCAAACCAATTACGTCAAACCCTAATTGCCAAATCCTGCAAGGACAGCGCGATGACCCGCCGCATTGGGGGCGTGGTCGATCGTTGTTTATAGCACGCTTCATAGGCTACACACATTTGTTAGTTGTGCGTCGTGAATAAAGAAGTAAAGGTTTAGTATTTCTGTTTTGTGCAACGAACAGTTTGTGCACTTTCAGAATTTGTTAAAATTATGTTCGTACATTTGTGTTACTTCTAGGGAATCAAGGAAAGGAAACGCATTGCGGCTAGCTGCGAGCCCCTCCCATATCTCCACATTGCAGTCACGCATGTCTATTTGACGTTTCAGTGTTGTGGGCACGTGAATGTAGTAACTGTTAAGAGACAACGATAGTAATGTAATGTATTTGCGAAGAGTAATGTAAAACGCTTTAAAATTAAAACATGGTACTTTTGGAGCAGTATATTACCTTATATGAGAAACGATGGCAGAACGTATTTCTCGGATGGAAATATTTCCAAATACTAATTTATTTCCTCGCTACAGTTTTCGGTGTTCTTGCTGGTTTCTGTTGGACCAGGATCAATTACAGTTTTGATGATGATTGCTTTTTATATAGCAACGTAACATTCATCACTCGCGGGGGTTATGACGAAACCAAAGGATCAGACGTAAATAAAGAAATTTCGCAATTTGGAAAAGATACATATTGCTCATATTGCCAGTATGTTTCTGTCTGCTCTGTACTTTTTGGAGCCATCTGGTTGACATTTTTTACAATGTGTGGAAGAGGAGGCAGATCTGACCATGGGTAAAGAAAGAAAAAAAAAAAAAGAAACTTTTTCTTTGATTTGGATGTTGGGCATTTCCGGGTTTATTATTATAAAACTATATTTATGTTACAGCCTTCCACAACCTTGGCGAATTGTGTACCCTGCCATGCTATTCAATGTTTCATATTTCTTATTTTCATTGGTATCAGTGGTATGGCTTGAAGAAGGTTATGGTAAATTCTGCAAAGCATTTATGGAAAACAACAGTAAACAGAAGTAATTTTTTAACTTTCAGTATTAAATATACTTTGTACATAAATGTGTATATAATGTGTACAAATGCATGTGTATGCTAATGTGTAGTTTTTATTTGTTTTAATTAATTTTGCTTATTAAGTTATAGTAATGTAAATTGTATTGATTGTTCAGTTGTAATGATCTGCAAGATTATTCCTTACATGAAACTAGTGGGAAGGAAACTGTGACATACATCACTTTGACAAGGGTGAGTGTAGTTTTGTAAATAGTTTTTAATATGAATGGCAATCATTTCCTGCAATAAATGGTTACATGATTTTAACAAAGCAGATTCATCATGTTTGCTAAAAACAGTTGTGATGAAATAAAAAGTTTTGCTGATGTAAATTTTTCTCAATATGAATACACTATTGACTTTTGTAACAATATTAGTAAAAACTAACACATATTAAAAATAAAAGGAAGCTAGTTACAGGAAAACAAGTATGATATGTTAATATTGTGCTGAACCTTCAATTGCAATTTTAACTAAACACGTTCTTGCAGTTCTATCAATAGTAATATTCTTATCTTTAAAAGTAAAAACTAAAGAAACATAATTGTTAAATGATAATTATTAGTTACAACATTTTATTTAATTAGTTCTGCTCCTGAAGTAAATCATCATAAGTAGTGCTGAAATATAGTAATTTTCTTTGTAAAATAACATGCTTTGTAAATATTTTGTTAAGATATATTTTTTATGGAATTGCTCATAGTTGTAAAATATACTACTGACAGATATACTTTAAATTACTGTGGTGAAAGAAATCGGTCATTGGCTTTAAACATTTTAGAATTTTATTTGTGCAGTTTGTGGGTGTGTTTTAAACAATTAGTAAATGTTTGTTTATTTATTTCAGTTGAACAACACTTGCTTTATTTTCTTGAAATATGTGACGTTTAATTTTGTTTAAATAAATTATTAACAGTTTTTATATTAAAGAAGCTACATCCACGTTCTTGCGTATTACTTAAATAGTTAATTATCAGATTTTTTTCTTTGAATTCTTTCTAAATACTTATTATTGTTAAGTATTTATTCTTATGAAGTGCTGATTTTCTTGTAAGGACGATAAGTTTCATGTTTGTGTTGTTGCATTCACTGTTAAGAGATCTGCATTTGCCAATGTATACTTTTGGAAAAACTTAATTTTTAATTAGACATGTCAAATGTGTGTGTGTGTATAATAGTTTTTTTTGTTTGAGAATCGAGTTCAGTTTTCATTCTCCAGGTCGGAACATGGGGTGTCATGTTTGGGTGGCTTCTGGGAGCCATGCTGCTAATGGTGAGATGCTGCTTCTTGGCTGATTTTACGGTTATGAAGATTACTGTTGTAGGCGCGACTCCAATTGAAGAAGAGGTGTGTTAGCTACAATCACTTTCATATTAGAAAAATCAGTAATTGGGATAATGAACGTTAAGTATACTGAATTAGTTGTTTTTTGTTTTTTCCATTTAAAATTGCAGTGATACAGCAATGTTAATTAAGTTTCTTATCTGTGTAGAAACAACAATACTTGTTACAGGCGCCAAAAGCAAGTCCAGAATCAACCAATTTATCACCAGAAGAAAATCCAAGTGCTACTCTGAATGTTCCACCTATTTTGTAAACTATTCAGACCAGGCATTTGAGTAGCTCAGATTTATAACTTTGGAAAATAACTATGGATTTTTTTTTCAATAACTTGCATTTAGCTATTATTTTTTGCCACAATTTTTTAGCACTTTCGTTTGGATTGCCCTAATATCACACAGAAATGAGAGCTTTTGAACTTGTCTTTGTAATCATATCGGTGTGTGACATCTGACATAAAATTGTATGCAGTGTTGATGATAAACTACAGTCTTGATAGCATTATATTCAATGAATTCTGAATATTTTAAACTTTATATTGCTTTTCTAATGTAATGACTTGTTAAAATAATTCCTGACAATTTTTTCAGGACAATTAGTGATTACGGTGCTATTATTGTGATAGTTGTAGTGATTTTCAATTTTTCAAGACTTTTGTACTAACTTCATATTTACAAAACTTGCATGGTAAGCCTCACCATAAATACATTCTCTTTCACTATTGCATTCTATACTGCTTCATAGACAAGCAGTTTGATGCCAAATATGTTGCTTGCCACATTCTTATGAACTGGGAGTCTAATTTTAAGCTGAAATCAGACTACTATCCATTTGGAAAAAAACAATCACCTTCATAATATTAGAGTACTTTGCGTATAGCCTTCCTTGCATTAATAAAATGCCAATTAGTGTGATTCCGTCCAAAACCAAAGAACTGGTAGTGTAATTTTTATTGTATTTCTTTTAAGGATATATTTAGTTTTTAGCTAATAAGAAGTTATTGAGTTTCATATTGAGCAAACTTAAACTTTAACAGATTTAATTGCAGTTATGATGTACAGCATTTGTCAGTACAAAATTTACATCCCTAATCACCTTGTTTGAAGTGCATTTATACTACAATATTTGTTCTACTTCTTAACTCTTTGAATTATGGAAAGGACAATTTCACTTCAGCATTTTCACTGATCCTGTATAGATACTACTATATATTCAGCATTTATTGATGTCAGAGTGCTTCATATGTATACACACACATTTTTATATGTAAACCACTATACTTGCACTGCATTTGCTTTTTGATATTCAACATATTATGTAGAATTACCACTACGATGTAATGCATTCACATTTCAAGTTTCTATTCTATGACTTTCTCTTTGAATGCAAGTAGTATTGTGTATGCATGTGTGTCCATCTTCATAAAAAACTTAATTTTAAAACATGGAGTGTAATTAGTATTATTGTTATTATGGTTTTGTTGTGATTGTACATATGAAATAAAAATAATTTTGAGCTTATAATTAGTGCTTAATTTCTTAATTAACTAGCATTATTTCACATACATAGTAAAAAGCATTATAAATTTAGTTGCCTGGGATGAAAACTTGATGTTAAGTTCCAAGGTGAGTGGCCTCAGTGCAACCTGAACTAATTGCTGTCCCATGTCACACTTACTGCACAAGGTAGGTTAATTCCTGTCTGGCTGACTGTGTTAAAAAGACACCTCTACAAGTGGACAGGAATAATGAGGTAAGTATTGCAGATGCATAATGTGCATTATTGCATATACAATTAAAACTTTTGTCGCTAATTAAAAATAAGTTTTTCAAATTCTGCCTTATCTTGACGATCTAACTTACAAAAACACTGCAATAAGCAATTAACTTAGTACATTTTATTTTGGTAGAATGCCAGGCTTATCACTACTTGCACAAATATTTCTACTGGAAGTTTGGTAACTTTTCAAGCACAGTTGCACCTGTTCTCCTGTAATATCTAATAAAATTATTTTTTTATGCAGGTATGCAAATATGCTTCTGAAAAGTGGTATTTTTATCTTTCTACTAATTGGAGTTATGTCTGACTGGGTAAAAATACCTGTGCTGGATCCCCAAAAACATGAAACATCTGTTCCTTCCAGCCAGTTTTCTGCCCTTAAGAGTTCCTCAAATTTCCTAAAAGTTAGTACTTATGCACCTGTGACAAAGCTTTCCAGTTCAATCTATCCTAATGATCCCAATAATGGGGGGGAAATTCCATTAGAAGAGCATATCTTAGAGAATGTGCAAAACGAAATGAATTCTGAAGAGAGCTGGTTTACTCCAAATACTTCTATTCTAAGCTTCAAAATGGATGAAAAAAGCTCAATCACTGAAATTGATCATAAGTTTTTGTTATCTGTAATGAACAACTCCCAAAAAACAGACCGAACTGGCTTGGAGAATACTCATTCTGAAAGCAAGATTAATAATTTCCTAGAAATTCTAAAGAATGTTCATCAGACATTGCTGCATGGAACTCCTATAACTGTGACTGGGAAAATTAAATTTCTCCAAGATTTACAAACAAAGTTGTATTCCTATATAAGTAGGTATTTTTTGTTAATACCCTTAGAACATAAGTTCAATATGTGAAATGTGAATGATGTGGTATATGTTTCGACAGAACCTCGCATTAAACGATTGTGGAATGTTGAAGATAGACAAGCTAGAACTGAAAAAGGAATGGGATTTCCATCGATGGATGGTGCATTAATGACTATTTGCTTCCTCTTATTTGCAGTTTTCCTTATAAAACTTGTGAAGGTTTGTAGAAAAAAGTTTCCAAAGCAAATATTCATTTAAGGTTGATAGAAGATGTAGGAAGAGATATTTACAAATCTCAATTTCAGCAATTAATTCAACAACTTCAAGAAAAAGCCAATGCCAATGCTTTGATGATGACTGGAGCTACTCCTGTTGTTCCTGCTGCAGGAGGGACTCCTATAATGACAGGTCGTCGCAAGAGAGGTATTTCACCTGAGACATACACAGCAGCTCGTGTATTACATCTAATTGAATCTTTCCATGTGAGTATTTAATATCTAATGAGTGAAGTACTTCATACATTTATATAAAATAGGTTACCAGACATACCCTTTTAAGGATACAAGGTACTCTTAAAAAATACATTCTCTTTTAAAGGTATCCTCCTGCGTACTCTCTTTTTCAAAAGTGTACTCTATGGTACTTTTCCCCCCATAAATTCTCTAAAGCATTACAAGTTTAGTTTTTGACAATTTGTTCTACATTCACTATTGATAATTCAGAAATTAATTGACTAATACGAATTTGTTCTAAGTACAACCTAGTATTTATGTTTCTTTAATAGATGGTAGCAACTCCTGCAATTAGTCAGTTTTTCTTGTTATACTATACGAACTAGTGGTGTCATAAAATGGCTCACACTTTCCTGTATTACTTTTTTATTTCCTTTGGTCTCAGCTAGCAATACGAACTTGCCACATGCAATCTATCGCTGCTCAAAGTACTTTTTTTTTAATTTTCGGATTCCCAATAATAGAATGGAAATACTATATTATGACTAATGAACAGTAAAATCTCGTCCAAAATTGCAATTTTCTTTGAAAAATCTGCAGCTGTTTTAAGAAATTGTAGTACTGTAAATTCGGAATTTGAAGCTCCTTTTCACGGAAAATTTTTGAGTTTTCGAAAAATTTCATTTTAAGTACTTTATCTCACAAAAACAATTGTTTACAAATTGCTGGAAATGTACATATTAATGACGTGAGAGATCTTTCAAAAAAATTACATTTGTGTAACTTTTGGAGAAACAAGAAAATACTCTGAAATGAACTGTACGTCATATTAAAAAGTGCATTTGGCACTATGTTTTTGAAAACTATGAAGAAAAACTTTGGAGCTGTTTTTGGGAAAATAGTGTGTAAACGTTTGTGAAAATACGGAATTTTGAGCTAGTTTTGACAGAAAACCACTGAGTTTTCAAGAAACATTATGTGACATTATTTAAAGCACATGTACTCATAAATACAATAATGTGAACAAATTGCCGCTAATATAAATATTAACAACATGAGTGACAAGTCGAAAAAAATTACATTTTTGGAATTTTTGAAAAAACAAAAGAATAGAGCAGTATGGCGTTTATGTCATCACTATCCGAGCGCTATCCCTGCCAAAAGTGTGTAGAAAAAATTTGGAACCATTTTTGAGAAAACCTTGTTTTCGTAATATTTTAAAATTTCACATGTCAGTCCCAATATTGCACAAAAAACACTAAAATTTTCAATAATATTTACACAACCTTAATTAAAAAACTAATTATGGACATCAAATTTTATTTGAAGGAAAGATCTCTATCTTCAATTTTGTAGTTGCAGGGAGACCTCGAAAAAAATTCAAACTTTTGAAATTTTCGAAACTTCAGTTAACTGTGAAAAATCAGACTATGCCACATTTATAATTATATGTTACTCTATTCTTACAAGAAATTTAAAGAAAAAATGTTGAGCCATTTGTGAGAAAATTTTGAAAATGTCCTGGGGTCCTCATGTAAAGTACCTCCAAAAACTAATGAATGATTTTCAAAATGGCAGAGCTTTGACTCAGTCCAAATGGTCAAGGGTTTCTTCAATTTGGAAAAAAATCTATGCATGGTTTAGGCGCTAGTGTTGTTTCCATATACCAAACAGAAGGCCGGATGTTTTGAAATAAAACACGTTGTATCAGGGGACCCCAAAAAGTGTGTTTCCGTTTATATTTCGAAATCTATTATCCGTAGCATTACACAACTTTCCCCATACACGTATATTTCTCTGTATACACATATGTATATGGGAAAGTTAAAAAGTGTCACTACATATTGTAATGTGTTTAATTTCTGTAATAAATAATACTATTCGAAAGCTATAACTAGGTTTGTTTTTTGCTTGGTGGAATTAACGCCCAAGGCAAAAATTTATTAAAATAAGTTTTGTTCATCTACACTTTGAATAGTTTAAATAAATATTTTCTGAATGTTAGATAATGATCCACGTCTGCAATATAAAAATAATAAAAGGATATTGAAACATTACATCACGTAATTGAAAAGATTTGAAACTAAATTAATAAAAATTGCTTGATAAAAAGTTTTTTGTTTTTTTTATCTGGATGGTATAGTACCTCTTACATAAAACATCAAGCATAAGATATGTTAAACGATTAGAGGGATCTATTGTTTAGCAGTCAACAGTTATTCAAGGCCACAGGTAATAAGCACATATCCTTACTCTTCTACAATATCTCAAAATGTATTTAATGTGTTCTGCCCACAATATACCTTTTAATGAGCTCTGCAAGTATGTAACAGTAAATTGGAAGAAACTATAAGTGGTTTGCTTTAGAGGAAGTAGCTTAATAGTATTCTGTATTTTAATTTTAAATGTCTTCTGCAATTTAATTGATTTATCGGAGCAAGACCTGTAGTTCTTTAGCATAATATTTGCTCAGTTGAGCTTTGCTTACAATTGTGAAAGCAAAGCATTTAGACTAGTACTCTTTACTATTTCTTCAGAATGGGTGATGTCTTAACCAACTGAGCAACATTACCTGTGGAATCTAAGGGCCCAGGTTCATGTCCCTAACACTTGGCAGGTTGAAAACATTTCTATGGGTTAAAGTATTATAATATTACGTAATAGTTATCAATATGATATATTAGTGGTTAATCATTTCAGATACATTTTTAATGCAAGTACTGTAATGTCCTTCATGACTGAGAATTGTTGTGAACCCACTGATACATTTAATATTTGCTTAAAAGAAACATGTCCTCGCTCCACTGTTCCCCTTGAGCTGATTCCATAAAAAATTATCTCTTGTCATTTTTTTGTCTAATAAGCAAACGTTATTTTTATGGCTTTATTATAAAAAAGGATGTTGTTTGCGTACATATCTCGCAAACTGAATGCGGTTATTTGGTTCAGATTGATTTTAATTTCTTTTTTAATCCTTTAACTCAGATTGGTTAATTGTTAGATATCAACTGATTATGTGGAGATACACAAAATCATCAAAACTATTTTGATGAAGTCCTCAAGATATATTCGCGTACAATATAACTTCTTGTATTTGACAAGATTTAATAGAGAATGGTTCAGAAAGGAGGTAACTTTGTTTGCTCCTCATACCCTATGGTTTTGTCCCATTTGCAGCATGTAGTCTGGTTTATTGCTATATGTTGCAGTTGAGTTGAATGTCCATAATTTCCACATGTTATAAGTCGACTGCAAACACCACTTTAGTTTATCTTCTTTTTCTTATATGCACCATAAATTAGTGAAAAATCTCTGTGTACAAGGCAATTATTTCTCCTTTGGAAGCAACTTAAATGCAATCTCTTGGTTGCCAAAATCTAAGTCGTGTATCTTGTTCAGTTTATTTAAATACAAGAATACTCATGAAAACATTGCTTGTAAATAGTTGAACAGGATTTTTCTCTATTATCTTTGTACATGTAAGTAATAGACATTCACAGCCAGAAATGTTTCAATGGACTGATTTTGGCAATGATATTCTTAAAATGAAAAAGACCAAGTATGTGATTTAACGATGTGTAATTCATCTAGGTACAGAACCCTGAAAGAAATTATTTGAATTACTTAATCACATATGTTTAAGTAGTTAGCTACATTTCTAATAAAGGGAATTCACATTTTGTGGATAGTTGGCATCTGATACATTTAAATGGTTAACTTCACTTCACCACATAGTGGAAGTAAGTAAACTTAACTACTAAAAGTTGCCAAAAATGAAGGGAGCTAGAAAAGCACATCCCAACAACTTATTTCAAAATAACATCTTACATCACCCATACATTGAAAATGCCTTCTTGCTTATCATTGGATAAGAAAATATTAACAAATCAATTTTTCTAAATACCAATGTGTAATTCTTCTGTTCCCTTTGCAGGTTCAATATAACACGTTTGCTACCCCTCAGTAGCTGTTGAAACATCTGTATGCATTCCATAAATCTGCAAAGGAAATGCTTCATGGAAGGGGATTAAAGGGTGTTGTAGGTGGATTGGGTGGATTTTTTACTGTGTGCTGGCTGATTGGGTAAAATAATCTTCAATGAGGAAATTCTGGTGTTAGCCAGGATAAGTTTTTATCATTTTCAGTACCAAGAATTTATTACTCTTACGACAAATGTTATTATAAAATGTTTATTTCAAATTAACTGTATATTGTGTATATTAATTAGTTGGATTAAACATTATGACAAACAGTTTGTTTTTTTTGTTATCATTTATAACTATCAGTACAAAATAAGAGAGGACTTTAAATTTAAGTACTCTCCTCAAGTCCTAGAATGTGTAGTGTTACTGTGCAAAATATAACAAGGAATGGACTTTTATTAATTTAAGCAGCATAAAAAGCTTGTAAGTACAGCAACAAACTTGCATAAAAAACATTATCTAAATTTTTTCCATGAACAAGGAAAAATCGAATGCTTTCCTTTATCACATAGAAGAATTTTCTAATAACGGATGTAGGTATTATACTGATAATAATACTAAATATTTCTTAGCAAAGCACTTGCCTACTTTACTCATACAAAATTTAAAGAAAATTAGTCTGTTTACTCCTACAATCCATTAAGATGTGCAAGTCAATAACTCTGTGAATGCTATTCATCAGCATGAACAGTTTTGTAAAACAAGTTTTGAATGTCACTGGTATAAATATATTTAAATAAACACCTGTTCACTGGCCAAACTGTCCGCAAAAGGCTTCACAATCTCTCTTGTAGCAAAGTAGAAAATGAGTCCAAATGTAATAGAAATAGGTAAAGCTGGCAGAGCTTTCTTGAATATAGCAAGAAGAAGCAAGGTTAGACACAATCCCTGGAAAGAAAGCATTTCTGGATTAGTATAAGAAAATTTCTACCACCGTATAAGTATCAATTAGAATACTCACAATTAAAATTGCTACAAAGCAGGCTAGTGTTGTATTCCAGTCTCCGTATGAAGAAGCTTTTCCCACCAAAACACTGTAGAATATAAAGTCTCCTAGACCCAACTTGACCCCACCTAGAATTTGATTTTTATTTTTTTAATTGTTTTTTACAATGCAATTTATAAAAAAAAAATCTTCTATAAGGTAAGACAATTGACACCAGACATAGTAATAAATTATAGCCATTATGTTAATTCAGTCTTTTGAAGACAGCAAACTATTTCGTGAAATAAACAGTATCATTTTACCAAATAAAAAAAGTATGCTACACCTAGTACATTAAACCCTCACAAGGGTCTCCTTAAAATAGGTTAGCAAATTTCAACCTCTATGTATGATCTTAAAATACAAAATTAAAATGAACATACGTTCTTCGTCTTCTTGTTCTGGATGCATTTGCTGTGGAGGCATTTGATTAGATGTACGACGATACTGAACTCTTCGATCACTGTGGCTAGATCCAGACTCTCTTACTTCTCGACGACGACGATTTGCTCTATCCTCATGAGATGATACCCATTCTTGAGAAAATCCTCCTTCAGAATCTGATTTACAAGAACAGTTTACTTACAAGAATGTGTGGCTGTTATTTTCTTTTATTTTACCCTAAATTTTTATTTATTGCTTTAGACTCGTCTCTGCATGCAATGAGACATTTCACATAGAGCTTAAAGCTACTACGATTATGTCAATTTTTAATTATTACATACCAATACTTTCAGGACTTCCTGGTACATCTGCTGCCAAAGGAGGTTGTGAACGACTAGAATGTGTAGCTTGTTGAGCTTGGGGTACATTTCGTTCCGTTTCTGCTTCATCTCCACTTGCCATACTGATATAACTATACATAAAAGTGGCTGTGGATTGGAACATCCATTATATGTAATTAGAATATTTCTTATCCAGAAAGGTATGAAAAATGCAGAAACAAAATATCAATAGAAGAAACATAAAATAACATTCAACGTAAAATATTTCTCTTTGAAGTTATGTTATAAAAAAAGAACACTGCATAGAAACTTCCTGACAGCCAGAGAACACTGCACCTGTCAAGAATGTAGAATTTGAAAACTATTCTTGAAATGCTGTGTGCTTGGGCTTAACGAGTATACTTTATTTTCTCACCTACTGCTTGTGCAGCTACTACTGCAGTGTAGAGAAAATATTGTAATGCTGAGGGGAAAAAATTACGATTTTCCAACAGGAAAAACTATTGCCAGGCTCTGGTAACAAAAAAGTGAATAAATATTGTTGCTAAAGTAGTAGTAAATTACTTTTAACATGTTGTGTAGTCAGGATCCATGGTTACTGAATCTTCAATACAAAAAAGCACAACAATCATCTGTGAACAACACTAGCAGCTAAACCACAAGCATGATTTTAACCAAAATTGATATTTCCTGATCAATCTGACTCATGACATGACTTCTTCAATTTAGAACAGATATTTTAATTTTTAGTTCTTCTTGTGGAAGCCTCAAATTTAAACGATTTCTCAAAAATGGCTCCAATTTTTTCTTTAATTTGTTTCCTCCAATACAGCTATCACACTTAACAATTGTGTAATGTTGTTAAACACCCTAAATTTTCGAAAATTGCAAAAATTCAAAATTTTTGTTCAAGTATGTTTGACCTCTTCCTGCAACTACAATAATGATGACAATTTTTTTTCCATAATGAAATCTATTCATCAAAAACAGGTCTTCAAATAAGGTTACGTTCAATTTTTCAAAAAATTTGAGTGACTAGTTTTGCGTAAAACATAGGCTATTTTTAAACAATTATTTTCTCAAAAACGAATCCAATTTGTTTCCGTTATTGTGCTACTCCCGTTTTCAGCAAACACATTATTTTTGAAAATTGGAAGTACTTATCATGGCAGAAGTGCAATACAGAGCTTTTTGTTAGATGTAATTATTTTAAAATATCTAACTTTTTTTAAAAGTCATATAGAATTTTTTAAAAATATGAATAATTTAGCGTAAATTTTGTAAATCCACTAAATTTGTAGATTCGAATTTTCTGCACTTCATCTGCTGGTGCTTCATGTCACAATGACCACTGATCTGGCTTCTTGGAATTCAAGGGAAACTAGGGAACAAAATTTCCCCAGTTTTCCAGGTTCTGTTTCGCACATTACAACACATTTTTTTCTGTTTACTACTTAACCATACTATGTTACTCACACACTTTTATTGTGCAACGGAGTGCTAGAGTAGAATTTTGTACAAAAACAAGCTTTAAAGAAAACTCAGATTTTTCTCTAGGAAGTATATGATAGTAATTAATATTCAGAGTTCTGAAATGCATAAGAAAGTATTTTTCAGTCGCAAAGCCTAGCTTGGAGCTGAAACCAACACAATGTTTTAATTATCGTATTCCTTGGATTGGTTTCGGAAAATATCTGTCCTACTATGAATTGCAGTTTTCAACACGCAAGTAGGAACATTTTTTTCAAAATGGATATTTTATTGTCGAAACTAGACTTAATAAGGAGGAGGAGGACATTGGGCAGTGATAGATGGCAGCAGGCAAGATCAAAGGAAATGGAAACTAATACAGGAAAGTCTGTGCCATTCTGTAGCACCACTAGTTATTTTTCTTAAAATCAGATTACATATTAAAATGCATGTTAAAACAGAATCCCACTTTATATCCTACCTACCAAAAGATATTGAGTACAAAAATTTAACAAAATCTTTAACTTCATTTATTTCAAAACCAATTCTTGGAACGAGTTGTTACTACCAATGTCTTTACCTTCTTTACTTTAAAAGTATGTAATTCTATTTAGATCCCTTCTTAAGTTTGCATTGTTCGTTTGTTCATCCTTTTTCAACATGTATTTAGTAAGTACAATAATATCAGAAACAAAAACATTGATGTTAAAAACGTGGACACAATCTAGTAAAATTTTAAAGAATTGTTTTCTTGTAACTGGAAGTTCTTGACTAATTCATTACTTGTGGTGGTGGCAAAATTGCCACAGCTTTAAATTTTCCATTGCTAAAAAATGTATGTCCACAATGATGCTTCCTTCTCACAAAAATATTGGTTTTGATTGTCCTATTTTGTACAAGGAAATTGATTTTAAAATTCTATCAATCTCCACAAAACATTTGCAAATTCGCAGTGAAAATTTATTCCTCTTGCTTCACTGTGAACAATCCTGAATCTTGTAATGTCTCTTCTTCTGAATACTATTGACCCACAAAAATTCTGTTTTGAACAGGGGAGTGCAATGTAATTTCTCTGCTTTTCATTAATCAACAATATTCAAGTTACCCTCTCCCCGCAAAAAGTTTATGTCTGGGTTTCCTTTATTTTATCAAAATGGATTTTAATATACTCTGAATTTTCAGACATTATTCCATAAAAATAAATGGCAATCTCCATCAATGAAATAATGATGCACCTGCTACTAAGCAGCAATTGGTATAATGTTAGAGTTAAAGATTTTCACATTAAAAATGTAATTTTTTTAAAAATCTTCTTTCTCTAATATCTCAATTTTTACTTTTTTTAAGTTGAAACATTATTCCAGAAATGCAATGGTACATGAAAATTTGTTAACGATTACTAAATTAATTATTACTAAAGGCTGATATTGTGAAAAATGATTTTTAATTAAAATTTATTTTACACTTTCTTTGTATTTTGTGTGTCATTGTTTGTGAGTATACTTAAATACTCTGAAAGAAAGAAATACATTTATTTTACTTGCTCAGTCAGAAAGTTAAATCATCTTTTTTTTGATACCAATACTTTTGAAATTATTGAGGTCAAAATGTTTTTAAATGCCAATGTGGGTTAAATGAGTGGGTTTTGTGGCCAAAGACCAGCTAATTGTATTGTATTGTGAAATCTTACGAAATGTTCATGAAAACTAATAGACTATTTTCTAATCTTATTTCTTCACACATCTTGACTTTTTAGACTTGTCATTTTTAAAGTATTAATCTTACATGAATATATGAGGGCTGGGAAAATCTGTTCATTCCTTTCCTGAGCAGTCTCGACTAATATGCGCAAAGGACCCTTTGGAGTGAGAACAGCAACCAGATCTGAAAAAACATTTCATTAAGAAAAAACACAATATGGCTCTAGTGAAACACACTGCATTGTGATTACATACCCCAAACAGATATAACTGCCAATACCACCCATGTTGTCCATTCTGGCAAGTATTTGATGAAAACTAAAGCCATAAGAGCAGCAACAAAGATAAGATAGGCTTGTTGCAACCGCAGTGGTCCTTGCCAATGTATGCAAATCATACCCACCACACCAAAATTCCACATCAGCAATGACAATGATATATAGTCCATGGGAACATTAGAAGCTCTTAGAACTTCCCTGTTTGAAAGATATAGATTTATTTAGTGACAGTTTTCAGATATTACAAGACCAATTTACAAATATTGAAATGTGAATATCCTATTTTTAATCAACCTTCGAATGCAGAGGTTATTACAATGATTAATGCAATAACAAGAAATCACATGGATCCACACAGAAATCCATCAGTGTAATGTATAATTACAAAGTATATTACACTCAGACTTGATTAAATCACAACAGAGCATTTCCATTTGTTCATGAATAAAGACATTAAATTACAAAATTGCACCTAGAACAATATTATAAACATATTACATTTAAAAATCTGATGATTGGGTGGCCATTGAAATTAAAGAAAAAAGATATCATATTCTGCAAAATTCCTGTCAATTTTAATAATATGCCTGTCTCTTGAAGGACAATAATTTAAACAAAATTTACCACAGGAACCTTTTAATATTTTGAACAAAGCTATTTTTAACTTTCTCATATATCTACGTACATGGGTCGTTCCACATCAAATGGCACAAATTTAGGAAAATTATACCTCTATGCCTCAGATTTTGAACTTTTTCTTCTGTGAAGAGTATAAGGAAAAATATGAAACATATGTTTTTCATTTTTTCCCAAATATAACTTTTCGAGTGCAAGTTTGCGAGTATAAAATTCTTGCATTGCTTAAGTTAACCATTTTTAACAGGTATTGTAATTGTAACAGAAATTTCAATATTTGGTGACTTTAAAGAACAAAAGGTGCTCTTTCATTTGATGTATGTATTGAATCAATTAAATTATTTAATTCTTTTTTTGACCTATTTTATTTTTATTTTCTTCTAAAAATCAAGAGTTTAAAAATTTGAAAAATATACCATTGTAATTTCTAGAAAGTTCTACACAAGTGTGGTAAGTTACAAAGTGGGACACCGAGATGAATCTGAGAAATTAAATACAATAGTCTACTTGCTGTTTAGCTGCTGTGTCTGCTAGAACTTAATCCCACAATCACGTGCCAATCAGCAGTAGACGATTACCATCAATATACTTTCACAGAGCAATCAAGAGAAGCATCCCTTCACATCTTACCATGTGCCAGATATATACATATGACCTTTATTGCCGATTATATTCAAATTAAAAAGTGTGAAACTGATTCAATTTAGTATTAAAGGGACGGAATATTAAATGAATAAGAGTATGTGATGCAATTAATTAAATTGATTATTCTTTTAATTCGCTTTACAGAGAATATTGTTAATTGACCTTTACTTAAAGAAATGAAACTATGTATTACCTATATGCCTTCTACTGTTTTTTTTACTATATCATTGTTGAAATAGTCCTCTTTCTAAATATTCAATGTTGCTATAAATATAAAGGTAATATTCTTAACATTATCAACAACCCACTTAAATAACTTCCTGGGTAAATTAATAGGTCCCTGTCAGAATTGAAGGCTAGCTATTATGAAGAATATTATTGTTGACCCTCCCCTCACTCGAACCCTTTCCATAAATGTTGAGAAGCAATGAAATGCCATTTAGCATTGAGACATTATTTTGGAAGCATACATTTAATTGTTTCGTAATACTAGGCACTGACTACATCCGAAAAAGTCTGTTAACACTATCATAAACTTACTTGAGAAGTGTTATGAGTTTACACTGACATTGGTGAATTGAATTTGTGTCAATCATGTTTAAGGCATCCAGGAAAATAAAAAAAAATCCATTTATAAATTCTTTGCTTTTTCTGAAGTTTAGCACAAAAGGGTGCAGAATAGTTAAACCTTCATTCACAGCAGTCACTGTATTACATCTTTAAGTACAAAAGTATTTTTTTTAAATACCACACTGGACAATGAAAATTCCGAGCATCAAGTTTTATTTTTGTTTCACGAAAAGAGCAGAAGACTGTAAACAATGAGTGAAGACAGCAGAAAAAAAACTTTGTCAGTTTCTTTATTACTCATATCAGGTGATACATATTACAGATTAGGGTGACGAATACCAGCAGTACACATTATTCATCATTTCACAGCTTTAATAAGTATGGACGATTCTCACTTTCTTGCAAAAAATTTCACTTGATTCGTAAGAAGAAAGAATTTTGAACATTAGTTTTTCCAGTATTATATTTTTTTTATGGCAAACAGTCAGTTTTAAACATCTCACAATGCTAGTTGTAAAATCATTAACGCACACTACTTCTGCAATTAAATATCCTTTACTCCGTCCGTCCATGCGTCCAGCTCCGGATATCTCCGATTTTTTCCGAGAGAGAAAAAAAAGAGAGAGATAGATAGATGGATAGATAGAGAGAGATAGATAGATGGATGGATATATATATATATATATATATATATATATATATATATATATATATATATATATATATATATATATATATAGAGAGAGAGAGAGAGAGAGAGAGAGAGAGAGAGAGAGATAGAGAGATAGAGAGATAGAGAGAGAAGTTCCACTTTCGGGTATTGCTCGTTTTTTTTCCGTAAATCGCAAAAACATTTCAAAACTACAAGTTTGATTTTTGCGACCAAGTTTGTTCAGACAAAGTTTTGTACAAAATTAGCTATTTAAATAAATAAACAAACTAGTGGTGCAATAGAATGGCACATACTTTCTCGCAGTAGTTGGACTTCTAATCTTTTTAGTCTGAAATAGGATTTCGGTTGTGCCTTATTCTCTTCCCAGATACCCTTATTCTCATCCCAGATACCTCTTTGGCCGCCCAAAGGTCATTTTAAAACATTTTCTCGATTTTTAATGCTAGAACTGAAACCAGCATACTCTTATTATACAAGTATAAAATCCAAGTACTACCAGGGTGGCCAAGGTGGCGAATACGCGGGGAACAGACTCAGCTCTTCGGAGAAGTTCGCCGTTTCCAGTCTTGGTTCGGGAATATTATTTGTCACAATTCGCCGTGCAGCAGAAAATAATTGAGAATTCCAGAAACTTTATTGAAAACCGTTTGAAGCAATCCTAATCACAAAAAGAATTAAGATAAACTGGAAGTGTTATTTTCTCCATTTTCAACTTTTAAACAATTTTTTCAATACTCTTGTTGGATTATTAAAACGTACGTACCATCAAATCAATTGTTCGTTTTTCGGTGCATATATATGAACCGGTTTAAGTAAAATAATGAATATATCAACATTAAATTTAAATATAATATAGCCAGTACCCATGCAGCCAACTCGGACATCCTTAACTGTTCCGTTATTAATTATTATAGGTATTATCATCATATCATTTTACCACCACCACCACCACCACCACCACTACTACTACTTTCTCACCTTACAAATTCTTGGTAAGACGAAAAAGTTATGTAATCATGCGCCAGAAAAGGTCGAAATTTCGCCAGAAAGAAAACTTAGAATCCATGTTTTGTTGGTTCTTAATACTGAAACATCGATTGACGAGAAAACGACCGCCTGTCCGTTTTTTGTCTGTAGTCAACGCTAGCGCCTAAATCGTTCAGCCGATTTTCTTTGAAACTATATTCCCTGATTGATCTAAATGGACTGGAGGCGTTGGAAGTTTCTAACGGATATTTTGATTGTTGTAGGATGTTTTACATGAATCGGGCTTATACCTTTTTATGCTTTTGCCCGAGTTCGAACCATACAGCACTTTTGTGACGTGGTTGTTTGAGTGCCGACACGTTAACTCCGAAGTTCTGCACTCGAGACTCTGAGTAGAAAAAAAAATTGCAGATTGCAAACACTTTTGCTAGTTTATATAGTAGTATGCTAAGCATTCAGAAAAACACCGAGCCCTGGTAACGAAAAAAGTCGATACAAACTGTTTCTAGTCTAGAAAAGTCCTCTTAACACGTGGTGTAGCCAGAATCCATGTTTTGTGCGTCCTTCATACCGAAAATCTATTGGCGGCAAAACGTCTGTCTGTGCAAGCTAGCGCATAAACCGTTCAGCCGTTTTCTCCAAAATTGATATCGCGGCCCCTACGATTTGATAACATTTTAATTTTAGGGGGTACTTTTTCATGAAGCTCCTTTCATAACCCTTTCAAAATTAAAAAGACTCCATATTTTTTTATTGAATTTTGTTGAGTAGTTTGTTGAACGTTTAAGAGAATAGATTAGGTTTTATTTTTGTTGAAATCCCTAATTTTTCGAAAATTAAAAACAATGAAAACTACAATATTGAATTTTTGCCTCAAAGAAAGTCCGTTGTACAAAGTTAGCTCTTTAAAAAAAGTCAAGTACCGTTATTTGAAGGGAAAAAAAAAAGTTTTTGAGTTAATTACACCTGAAATTTACGCAATTTCCTTCCTTCATAAACAGCCATAAATTGTTGCTTTAAATTTTCTCCACATATGTATTAAGGAACGTTAAAAAAATGTTGCTAGTCCCTTCTTCGAATATTGCTCTTGTTTTTAATTGCAAAATAAAAAGAATTCAAAACAACAAAATTGAAGAGAGATTTTCCCCTCAGATAAAGACGGTTGTACAAATTTAGCTCTTTAAAAAAGAGGTTATGTCAGTTTTTGTAAAAGATAGTAGTTTTCACGTAATTTCTTTTGAAATTAATGAAACGTATATGGGCGTGTCGTCGTACATAATAATAGCATTGTAATATTCCGAGAAAATAAGTGCTGTAGTTGCACCACCAGTTACCACGAATGTAGCAAAGAACGGTTAAGAAAGTGGTGCTGGTTCCATTTTCATCGCACTCTCTGGGCTTTCGAAAATTGAAAAAAATAATAAAGCATAGTACTAAATTCGTCAATCCCGTGCTTTGTTTGCAGCGGTGTTACAAGGCCGTTGCGTGATATAGCGTCAATATTATAATCTTAATTAAAATTAGCCGAATTAGGTTTCATTCAGCAAAAAATTACAAATCACAAATACACAAAAAATTAACATTACAATCACAGTTTTTACTTTCTCGCTACCGTTTACGCAGTACGTTAAAGTTGTTTAATACTACGCGAAAAAAACTGCGGATTTTCGGTGGAAAAAAGCTATTACAGAGCCTTTGTAAGAAAAAGTGGGTAAATCCAGTTGCTAAATTTAGAAAAACAATCCTCTAACACATGATGTAGCCAGAATCCATGTTTTCGTGTGGATCATTGATACCGAAAAATCGAATGACGGCAAAACGTCGGCCCGTCCGTCGATTTGTCAACAATGCTAGCGGTTAAATCGATCAGCCGATTTTCTCCAAAATTGATATTTCTCGATCTATCTGGCTGACGTCTCGGCCCCTAGAATTTGAAACCGATATTGTAATATTGATTGATATTTACTCAGATCACTACTTGGTAGTGAAAAAGACAAACATACTTTCAAAATGTTATTGTAACGAATATTGCATCACCTGCCGGAATTCGCTGCTCGGATTGCGTCATCTGCTGGCGCCCCCCTCCCCCCCCCGAACTGGACGGTTCCGGGTTATTCGCGAGCCGCGTAGAAATGTGGCGCACGTTTCCGATGGCTCGAGGACGGAGCCGGCCAGGTATAAATTCGCCGCTGACGGCGGCCATTGGAGTAGCAGTCAGTCGGTGAACAGCAGCCTTAAGTCGGAAGCTGAGCTGTGAAGTGTGCATCGCGGTGAACAGCAGTGCAGTGGGCCCTGATTTGCGCAGCGAATTCCGGCAGGTGATGCAATATTCGTTACATTGCCCCCTCCTTAGATGCTATAGGTCCCGGTGCGTATTTATTGAAACCTTGCAGCTGGAGCTTCTATTGCAGTTGGAGAAGAATTGACGGTCTATCGTCTTCTTCGGATGTGCTGACATCCCCTGGTGGTAGCTGCAGACTATGATTTTCACCGCAGTGTACCGGAAGAGTACTTCCAACATGCTTCTCACTACTCTCCAGTCAGATCTTCATTTTCCACAACTCGTTAAAAAACCCTTCTTCAGCGATTGAATCCCACTTCGCCCGGTACGATTCTACTGCTGAGGAACAGAGCTATTTCTTGCCAACTCGGTCTCCGTCCCGTCATTTTTCATTTTCAAACGTGATTGAAGTCTGCGTCGTCTTTCTGAAGTTCTTTTAATTTGCCATTGGTCGTTAATCACAGAGACCCTTAAGGTAGGAGACATCTTTTGCTCTTCTAATGGATTTAGTAATTTTTCCTCACTCTTCAGAAATGTCTCTTCCATTTTCTCAACTTTCTCTCCGTTCTTCGAAATTTTCTCCTTTATTTTTTCTTCGTTCTTCAACATTGTCTCTTCGATTTCTTTTCTAGCCAATGTATCATTCTGTATTATCTTTTGTTCCAGGTTTTCTAACATTTTGCATATGTCCGAAAAGATTACGGTCTCGAAGAGAAAACTCTCTGGATCCTCTCCCGCTGACTTCATCGCGTTAGCAAGACGTTCTTGTAATATTGTTTGCGTTCCGGTGGTGTCCTGATCCCTCTCCTCTAACTCCATCTTCAACTCTGATACTTTCAGATCCCATAAGGTTTTAGTGAAACGCATCTTCATTACGGTTTTAATTCACCACACATTATACTGATTTGAACCCAGCACCTGACACCAAATTGACTGACAGGAGAGTAGTGAGAAGCATGTTACTCTTCCGGTACACTGCGGTGAAACATTTTAGTCTACAGCTACCACCAGGGGATGTCAGCAGATTCGAAGACAGTAGACTGTCAATTCTTCTCCAACTGCAATAGAAGCTCCAGCTGCAAGATTTCACTAAACGCGCTGCGAGACTGATCGCATCTACGGAGGGGGCAATGTAACGAATATTGCATCACCTGCCGTAATTTGCTGCGCGGATTGCGTCATCTGCCGGCGCCTCCCCTCCTCCCTGAACTGGACGGTTCCGGGTTATTCACGAGTCGTGTAGAACTGTGGCGCACGTTCCCGATGGCGCGAGGCAGGCGCCGGCCGAGTATATATTCGCCACTGCCGGCGGCCGCTGGAAGTAGCGTAGAGAGTAGCAGTCAGCGTTTGTAGTCAGTGAGTAAGTAGTTAGTCTGTCAATATGAGTATGCTGTAGTCTGTCTGAAGTGGAAGCTGAGCTATTAAGTGTGCATTCCGTTGAAGAGTGATGCAGTAGGTGAACAGCAGCCTGAAGTCTGAAGCTGAGCTGTGAAGTGTGCATCGCTGTGAACAGCAGTGCAGTGGACCCTGGTCTGCGCAGCGAATTGTGGCCAGCGCAGTGTATCGTGGACAGTGCATCGGACTGTGCGATAGTGTAAATAAATAATTAGGAGTAAACTGAGTAAATAATCAAGAGAAGAGTCGTGTGTTCGGAAAATAATCAAGTGAAGAACACGAGGACTGTGCAACCTATCTGTAAATAAATCAAGTATTTTAGTGAATCATTGTTAAAAAATAAAAGTCTTTGTTAAAATATTACCTGTGTTTTAATTCACCACCGATAATTTGTTTGTGTTTTAATTCACCAACGATACAGTTTAATAGGAATATCAGAAACAGAGCTCCAAAAGGGAAAGTTTTCAAGACATGGCTGTTAGAAGAATGCAGTATACAAACAGAAGCACTAAACAAATCTCAGTGCGATAATATAGAGGATGAATGGAAGATCATAAAGATAGTAACATTAAAAGTAGAGTAAATAGTCTTGGAGAAGGAAAACAATTATTAGACGTAGAGGTATTAAAATACTAGATGATGAATTAAAACAGCTATTGAAGAAAAAATACTAGTGTACATGAGATACTTAGAGTGGTACAGATGAAACACAAGCTCTTTACCACTAAAAACATAATGTGGCTAAGAAAATAACCAGAAAAGCTCATGAAGACTCCTGGAATCGTTTTATCATAACGATAGAGAATGACGGTAGGTAGGGCATAAGCATATAAAGCTCAAAGGCACTTAAATACCGAGGAGAAAGATACAGCAAAAATGTATGTTACCGAGGAGAAAGATACAGCAAAAATGTATGTTACATCGGAGAAAGATCGGAAGGAGTTCTATCAGAAATTATGGACAATCGTAGACGAAGACATAGATTAAAATCTAAATAATGGCATTTTATGAAGTAAATGAAATATCCAAACATGACCTAAATAATGCATACAAAACATAAAAACAACAACAGAAAAGCCGCAGTATCTGACAATATACGTACAGAACTTTTCAAACAGTTCAAACAGCGGAGGAAGTTACTTCATGGAAAGAATGTTGATATTTGATAATAAATATTGGAGAAAAAGGGTGGAAATTAGCCAAAGTTATACCATTGTTTAAAAAAGGATCAAGATGCTCTTGTGACAACTACAGAGGAATTAGCCTTCTAAATACAGGTTATAAAATAAATAGTAAAATTCTAAATTAAAGAATAAAAAATATCTCAGAAGGTCTATTATTAGAAGAACGAAGTAGCCTTAGACGCTCTTGCACTGACGAGGATTTCACTATTACACAAATTATCGCTAAAAGAAATGAATTTAATTTAGAGACGCACTTGGCCTTCACAGACTATGTCAAAGCTTTCAATAGAGTGCTAAGAAACAAATTATGGAACATTATGTATAAGAGGTTATCCTATACATTTGATACAGACAATCCGACAAGTATATGAAAACAATAAAGCAATCATTGACGTTGGAGGAAAATGTTTGCAGGAAATTTTTATAAATCATGGCTTAAGACAAGTTTGCAGCTTATCACCAACATTATTTAATATTTATCTCAATGATACTATACACGAATGGCAATCTAATGTTCCACAAGGCATCTATTCTCAAATACTATCTCAATTAACACCTTGCTGTTCACAGATGACCAGATAATTCTACAAGATAATCTGCAGAAACCGGAACATTCCTTCCAAAGAATCGGCTATGAATATAACCTGAAAATATCTGTCCCAAAAACTAAAACTATGGCTGTCCATGGGAAATACCCAGTCAGAACTAAGATTGTCATGGATGGACACATTCTGGAACGAGTAAAATCATGTAATTACTTAGGTTGTGAGAGTGATGAAGAGATTTCTTATGAGAGGGATGAAGATATAGAAAATAAATTACATAATTTTTTTAAAGAATTTGTGTATCAAAAAACACCTCAAAAATAACACAAGAAACACAAATAAAATTCTACAAAATAATGGCCGTACCTGCACTCCTGTGGCTCAAAATCATGGGTTACTCGTAAGAAAAATGTCAAGAGAACAGGCAGTTGAGATGAGCTTTCTGAGATCTGTTAAAGGCTGCACTAGACTCTATAGAATAAGAAATACTGACATACAAAGTGAAATCAATATCTTCTCACTAGCCACACGTTTAGAAGAAAATAAAACGAAATTGAGAGAACACCTAAAAAGAATGATCAATGGAAGATTCCCAAGAGAAGCAATGAAATATAGGTCCCAAGGAAGAAGAGATCCAGGTCGCCCAAAAAGATGGACTGAGAGGCCAGAACAGGCATCGCTCTAATCGTTAAAAGCAACTTTTCCGTCGGTAGTAGAAGCTTCATCAATTTCTATTGAGGTACGGAATTTTGTAGACTGACTAGACGCAATAAATATATTGTAACGTTTCTCCGTGGTGAATTAAAACACACAGGTTAAAACATTAAAACACAAACATTAAAAATTTATCAAAGATGTTTATTTGTAAAGAATTATATACTAAAACTACTTCATCTATTTACAGATATATTACCCAGTCCTTGTGTTCTTCACTTGATTATTTTCTTTACACACGAATCCGTTCTCTTGATTATTTATTTACACAGTTCACTTCTGCTTATTTATTTACATTGTTCACGGCAATCTGATTATCTATTTACACTGTTCACTTCTTCAACACTATCGCACAGTCCGATGCGCAGACCACAATTCCCTGCGCAGACCAGGGTCCACTGCACTTTTGTTTACCGCGATGCACACTCCACAGCAGACTTCAGACTGCTGTTCACCCACTGCACCACTACTTCTAGGCTGTCCGGGTGACGCCGCGTCGTTGGCAGATAGGCCGACGTTTCGCCTGTCATGTCGCAGGCTTCTTCAGGGTAGTGACACAGTAAAGCTCCACCTCCGGTGTTATATCTTAATCAGCTTAGGGGTCGGGTAACGCAAGGGCGCCGTGATTGGCGGAGAGGTCCCTCTGATTGGCTCGCGATCTGGGCCAACCCGGGCCTCGCACCCGCCGTCCTAGAGATCGGACGGTGGAGAACAGTCCCCGCGCCGTCAGGAATCGGTGGAAGAATATACTTCCAGGCGTGGTTTAGATTAAGGCCTGCATCCGCGTTGATGTTGTGCGGCCGTCTACTAATTTCTATTGCCTCTTTTACACGTCTAGGCCAGTATCGGTTTTCCCTGTGCAGGAGCCGGGTCTTATCGAATTCAATAGCATGTCCTGTGACCTCGGAGTGGAGTGCTATGGCAGAACGGTGGGTTTGGTTTTTGTTGTAATAACTAATGTGTTCCCTAAGTCGTTCAGACACTGTACGCCCGGTCTCACCGACATACGTTTTGCCACAGCTGCAGGGAACTTCGTAAACGCCTGCCGCCTTGAGAGGTGGTAAAGCATCTTTAATGCGTACCAGGGTCTTGTGCAGTTTGTCGGGAGCCGTGAAAACTGTCCGGATGTTGTTCTTACGTAGCAGTTTCCCTACGCGATCCGTGACGCTGCGGACGTACGGAAGCACGGCTAAACGAGTACTGGTCATCTCCTCTGTCTCCGGATTAGAGTGGAGGCCATCGTCGTTGCGAACTTCGGAAACTCCGTGCCCTTTAGAGTGGCCCGTGACACAGGCGAGCGCTCGCTTGATAGCAGATCGGGAGTAGCCGTTAGCTCTAAAGGTGTGTTCCAGCTTCTCGAGTTCCTCAGGGAGAGAGCGCTCGTCACACACCTTCAGGGCTCTTGTGAACAAAGTCTTCAACACCCCTATTTTTGTAGCCGGATGGTGATGCGACTCCGCGTGGAGGTATCTGTCCGTATGGGTTGGTTTACGGTAGACAGTGTGTCCCAAGGTGCCATCTTCGCGTTTGCTGACGAGGACGTCCAAGAATGGTAGGCAGTTGTCCATTTCAGTCTCCATTGTGAACTTGATGTTGAGGTGGATGCTGTTCAGGTACAGTAGGAATTCCTCAAGTAGTTCAGATTACAAATGTATCGTCCACATACCGAATCCAGAGGGTCGGTTTGTATTGGGCGTTCCGTAGAGCTTCAGTCTCGAATGCTTCCATAAAAATATTGGCCGTGATGGGTGATAGGGGCGACCCCATCGCCGCTCCCTCCACTTGTGCGTAGAACCGGTCTTGGCATTGAAAGAAAGTGGAGTTTAGGCAGAAAGCAGCGATATCCGCCCATTCAGTTGGCTGGCTCCGTTCCTGTAGTTTTTGTCGGATCACTTCCACGGCCTCGTTCACTGGGACTTTGGTGAACAGAGAAGTCACGTCGAAGCTGACTAACAGGTCACCACTGTTGAGCCTTTGTTGTTGAATGATCTCTACGAAGTGTGACGAGTTCCTCACAGCAGAGCGCATGTCTTTAGCTAGTGGCGCGAGGTGGTCGGCCACGAGCTTCGCCAGAGCGTGGGTCAGAGAATTGATGGCGCTGACGATAGGGCGTAGGGGCACGTCGGTTTTGTGCACTTTCGGTAGGCCGTAAAATCTGGGCGTCGACGAGTTGTTGCGACACAACGCCAGCTTTTTAGTAGCCTCTATGCATTCTGAGTTACGGATCCGCGAAGCGGTCTCCTTTTTCACCTTATTCACCGGGTTGTGTTCCAGTAACGTGTACGTAGAGTCATCAGCAAGCATACAAGCCGTGTGCCAAGAACGTGTACACTGCACCACTGTTCACCGCAATGCACACTTCACAGCTCAGCTTCCACTTCAGACTACTGCTTACTACTTCTACTTCTCACTCGATTACATACACTGACTCGCGGACGCCGGCAGCGGCGCATTTATACCTGGCCGGAGCTGGCCTCGAGCTATCGGGAACGTGCGCAACATTTCTACACGACACGCGAAAAGCCCGGAACCTGCTCGGGGGAAGGGGGGCGCCGGCAGATGACGCAATCCGCCCTGCGAATCCCGGCAGATGATGCAATATTCGATACAATATAATGTCCTATTTAACTTGACAACTTGAAATAACTCAAAAAATAAGCGATGTACGAAAAATTGAGCCGAGACCAAATCTTAACAGTTTTGAATGGGGAATTCTATGCTAAAATCAGCACCCCGCCTGTCCCCAGCGGGTGGGGCGGTGGGCAAGATTGAAATCTTAAATAGGAACCCCCCTTTTTTTATTTCTGATTCGGATTCTACGGACAAAAATACACAAGTTTTGTCTGAAACTTTTTTTCTGATTTGTGACAGGTGGAGCTGTAATCGCAAACGTTTAAATTCCGAAGATTTCCGACTGTAATTGGAGTGGTATTGAGTGTGGCCTCAAGCCACACCCGTCAATTTGTTGGTAGCGACTCTCCATGGTCCGTGCCTACAGTACTTCAGAGGCGATCCGATATTTATTAAACATTTACCTTTCTGAACTAACATTCCTCCTTGTTGCATCACGAATTGTGTAAATGTGCAAGAAAAAATTGAAATTATTTTCATTTACGGCGAAGCTGCGAGAAATTTCAACGCTGCTGTTAATTTGTATGCTCAACGTTTTTCGACAGTACGATCGCGTTCTTCCTTCGTTAGAATTGTTCAACAATTCTCTACTGACGGAAGTGTACAACCGAAGAAAAGAACACGTAGAGTTTCTGCTACTGTAAAAAAAATCAAATATCAGTACTGGCTGCAGTAGCTCATAATTCACATGCGAGTGTTCGAGAAATATCTCAACGATCAGGGATTCCTCGTATGAGTGTTTGGAGGATACTAAAGATACATAAATTTCATCTGTATCATGTATCCTTGCATCAGGAATTAACAAACAATGACTTTCAAAACAGACTACAGTTTTGTCAATGAGCAATTCAGAGAATACAAACGAATCCGAACTTTTTTACACAAGTACTATTCTCTTATGAATCGACATTTACAAACCACGGTGAAGTTAACCGCCATAACATGCATTTTTGGAGTGTAGAAAGCCCACATTGGATTCGTCAAGTAAATCATCAGCGACCTTGGCCGGTTAACGTTTGGTGTGGAATAATTGGCGATAAACTTATCGGAACATACTTTATTGACGGTAATCTAAATGGTGACAAGTACCGAAACCTTCTTGATAAAGAACTACCGAGAATGCTCGAAGACGTAAGTTTGGAAGTGTGACAAAACATGTGGTTTCAACATGATGGTTGCCCAGCATATTACTCATTAGTAGCACGCGAGGTATTGGATCGGGATTACAATAATCGTTGGATCGGGAGAAGGACCAGTGCACTGGCCAGCCAGATCACCAGATTTATTTTTGTGGGGCTACCTAAAAGATGTAGTTTATAAAGAAACGCCTACTACTCGCGAAAACATGATGCAACGAATAAGGGTCGCTTGTGCCGCGATTACACCAGATATGCTTACGCGACGAGTTCGTTCATTTGTAGGACGAATCAATAAATGCATTGAGGTTCAGGAACATCATTTTGAGCACCCCGAAGGGAACAGAAAACTACTACGTCCACGTCGTTGTTCCTGGGTTACGCAAGAAGTAGTATATTGACTTCCGTAGAAAATACTGATTTTTATGAAACTCAGAAATAATCGACCACGCTCAAAACCACTCAAATTACAGTCGGAAATCAAATTTTTTGCGATTACAGAGCCACCTATCACAAATCAGGAAAAAAGTTTCAGACAAAACTTATGTATTTTTGTGCGTAGAATCCGAATCTGAAATTAACAACAATGGTGCTTCCTATTAAAGATTTCAATGTTGCCCACCCCCCACCCGCTGGGAGTGCTGATTTTAGCATAGAATAATTCCCCCTTCAAAACTGTTAAGATTTGGTCTCGACGTCTTCTTTGAGTTATTTCAAATTGTCAAATTAAATGGGACACCATATGTCTCTCTCTCTCTCATATATATATATATATATATATATATATATATATATATATATATATATATATATAGAGAGAGAGAGAGAGAGAGAAATTAAAAATAGTAATAATTTGTTATTAAAATTACTGTGACTGACTACTCTCGCGGCCGCCGGCAGCGGCGAATTTATACCTGGCCGGCCCCCGTCTCGAGCCATCGGGAAGTGCGCAACACTTCTACGCGACTAGCGAATTGCCCGGAACCGTCCAGTTCGGTGGAAGGAGGGGCACCGGCAGATGACGCAATCCGCGCAGCGAATTCCGGCAAGTAATGCGATATTCGTTACAATATTAACATCATTCATCGCACAAACTGGCGATATTTACGACAAGCAATCAATTACTTCAGCGTGAAGAACTCTCATTGAATGTTAATCGTCGGCGATCGCCAATGTTTCTTCAAAAATTAATGTTAAAGGTCGCGATACACGGCGTCATCGCATAATACTTCACACTTAAGCTGAAAATGATCAGTCATAGGGCATTGAGTGATTTGAGTAATTCTCCATTAATGTCCTCACGTCTCTTACACAGAAGTTGTCAGGAGAACCGCCAGGTAGAATCTCTGCGTAAGCACCTACTACTACGCACTACTACGTCACTGCACAGCGACCAGAAATTCTGGCCCAGAATTGGGAAGGAATTAGGATTGGGGTAGGGTTTAGGACACTTCACAGGGTCACTAACTTTTTCTTTTACTCTCTCCTAATTCGACACTTTGAATATTGAAGCTAACAATTTCTTTCTCAATGCAATCTGTTGCTAAAATCATTGTCGAGTGTTGATCAAATCATTGTTAATGCAAATCATTTGTATCTAAACTTTTTGCATGGATAGAGCACAATACATATACTTTTAACGTCCGAAAACCATTTCCATTTAAACTATCGAATTTTCAAAAATGAAAGAGTATACTTTTTCAACTTCTCACATTCCATTCAGCTACAAATTTTTCCAGACATAGTTGAAATTTTAGTAGAATTAAAGTTATAACTAGGGGGCAGATTTTGATGACCATTACCAAAAATGATAAATAAAATGCTCATAAAAAGGTTTTAAAATGTCCTAAAAGCAAAGACAAGACAAATGACGTAAAAAAATCTGATCAAAAAGTGTTCATGTGAACAACTCAAGCTATATGTTAAATATGTTACTGATGTAATCAAGGCTTCTTTCTTTTGTTCATGTGAACACGGCTTGCAAACTTTTGGTTTAAACTGTTCTTTACGAGGAATTCTCTGTCTTTAGTTATCCTGAAATCAACCGAATCAACAATAGCACTGATAGTTATCATAGGAACCTAGATTGCATTCTCAGGAATTCTATGGAAATCATTTGTTGCATCTTGTAAATATTATTTGCAGCAAGTACCATTTATACGACATAAAATCGATGAAATCAGCACAAATATCCTTTAAAAATTATGCAAAAAACCAAAAAATGACTTAGAAATCACTAAAAAAATGCAAATAAACAAAGTCAAAAATGGGCCATTTCCTTTTATCATAACATAAAATTAATGTCTATACTTATAAGACATTGTTCTAAAGTGAAAAGAAAAAGAATGACATATCATTAAAATCCCCCCCCCTTGTTATAACATACGATAGGATTCCAATGTAACAGTTCCCAATAATAGAAGAAAACAATGACTACATTGTTTCACATTTAATTAGTAATCAGTGAACCAAGAACTATAGGATACACATTTTGTTGTTGAAATGTTAGAAAATAATGTTATGAACAAAAGACTCAAAAAAATATGATTTTGCATGTTAAAGCCAATTTAAATTTCAAACCCCCCATGGTTAATCCAAATTCGCTGAAATTTTGCAGAGCTCTCTCTCTTTTTTTTCATCCTCTTGGTCTACAGGCAGGTTCCAGGAAAATTTTGACTTTCATATTTTAAAGGCCACCCCACTATTGATACATTTTCCATAATAAATGTTATACTCACTCTAGATATAAGTATGAAAATATGAAAAGAAGCATTAGTGATGATGCGATGAGCCAGCCGTGAATAATCTGAAGAAAACAAAATCATCTGTTTGAGCTGGACATTTCCACAAAAATGCATCACACAAAAGTCACCAAGGAAGATTTCTTCAGTAACAGAGTAAAGATTTGCTGAAAACATATGGTCAAGTTACTATGTTACTTCTCTTGACATTTGTAACATAATTTTACTGCTTCCTAATTCCTCTTCATTTCTTAATCTGCTTTTACAATTACAGATCACCACTATTTACCAAGATTTGTGGGTTGTATTCTCACTGAGATAAGAGAATAGAAAAGTCCTAGTAACCAAGGTTCCTTAGGTGAGAACTCGAAAATGTTCAAATAATCCAAAAACTGAATTACTCAAAACACAATGTGTAAAAAATATGAATTTAAATAAACACAATTTACTATGAAAGTTATTGTTTTGTTAACTTTGATGTTCATGATTCATCAAAAATTAATATACAATGAATTTGGTAAAGTGAATGAACACCTTCAGTAGCTTATATCAGGGGTCTCCAAACTATACACCACAGGCTATATCCAGCCCTCAGCAGTATGCGAGGATGAACCCAAAGTATATTCTAATTCAATTAAATTGTGATACGTGCTGTAACATTTTATTGCAAGAAATAATCTGTTTTCCCATTAACACACACTCTGGTCCACATACCGCCATTTGAGATATTTTAATAATAGGTAAAATAAAAATAAACTTCTTGTTAGAATTTAAAAAACAATTTCATTGCTAAGGTTAGTTTTAAAAATACTGATCATTTCTGTGATTTAGTAAAGAAGTATCTTATTAAATGTTGAAATTATAAAATTGTAGTTCTCGGCGAGTATTATTTGTTACAAATATTATGTCAGAATCATGTGCTTATATGTCCATATGTGTTTTAATGTGTGAATTAATAATCACATTGATTTTGTTGGTCTTTAATCAAAATTTAATTTAACAATTAGGTAATAAATTACCTCCTGTAATGAAATTTAATATTTGCCCCCCCAAGGCTTAACTTTCTATCTGACCCCTGGTTTATAAGATAACTTAGCACAAAAATTAAAAATATTTGAAGAAAATAACAATAATAAATAGGGGCAGGAGAAAAAAAAATCAAAAGCAGTTCAGATGAACAACTTTCAGACATTTCTTTAAACAGTTCTTTAGCAGGAAACCTGTCTTTATTTATCTTGAAATTGACCAACAATGATGCTGATAGTCATCACAGGAACCTTCACCTACATACTGCTATTGCAAGTTCTGAGCGAAGAAATCAAATAAGCTACACAGGAATTTTGCAGTGAACATTTGCTGATCGAAAATATTATTTGAAGCAAGTACTATTAAAATAATATTAAAATCAATGAAAACCCCAATTTACAAATGACAGAAAAATGTAAAAGTGACTTATTAGTGGAAAACGCTGAAAATGCAAAAAGAAGTCGTAAAAAAGAGACTCCTTTCCTTTCATCATAACATGAATTTAATGTCTGCACTAAAAATCGAGAGAAGAGAGAGAGAGAGAGAAAGAGATAGAGAGAGAGAGAAAGAGAGAGAGAAAGAGAGAGAGAGAGAAAGAGAGAGAGAGAGAAAGAGAGAGAGAGAAAGAGAGAGAGAAAGAGAGAGAGAGAGAAAGAGAGAGAAAGAGAGAGAAAAGAGAGAGAAAGAGAGAGAAAGAGAGAGAGAAAGTTCAGTAATATTCAGTTCCCAAGAAGTCGTGCAAATTTGGCATGAAATAATTAACGAAGAAAGAGTTCATTAGAAGGCATGCCTGTATTTTCTGGTAATTTTGTGCTTCTCAATGTCTTTTGTGATTGTATAATTTCAACATGTACCATATATAACAGTTCATCTTTAAATGGATTTAAAGGTAAAAATTCTAAATGTGTGTACAGTAAAATAAAAATTATGGTATAAACATTTTTTTAAATCTTAATTTAAGAATAATGATCTGATTGTAATTAAGCAAATCTAAGATAGATTAATCTACAATCCTTTCTTAAAAAATCTTGCAGTCTTTTTAACTGTACTGCCTACTTGTGCCTCGCAACCCTGCAAAGCCTTGAAGGGTATTAATTTACTACGAAATTTATGGGACACCAAAGTTTTTATTGTCTTATTTTGTTTGTTGTCTATTGTTTTATTTTAAAGTTTATTTTTATTGTGCAAGTGTTCAGAGCGGAAGGGATCATGGTTCACAGGAAGCAAGTTGAGTACAATTCAGGTAGTAATAAGTTTGGAGGGCACCTCCAAACTCTACGAGCAGTAACAATCAGAAATCGGTAAGTTTTATTCATTTCTATCAGAGCGCTTAGTGTAATTTGAGGGAGGGCTTAAGGAGACTCCCCCTCCCACCGCCACACTTCTCTAAGGGAGTACTGTATACTAAACTTTAACCAAACTTCTTAAAAATTCAACAAAAAAATTCCAGATAAAGGACAATTACACAATAATAATATAATATTTTAATAAATTAAATGATAAATTACCTTGTAGCAACGATACTTGTACAGTACAATTAAGAGAACTGTCATTACCACAATAACTGCCATCAATATGAGAGAATTAGCCAAAGCATTCCAAACTTTGGTACTTGTATCTGGACTATCTTCATGAAAAGGTGTATAAAATCTGTGAAAATAAATCTCAATAAATATTCACCATTTCATTTTCCATATCTTTTACAATTCTGAAGAAGGTACTTACAAATAAACATCTTTGGTAGTGTAAAAGTTCACTGAACTTATAGTGACTACAACAACAAGCATACATAACGAAACTGGAACAAACAGTTTTATCACATGTTTTGCCCCATATTTAAGCTCTTCCTCTTCTTCATTTTGCCATTCTCCCGGTTGTGAAGGACCAGAATTTCCTCCATGTAAAGGCTGAATTACCTGCACATCTGGAACTTGTCCGTTCTCATGTGAAGGTTCTCCCTAAAAGGAATAAAAAAGTGTTATTTTTGAAGATATAAGAATTAATTTTTCTCCTAATTACATACATACAATGCTAGGTTAAAATCATATTAAGGCTTACCGGACTAGACTGGGACGAATACGAAGTCCCAGAGGCTCCAGAAGGACCAGCACGAGGTTCATGACTTGAACGACCCTTTCTACGCCTGCTCCTCTCGGTTATTGTTTCCCCGACATCTTCAACATGCCCATCCATCAAGCTGGTATATTCAGTCACAAAATCGGCTTCGCAATCAAACATTCACGAACATCAACTAATGCCACGGTATCACACAATGCCCCCTCTTCTTATTATTCAGATAATCAGTTAATCAATTTTCAGGTGACACATAATTGAGATAATAACCAAACCCACAATCAAGCGATAAAGTCACGCCCGTAAACACTGCTCGAAACGAAAAACACTTTGACCGACTTTTGACAGACTGAACAAAGTGCTGGCCAAGAGACTGCAAGTGAACCTGAAGTGAACAACAGTGAACAAATGACAAATGCTGCTGAGCCGTACTCTTTTTGCCGACTGCCTCGGTATATATCAGCTATATACTCTCTGCCCTCGGTTCCTATGATGTGATTCGTATTAAAAGCCCCTCCACCAATCAGCGTTTGTTATTATGAATCTTTCGTATTCGAAACTTGACGCGGTAATACGAAATATATTAAATATTGGATATACGATCAGCTCAACAGACCCATTTCCTGTCTATTATCTCTTCCGACAAAAACTGTTATTTTATTCCAAAAGATTTTTGTATACTACAAGCAAGTGAAATGGATATACAGAGTTTAGATATCACACGATTATTTGTTGTAGTTATTATTGCATATTATTATTATTATTATTATTATTATTATTATTATTATTATTATTATTATTATTATTATTATTATTATTATTATTATTATTATTATTATTATTATTTGTACTGAAGTAGTAAATTGATAGGTTTGGGTGATTTAACACGTTTAAGGTTGCCATAAGGAAGACAATTGAACTCAGAACATTCTAAATATATTTTAGAGCAAATTGTTTTTTTTTTTTATATAACTAAATAGTCACAAATGGTATTTCATGTAACAACTACATTGTAGATCAAGATAAATTACATTTGACACTTTTAGGAATATCAGGGTGACCTTTTTTTCTAAGACGAATCAAAGAGTACGTATGAATTTCCCAGACTTTCGAAGTTTAACCAGGTTCATTTCCTTATTTTTCCACGACGAAGTTTGTGAAGCAATTCAAAGTATTTAAATAAAATATTAAATAAAGCTTTGGTCGATATTAAAACTCTGTTATTGATTGAGCCCTTCTCTTCTTTGTATTCTAGATTATCTTGCCCTACAATGTGAGAAAGTTACTCTGAGAAACAGATGCGCTTCAATTCAAAACACACAGTATCTGACTTCATTTTTCAGCTCTCAGAATGTACCGTAAAAAGACCAAAATAATGCTATATTTGCTTAACAGAGGAATTAGTCGCTTGTGTTTTGTTTTTTTTTTGTAATGCAATTGACCAAGCTGATTAAAAATTGAATAAAATATGAGAACTCCCCAGCAGTAATTTTGGCCAATGAATTTGATCGGCTACTTCATGCTATCTATTCTATATTATTGATCTCATTGCAAATGTTGGAATGAGACAATTAAAAAAAATAAAAAAAGATAAATTACGTGGCATGACTAGTAGGTCTAATCTAATTCGATATTGAAAGGCGAAGTTGAATACTTTCATCTCTCTCTCTCTCTCTCTTGTATTTCCAACCAAACAACTGTTTTTTTTCTGTTGAAATTCTATATCCCTGAATGTCAATTCACAAGGTGAAACGTAAAGAAACATCCAAATCTCAAATGAGTATGATTCAAGTTCCAAAAATCACGCTTTTTTGCGCATGCGTATATTCGAACTCACCTAACGTACCTATTTTGGTGTCAAGTCATTGTGTTTTTATATATAACATTGACCGTCTAATGACAAATTATCCAACATGAACGATCTACATTTGCTTGTCATATGAACGTGACAGCATTGGTGGCAGACAGGATGTCAAGTATCAGCTGTGTCGGTACTGATGCCATGCTGGTACTGATGATTGTGGGAGAAACGTCAATTCGGTCGAACTGCACTTGAACGATCGGGAGGGGGGAAGAGAGAGGGTTGTGGAGGTTATTATGCGTTATGATTACGTCCCTTAAATGATTTATAGTTGTTCGGATTAATTGTGCTCATCCAATTCAATGAAGCAATATGAATGATTGGAGAAGACAAAACATTCAATGTTGCAGTGTGTTGCTTAAACAAATCGATGGACGCACTCGAACTTAGCAGTTTGTTTGAGATTGAAAGTGGCGTAGATTAAACATGGATTATTGTTGTTCCACGGGCTTGACCTTATTGCCGAAACGTAGAAATTAGATATTTTGTGCAATGCCACTACCGAGTTTTTTGAAGAAAGCATCAAGTTTTATTTTAGGAGCTCAAAGTGGTATCCCCGCACCACCTTTCAATGAGGGAGAAGTAGTATTTTGTATGTTTTCTAAAAACTCAATTTTAACAACACAAATTTTCTGTATTACTTTATCCTTCAGTTCATTCAACATTAATTGATTTAATATTCTTAGTAATTAACTGTAAATATTACAATAAATACCTCATTTTAACAGGTAAAAACAATGTTTGTGTTCATCCACCTACTCTACTCAGGCAAGATTGTGATGTTGTGCATCATCCTGGATATATGACTGTAACATGTCAGCAGAGTACAGATATAAATAAGCTTACTTTGCACTTGAGTTGGATTCCCAATTCAACTTTGAGGCGGAACCCTTGGGCTATAGAAAAACGGTGTAGTCTTTTGCAAAGGTATTATCATCTGTTGAGAGAGTTGTTCATAAGAGTTTTATATACTAGTTTCTCATCTTGATGTTTAATAATTTTACAGTGGCGAAGATCAGAGTGATGTTTTGAGCACTTGCAGAATTTCTCCCTCAAATGGAAACAATACTCCACTTTCTCACATATTCCATTACCCCCAGCCATTGCCAGAAAATTATGAAGCACATTGTAATTGCCGTGGAGCACCCCATTCATTGGATAACAGTGGAGTAGGTAATATATTTTGTATGTTTAATAATCATTGCACCTTTCAATGCAGTAAAAATACTTTTAAAAACAGAACATTTTGGGGGAAAGATGAGAATTCTGAGTTGCAGAAATCCTCTGATAAAAATCATGATAATTTGAGTAGTTTAAGTTCTCTTGAAATTTGTGAAGATATTCAAGCAGAGAATCATTTGAGACAAATACATCTAGATGGCTCTTTGGAAGTACATGGAAATTCAAAAGGAATAGAAGAATGTTCTGAAACTGAAAGACCATCTTCATTGAGTTGTAATAGGGAAGGAATTAAAAATACTACAAAACATATGGAAGAAAATGAATTAGAATTAAAAACACCAGTCACTATTCAAGATTCAAGTTTAACCAGTAGTTTAAGTGGTCCAACTATAAGTGTTGATGAAAGTAAAACTCAGGTCAGCCCCTCACCATCTGTTTCATCAACATGCAGTTTGGCTGTTCCTTTATCATTTTTAGGGGCAGGGACAGGTAAATGTTCTGTAAATATTCAATTTTGAACCATGTATTTCTAATGAGTATGCATGTTATAAATTATCAGAATTTAAATCTTAATTTGTCATATCTCTGATGTCAGATGACATTCCGACTTGGATGAGTTCCCCAGAGATGCTAGCTCTGCAACACAATCTTACATTCCCAGAAAGTGCTACAGCTTCTCCTGTTGTTAGAAGAACTCACAAGTGTCGAAGATTTTCTGTAGATCTCAGTGAGTTAAAGCATGTAGATATCAGTCAGTAAATAGATTATTTTATGTATTATATAATGCTAGATTTTTGTTCCATTCTGTTTCTTTAGGTCAAATGCGATCATTGAGATTATTCTTTAATGATCCTGCCTGTACTTGCGGTCAATTAGTAGTTGCTTCCAGGGAAAGCCAGTACAAGATTTTGCATTTTCATCATGGAGGCTTAGATCATTTGGCTAAAGTATTACAAGAGTGGAATTTCTTACTGCATTCACCCCAGCCTTCAGGCGATGATCATTTGCCATACAGACATTTTATGGTCTGTCGGTAAGTTTGAGACTGTGAGGGTGTAATGACTCATTCAGGAGTTCAGAATTGTGTTGAATGTATTATTTTGACTCAGACCAGAAGTGGGCCAAGATGAATTACATCCAGAAGAAGGACTTGTGCCCCCTGTTGGAAGGGATATGTGGATAAATTTACTCAATGAAGAAGGACAATTGGAGGATGATTTGACTCTTCGTAAAGTAATTTCTGTTTTAACTCAATCAAAACTTAAGACCGTTTCATTTTAGCAATATATCATGTTTTGCGTTTCAGGGAATTTTCTTTGGAGGACTTCAGCCTGAGATGAGGAGCACTGTGTGGCCTTTCCTTTTGCATTGTTTCACATTCCAATCAACTTATGAAGATCGAGAACAAATTGTTGCTATTCGTAGACAAGAGTATCATGAAATAACGTAAGCTTTTGGGAGAAATAAATCAAGAGAAATCCTCTCCAGATTATTGTAAAATTCATGTTATTATATACTTTCTATTGGGCTCATGCTTTAATCATAAACTTCAGCTAGAATGCTGAGAATTTTTATGCATTTTTCTCAAAAGAGCATAAATGATTAACCTTAGTTCCAAGAAATTATGTATCCGGTCTCTTGTATTGACCACCTTGATCCTTCTATTACTATTCTAGAAGGATTAAAGGGGTCAGTACAAGAGATCAGATACATAATGCTTAAGAACTAAGGTTAAGAAAAAGTTAAGTGGGGGCAGTTCTAAATAAATTAATAAGAAAAATTAATTTATCTACTTAAAAATTGGACTAGTTAGTGTTTGTTTATTGTGGTCATTTTTTCTTTGAAATAGCTTTTGTGCTCTTTTGTGAAAATAAATTTCATGTCAATATTTGAGAAGGAATGCTCTTCCCTTCATTACACAAGTGATTTAAGTTGTCTTGAATGAAGAACAATACACTTTCATGTACTTTAAATGGAACAATTCTATAGTAGCTACGATATATAAGAAATAATTGAGTGGAATCATTTTTTTGCAACTCTGTGGAAGTTAAAATTTAGTATGATATTAACCTACTACACTTTTGTGTACTAACTATGAGGTGTTTTATTACTTGAAAACATCTGTGTGAAAGTTATTAAAGTGTAGTTTTCATTTCAACCTTAATTTCTTTGGCAGTGTTATAGTTGTTACATATTGAAAAGTTCTTTATGTCTCATATGTTATTAGGCGCAGGCGTTTGGAAATGGATGGGGAAAGCAAAGAAAATTTTTGGCGTAATATTCAATGTGTAGTAGAGAAAGATGTTATTCGCACAGACCGTGGTAATCCTTATTTCGCTGGTGATGATAATCCACATGTGGAAGATATGAAGTAGGTACTCCTACACAGGTCAAATGTAGTGAAATTGTATAATTATTATTATCCCTACGTCCCTAGTAATTTTTTTTAGCCCCCCCCCCCCAGCCAATAACACATATTAACAAATAAAATTTTTGTAGTAATGAAAGTCATTCAACATCTCAATGGAATACATTATAAATAACTATGAATTAACCAATAAAATATTTAATTTAATTGTTTTCCCAAAAAACTTTTCATTTATGCTGAATTTAAATTAAATTTTATATGTGTGTGTATATATATATATATATATATATATATATATATATATATATATATATATATATATATAATGGCACTTGACTTTTAATCAGCTGTTACAGTGTCAATCAATTGAGAGCATGAATGTCATTGTAGTGACATGGCAGCTTGTGATTGGATAACACTCTTAACAGCTGACTTATGTCAAGTGCCACTGCAAATAAATCAAACTACAATATATTCATTGTTAATATTTTGTTCAACACCTGTCAATTTCCATGTCAAAAGTAGTTTACTTCACATGTTGCATATTTTCGAAATGTTTTCAGAAATATATTGCTAAATTACGCTGTTTACAACCCAAAATTTGGATATACACAAGGGATGTCTGATTTGTTGGCTCCTGTTTTGGCTGAAATTCAAAACGAATCTGATGCATTTTGGTGTTTTGTGGGTTTAATGCAAAAAGCAATTTTTGTATGTACCCCAACAGATAATGACATGGATCGAAATTTGGTAAGTTTGAATTTTAAGTATTGTTCAATTAATGAAATTTACTACTAATAATTTTTTTTCTTGTAATATATGTTATTGTGTATTTGCAGAATTATTTGCGAGAACTTATTCATCTTATGGTTCCTGATTTTTATGCCCATTTGCAAAGGCATGCTGATGCAATGGAGCTCTTGTTCTGTCATCGATGGATTCTATTGTAAGAAAATTTGTAGTAAAAGAACGCCTAAGAATGTACGGAAATACTCAATTTTTAAAATGGTATTTCTTCTGTTTATTTTAGGTGTTTCAAACGCGAATTTCCTGAGCCTGTTGCACTAAAAATGTGGGAGGCATGCTGGGCAAATTATTTAACAGATTATTTCCATTTATTTTTGTGTTTAGCTATTGTTTGCATCTATTCTGATGATGTTATTGCTCAAGATCTAAGAACAGATGAGATGTTGTTGCACTTCAGTTCCTTAGCAATGTACATGGATGGAGAGCTTATATTGAGAAAGGTACATTTTTCTTTTAATCTCTTTTAGAATTAATTGTTTATGACAGTTCTACAAGTTCAGGATTATAGGTATATATTATGTATATGAGTGTGTTGTGAACATCGTTTAATGTAGCATTGTATGCTGTCAGGCGAGAGGTCTTCTACATCAGTTTCGGCAGATGCCACGTATCCCTTGCACTTTGGGCAGTCTGTGTCAGTTGTGTGGCCCTGGCATGTGGGATTCAACTCATGCACCTGTCATTGAATGCTCAGGTACCCATGGCAGAGATCCATGTCCCCATAGGGGTGTCGTTCTGCAACAGTAGAAATTATATAATTTACAATTTTTACGTATCAATTAGCATACTTGTAATTGAGAAATTTTTTATGAATTACATTATTTATCTTTCTTGTTACATGTCTTTAAAGTTTAAATTTTTACTTCATTTTAGAGAATGGTTACTAAGGAAAAAGTTGGTTTGTTGGTATATTGACCTTTACAAATATATGTTGCTTAAGTTGGTCTGAATCTCAAGAATTAGTGTTTACTGTTTTGTTGGACTGAACTATACTTTCTAACACATATATCATGTGAAGATATATTTTTGTGATGAGAGTTAATTCCAACAAAGTTGGAAATTTTATGTTTTCTGTTAGTGACTGGATGTACCACCTTCTAACTGGTTTATTTTGTATGTATATGTATATAATACATCACATTGCTTTTATTTAAGATGGTTACTGATATTATATAGATGTGCATATGGTGTTCTGATGCCTTCAAAATAATCCAAGATTTTTTCAATTGGGTGATATACCTACCAATTTCTTCAATGTAAAATATAGTAGATCTGTGTTTCCAAATCTTCAATATTCAAAAATTAAAAAAACATACATTTTTTAAAATTAATTTTTCCTTTAAGTAATTTATTTTCATTATAAAAACTATTTAATTACAGTTGTTTGTTTTAAATTTTTACGTTTATAACTTGTTTTTAAAAGATTGTCAGGGTGAGCCTTAGATTTCATCCAATTTTTAAAAAGTTTGTTTGCATCTTTTTTGCAACACATCTCTTAGCCCCCTCTTGGGCATTGAACGTATATAAATCTGGAGTAATCCATTAAGTTATGTGTCTTGTAACATCGCAGTCAGTCAATGCCTTTTATGCCTTTGGCTAGAGGCTCAGCGCCATATATAACCAGGGTTCCCAGATGGTCACCCATCCAGGAATCTGCAGTATTTTGAATTGCTTAACTTCTGTTAGATCACAAAGCATAGTTAAGCAATTCAGATAATATGCCTGGTTCAAGAACCAGTTGGTAGGTTACAATTGTAATTATTTTAAAAAATGGTAGCAACCATTACTGATGACTTGCAGATCTATAGTTGCATTCAGAGAATGCTAAATATGAACAAGTGTACAGTGTGACATGCTTCTTTTCAAATTCAATTAGAGCAGTGTGAAATCTAGTCAATCTTTCTGATTCAGAATGCCACATATTGATGATGCAATATTTTTAGTTTCTTAGCATTGAGAAATATATATTGATATGATTTCTTTACATATTATAAAAAACCAAAGACTTTTCTTTTTATGTTATCAAGTTTGGCTTTTTTGTATTGATCATGTTGAGGTTAAAATAATATTGCTTGCAAGTCATTGTGCGTGCCATATATTATTATTATTATTATTATTATTATTATTATTATTATTATTATTATTTATATAATGGTTGCCTTTACGTGAATTACTAAACTTATAAATTCATGGACCTAAGAACATTGATATAATACAATCCAAATTGAGAGTATTGTCTTATGAATAATGTTCTTTCAAATAGTTTCATTTGGAACAAATTCTGAGTTATAACATATCTTATCTTCAAATAAAATCTATTGCGTAATAGTTTGTTTTTACAGTTTGATGAAACTTATTTACTTTCTTCTTTTAGTAATAAAGAGACAATTTCATACAATTAACTTCTCTAATTTGCATACACAAATGGCATATGAAAAAAATGTCATGTTAATTTTTCAAAGAAATACAAAAAGATATGAAAAGTCTGCATGATATCAGTTGGTGGAAAAGTGGTAGCAAATGAAGTAGGTTTATCCTTTTGTCAATTTTTAATGGAAATTTGACATTTTCTGTTTCATGAACATTTATGCTGGGAGTAATCTTGCATGATTTCAATTTGAAAAAACTGTTTAATTAATTAAACTGTAATTAGTATTTCACAAAACAAATGAGAAAATGTGTATTTTGGAATGAGGCACAAAACCTGTATTACTGGCCATCAATGAAATTTCTAAAATGTGTGTGTTACTTTGTACCTGTAAAAACATTGTTGCTCATTTTATAGACTGCAAGAAATATCATATGTGAATGTTGTATTGTTAGAAGTTATTTATTGCATCTGAATGAAGTTTTTTTACATATTTGTTTGAATTGTATATCTCAGTCTGATTATATTTTTTACAAATACTATTTAAACAAATATAATGTTTGTTTAAATAGTATTTGTTATGTTTATGTTGCTTTCATGAATATTTTAATGATTTCTATATGTACAGAGCATTTATTGAATTTTCCACACACTGAACAGTTGGTGTCAATAGCTCAGTTATTTTGACTTTTGTCTAATCATTAAAGTGATCTTAAAATTTTACTGATAGTTTGGTCAATTACTTACTGTTTTGAGCTTTCAAAGCAACATTCAGTGAATGGATTATGGTTGCTTTTAATACTTTGTAAAATGCTGAGTTATTTACAAGAGTTCCCATACATTTATTATACTTTAATAAAATAATTTGAAACCAATATTTCAATGTTATGCATCAATCCGTTGTTTCTCATGTTCCTTTATTCGAGGGAATTACCTCATATGATGCCTGAAGATCAAGGGCTGGCACAAGTCAAAGGTCATGGGTGATGGGAAACAAAACTATGACTGATAGCATAAGTACCATAACAAAACGTCACTGGATAGTAAATCTTAAGAGAATTGAGTGAAGAGTGTATGCCTATATACCCTTTAGCTGATCAAACAAGTAGCACAAGAACTAGAAAGCAGCCAAATGGAAGTTTGTTGGATGATTTTCAATGCACAAAAAGGTTCTGTATGTGAAAGTCACCTCTTTTTGGCGAGTTGGGAGTCTTAAGGATAGGCCTGTGGGAACCCATGTCACTGGGATCCAATTCTGTAAAAAAGTTATTCTGCTGCTCTTGATGTATGAGATGGGATGTACTCACCCAGGAATGTATCACAATTGGCAAAGAGGCCAAATAATACATATATATTAAAGCAAAATGTATTCACAAATACTGTCATAAATGAAATTCAAGCCCATTCTTAATAACTTTCATATTTGTTTTAACTTACAATATAAAGATCATTAAGGATATGTTTCTTTTATATTAAGTTATACCATACAGAAAAATATACGGTCTTTCTTTTACAACAATATTACGTTTCTACTATTTCTTCAGTAACGTGCAAAGGCTTTTATGACACAATTTATTATCAAAAGTCATAAATTCCTTCGCAAATGAAGTACTATATACGGAAAAAAATTAATCCCTTATTATTTTTAATATAATGGAAACATGTTATTCATGTTAATTTATAGACTATCGTTTCTAATTGAGGTGGTTACAAAATAATGATTTTGTTAAAAACGTTTTTCAAATTAAAGGTTCTTTTAATGCCCCTCTGTACTTATAATAATATTGTCAATAAGAATTTTGTATAAGTTATTAATTATTCTCAAGGAAGAAATAAACATGTGAAGGCATTTTATTAAAATTTACAGAGAAAAATATTTTATTTTTATCAACACTGATTAGTGCCATAGCAAACATTGAAAGTATACATAACAATTCATGAGAATTGACTAGCATAATAAAATGTTTCCTAAACACCTCAGACTATTTTGTACCACTGTGTTACACAGTTCCTTTGATAGATGCTAATGGCAAAAAATTGCCACCATTTGAATGGAGATAATTCAAGTATGCTAAAAATTTTTATCATGTATATATTTCATCTATATAATCTTCTAAACAAATAACATACAAATTACTGCCATAACCGGTGGTACTACTTGAGAAAGGAAATTAGCATTTGCTAATGTTTCAAAACATGGCCTTAGAGAATATTTACATTATCAATATTTACACTCTTAATGTACTTCCTTAATTTGTAAGAAATTGGCATTTTATATAATTATTGCCAATGAAAAGAAAATGTATCTTTTCTTTTAACCCTTTAAACCTAAAAGAATACCTGGAAGAATGACTAGTAAATTCTACATGCTTGAGCAAAGAATCTTGTCTCACGTATTTGGTTTAAAGCATTCAAATTTGTCAAAACAATCAAATCTCACAGTATCACACGGTGTCACAAGAAAATAATGAAACACTTTATTTTCACAATGCACTAGGTCTACTTGAAAATTATATGTGTTATACACTTGTACAAAGAATCTTTTTCATTTTGAACTTTCAATGAAGAGTTACATGTAATGTTTTTTTAATCACAGTTCTGTAGTAATTTCATCTTGGGGTCTGAATCCGAGAGTGAAGAAATCATCATCAACTAAATAGTCTCGACTAGCAGACCATTCTGCTAGGGTGGTGTAATTTGAAGGATTGAACTCCCAGCATGGATTGAACTCATTAGCACTGTCAATAAGTGAAGGTTGTAGCATTGATACTTCTCGCCGCAATACAACTTCACTACTTGCATTAAAAGTGTTTGCCATTGGAGCATTATTGTAATTGCTATTGAATGTTGAGATAGCAAGTTCTTGCAAACTCTGATTAGAAGCTCTTGCTGCTGTATGATTATTGCTATTACTTTTGAAACTAGAATTGAGACCAGTTGATTTGTTGACATTGAAAGGTTGGAATGTAGTTAGTTCTCTTCTACTTGTTTCTTGCTCTATATTTATACACGGAGAAGATGGATTTGTTTGAATAGGGACTTGAAGAAAATTCACTAACTGTGCCTGGGCAACCTGTGCAGAAGATATCAATATTACAAGAAGATAAAAATGAGAGTAAGATGGCCAGATTAAATCAAATTGAATTACATGTTCTATTTCTCTTACCTGATGTGGATTTTGCTTTTTGTACCTTCGTAATACTCGCTCACCCCATGCAAGAAGTGTATTCCAATCTGCAGGTGGGATCAGAATGTTTTCTTCTGAACGATTCAGCAATAAGAGGATACGTGCTAAATCTTTCAATACAGGTCTGAGAAAAGATTCACAAAAACTTTAGAGTATTTTAAACAGTGGAAAAATTATTCAATACAGTTTGTGTCTCCCATATCTTTTCCTCTAAAATAAAATATTTAAAATATCACAATGAGAATATGTTTGTCATCTCAAAACAAATACAAAAGTAAGTCATTATTTATAACTGGGAAGAACAAGTCAAAATACAGGAGTAAAGAGAATATTTTTGTCATCTCAAAACAAATACAATGTAAGTCATTATGTATAACTAGGAGGAACAAGTCAAAAATACAGGATGAAATTATGTGAGAGTTATTATTGATTTTATTTACATTTATTTTTTCATAGAACACTAAAAATTGCATATGACAGGTGGGGAGAAAAATAATTTGTGCATGTTCTAGAATATATAATAAGTTCTAGAATATATAAAACTGCATGTTGGTATGTACCAGATTAATGAACTCTGGCACTGTTTGACTGATCTCTAAGAATCATTGAATCAAAGTTGGTACTTTTACCTGTTTTTTCATGGAATAGTTTTTCATGCAGATCACTTTGTTCTAACAACTAGACGGCACTTCAGTTAAATGCAACTCCCAATCCACCTAGGCTTCATTGTTTTTGGGCTTTGCCATGTGATGTGGACTGAGTACATGAACAGGAGGAGTGGATGACAAGGGGTGGAGGTGAGAGAGAAGAAACATGAAAGAGAGAGGGAAGAAGAGAAACTGGGAAAAGGGAGGAAAAAAAGAGTGAGGAAAATGAGAAAGGGAGAAGAGAGAACAAAAGAGACGAAAAAAGGAGAGAAGGCCAAAAGAGAAGAGCATGACATCTGCCGGGGTCTGCTACAGAGAGGAGAGGGAACAAGAATGATTGGGAAAAAGAAAGACAGGGGAAAATAGAGGGAGAGAAAGGGGAGGGGGGAAGAGCAAAACAACTTCTTCTGGGTTCTTCTAGCACTATTGCTAACAGCAAAACAGCAACCCACACTCCCAGTTCTACTCCTAACACAACTAGCAAATGGAGAGCTCAACAAAATGTACTCTTAGTGAAGATACATTTAATGTTCAGACGCAAAACAAGGGGTCATCTAAGTATTTCCTCACTGGATCATGGAGACTGAGTGAAAAATTTGGTGAGGTGGAGAGGTCATTGACCTAGAAGTTGAAGTGCATCATTAGTTACAGTACATTTGGTGTTTTGAAAATTATACAGTACAGATGTTAACTAATGTATTATATATCATTGTTACATTTTTTTTCTTTTGGGTGTTCACTATAGTCTCTAAATATGTAGAAACAATTATGCAGCAAAAAATATGTTACTTGGGTATAAATTATAATTGTTTAATGTCATCTAACAATATAATGTAAAGTAGTAACGTTCATGTATTAAATGTGGATTTCTTGTAGCGAGCTGATACTGACACTTTACCCTGCAGTACATCACTGTTAACTGTTTTTGTCATTAAAAATAATTTTTTTAAAAGACATCTGATGAACCATGGTGCCAACAACATGTGTTGTAATAAAGATTACATCATATCTCACCTGGTAATGCACATTCCCAATTTGTATGCAACAAGCTGTACAAAGAGTAGCTGAGCCAGTCTGGATGGCTGAGATTGTTAATTAATAATAAGTATTTGAGAAGTGTCATATGGACATTAATATATGTTTGCAAACTTCTGTATTTATACATTGTTTTGCTCCTGGTAATACTTCTGCACATTTATTCACATCACTTTATCTTGTCTTCAAGTGATAAGCACATTCTGTTGGTTTCCTGCTCACATGGAAGGCAATCGAATACTGTGTAAATGCGTGAAGCGAATGTCTATTACTCCCTGGTGCAATATTCAATGACATTTCGTTTTTCATATACCATTGCGTGATAACACTTGTTGTATATTTGGCATCTACACTGAAAATCTGACTTGTGATATTTCCTGTTACTACAGATTCTATGATGAAAACCGTGTACAGCGAATCGCGTCATCAGATGTCTGCAGAGGTGGGGTCGGGGGAGAAAGGTTGCTCTACTTGTTTCTCTATTTTGAGAAGAAATATAATAATAATAAATAATAATAATAATAATAATAATAATAATAATAATAATAATAATAATTATTATTATTATTATTATTATTATTATTTCCCCGTGTGGTGCGGGGGATTTTAGTAGTATAGCACCACGGGACCTCCCCCTGTTGTAGAAGGCGACTAATCGGAGCAGCTGACCGCTGTAACTCCCCTAAACATCCAGGCATTCCCACTTACTTCGTGTGTCATTGCTTTCACTTACTTTCTGTTTTCTGTCCTGTAGGCCAATCTTGTATCGGCCAACTCTTGTGTTTCCGCCCCGACGCTATTAGGTTGCGAGGGCTAGGGAGTCGTTTCCATTCTACCCTTCTATTCTAACTCTAATCTCTGCTAGAGGTAGCTCAAAAACGCTAGGGGAAGGTTACCCAGAAGAAAAAAATCCAAGATGGAGGATCTGTCAGGATCAACAGTTACGGTGCAGGGGATCGGAGCCCCAGTATCGGCGGTCGGTGGTGCGCAAGCAGGCCACCGGGCGTCATCACCCAGCGACTGCAATGCCAGGGGTGCGGATCACTCGGCACCGCTGGCAGATGCTGCTACGAGTGAGAGCAAGCTTCGCGAGACTCGTATGGAAGTCTGCGAACCTAGGGTTGAGGGATCCCTTAAAAAGCCTCGCCCAGAAAAAAGCCCGGAGTTCAAAGCAAAAAGAATGAAAATTGGAAAATCAATGAACTATGATGACCTGTTCAAGAACACCGCAGCGGTGCTAAAGTACCTTGCAGTAAAAAGAACTGAAGGAAATTTTGATAAAGTGAGCCCATTTATAATTGAGAAGAGTATTAGCACCTGTGCTGGATCTGCCGTAAAAGACATAAAGAAAACTTCGTCTGGACTCTTGATAGAAACATTCAATGACAATCAAGGCAAAAAGTTACTAGAATTGAAGAAAATAGGCACTATAGATGTTGAAGTAAGTGCTCACGGCACGCTGAATACCTGCAAAGGTGTTGTAGTTTGTAGTGACTTACTACACTGCAGTGTAGTGGAAATAGTTCAAGAACTAGCTTCTCAAGGAGTCATTGCCTGTCGTAGGCTAACAATGAGGCGGGATGGGCAGATAATTCCTTCAGCGTCCCATGCCCTGACGTTCAAGCGTTGAACTTTACCAGAGAAGGTTAAAGCAGGCATTCATCATCTAACCGTACGAATGTTCATTACTGCAATGCACTGTTGCACTACAATGCAATGCACTGTTTTCAATGTTTACGTTTTGGACACCCAGCATCTAGATGTGCGAGAATCAAAGTATGTCATTGTGATAAGCCATTTCATAGTGATGATCCATGCATAGATCCTATCAAATGCATTAATCGTAGTGGACAACATTCATCAAGGTCAAGAGACTGCCCAATATATAAGCAGGAGGCAGCAATACAACAAGTAAAAGCCAGACAGAAGATCAGCTATCCTGAAGCAAAAAAATGTGTGTGTCCTGAAAATAAAGGAAATATTACATACGTGGAAGCAGTTACTAAAAGCACAAATTTACCTTCTTTAGTAGTGAAAGAACTAATGCCTGCAATAACTCATAGAAAAGTATTTTAATGAAATTCACAACAACAAAATCAACACAGAAGACAACCACAACACTCAAAGTGAAATGGTAAATGAAAAACAATCATCAACACCCCCACCAAATGAGGCAGAAAGAAATTCAGTAGCTACGCCTGCAGCCACACCCACAAAGAAGTATCGACAACAGGCTATCAAAGTCGATCGCCTCGTTCTCCTAAGCACACCAAGGACAACTTCCTCAAACAAAAAATGAAATCATCAATGACCAATGATGAAGACACGACCACTGGCTCTAAGACAAAGTAAACACCCCAAGTGTGTAGTCCAAATCTTGCAACTCGGCTGACGTGGAAACCACTGCCAGATCTTCATCAGAGTGATCACTTTCCTCATCAAAATGCCAAAGAACACAGTACATTTACCGAAACGTTGGTGTACCAACCGTGCTGACCGGTCCAGCTTCACCAGACATATACCACCAATAAATGTCAGTGGAAACTCAGAGAAAGACGTTACTGATTTCACCAACACTGTCATATCTTCTGCTGTAAAATACATTACACAGACTAGTGACCGCTCATCTAGGATTCCAGAACCATGGTGGAATACGGAGACCAAAGAAGCAATAAGGTAGAAAAGAGAAGCCCTCAATAGATATAGACGTGCACCAACCAAGACAATCTTATTGCTTTCAAGCGTCTGCGTGCACTCGCTCGCAGAAAAATACTAACAGCAAAACGATGAAGCTGGGAAAAGTACGTAACAACCATAACTAGGACGACCAAAGTCACGGAAATATGGCAGAAAATCCGGTCAATAGCTGGGGAAAATGTTTTCAGTCCAATCACATGCATAGAACACGAAGGACAACTAATATGCAACCCTGTCGAAATAGCCAACGCATTAGCGACCCAATACTCCAGAGCCAGTGACACAAACAGCTATCCTGAAGACTTTCTCGAGAAAAAGAAAGAAGAAGAACAAGTACTTGACTTCACAACCGATACAGATAAGCCATATAACGCTCTTTTCACGTGGAGAGAATTGCAAGACGCCATAAATGCAGCTGGAGACACCGCAGCAGGATCAGACAATATCCCTTACAGCATACTACGTCGGTTACCGAAGGAAATACTGTCCACTTTGCTAAACATATACAATAAAACTTGGACACAAAGTAATTACCCCAACCCCAAGTCTGGAAAGAAGCTATAATAATTCCACTTTTAAAGGCAGGCAAGGATCCATTAAAACATGAAAATTATCGCCCGGTATCGCTGACATGCTGTCTAGGAAAAATCTTGGAAAAAATAGTCAACACCCGGCTAACATGGTATCTCGAAAGAAACAAACTCCTGAACATACATCAGTGCGGATACAGACAACATCACTCTACAATCGACCAGCTAATATATCTGGAAAACGCAATTCAGAATACCTTCATCAAAAGAAAACATATGGTTACCGTATTCTTTAACCTGGGAAAAGCTTTCGATAAGACCTGGCCATATAATATTCTGAGACAGCTATACAATGTGCATTCCGAAAGTAATGCAATTGAATTTCCCGCGTCGCTCCTATTGGTCGGAGTGGAATCGGACCACTTGCAGTAGGTGAGGGGGACGCTTAGCTTTGCTATGAAACCGGCCTCAGTGCTCTGCAAGCTGTGCAAGCGGCAAGACGTCAGTTATCGTGAATCTCTGCGCGCCGACCGTGTTACGGATAGAAATGGAATCGACGACCGAGCAACGTTACGCGATTAAGTTTTGTGCTAAACTGAAAAAGTCTCTTGAGAAGACTTACAAGATGATTCGTGAGGCTTATGGGGACTCTGCTGTGTCCTACTCTCAAGTATCGAGGTGGTTAAAGGCCTTTAAGGAGGGCCGGGAAGAAGTTCACGATGAGCAACGTTCTGGGCGTCCGTCAACCAGCAAAACCGACAACAATGTCTTTTTCGACAGCAAAGGAGTGATCCATAAGGATCCTCAAGGACAATTCGTTCCTCAAGGACAAACAGTTAACGCTGCCTACTAAGTGGATGTGCTGGAAAGACTCCGAAAAAGGGTCGTCAGGACGAGAAAAGACATCTCCACTACCTGGCAACTCCATCACGACAACGCGCCTTGCCATAACGCGCTACGAGTCCGCGAGTTCCTGGTCAAACATCGGGTGCCAACGCTTCCCCATCCTCCCTACAGTCCTGACCTCACCCCAGCAGACTTCTTTTTGTTCCCTCGGGTTAAGGCGGCCCTGAAAGGAACCCGTTTTTCGTCCATAGAAGAGATCCAATCAGCCGTGACGACCTTGCGAGAGTTCCCCGAAAACGCCTTCCAGGACGCCTACCGTTCATGGCAGAGTCGCTGGAAAAAATGTGTAGAGGCCCAAGGACAGTATTTTGAAGAATTTTAAGTGTTTGTGAAAATATGTTCAATAAATTAATTTAAAAAATAATAATTGTATTACTTTCGGAATGCTCCTTGCATAACTGGCAAATAAGAGGAAATCTACCAAAATTCATATGGGTAATTCCACGCCAACTCCACATTGCATCACACCAACCCATCTCAGATCGAAAAATTAAAGTTATTTTCTTATTTCTTATGCCAAGATAAGCCCAAATTTAAATTTTCAACCATTTCCGATGTAAATAGCGTTTGTGAGAACAATTATCGATTTTTCGCGATTTTCAAGCATTTTACAGCATCTTTTTATAATTATCCATTATTTCGATATTTTTTAATGAAAAAATATGTTTAAACTACTATTTTTATAGGAAATTTTCCGCAGAATTCGAATCTGTTAATGAAAATATTGAATTTTTTTTCTTAATATGACAAAAATTGAAATTTATGATTTTTATTACTTTATTTTCAAAAATTAATTTTAGTATTACAGTACAATTAAAAAGTTAGTTTCTTATGCTTAATGTACGTGAAAATAAGTGTACATTACGGTACAGGAAAAATTTTTTTGGGGAAATAGTGTTTAAAAGAGTTAAACGCAAGAAATACAATAAAATCTCTTTTCTAAATGTATTTTATCATTTTTAAATAACCTGTTAGTATTTTCTACTACTTTTAGACTGTTTGGATGACTTCGGTGGTGTAAAACAGTTTTTAATAAAATGTGCGTCCTGAACTTTTTTGGGAAATACGTTTTACATGAGTTAAAATTTTAAAAAATCTTGAAAAATTAATCGATTTTTATTGTTAAAGCAGATTAAATTATAAATAGTACAAACAAATTTATAAATAGGCACTTAAAAACTTTTTGATAAAAGTTTTCATTTATTACAATTTTTAGTTGAATAATAAAACATTGTTATTTATAAAATTATTAAAATTAATCTTTTATTTTCTTATTTCATTTTCTTGTTATTAATTAAATCAAACACCAAAGAACAGTGTTCTTGAGTACTTATTGTTTTACATTGAATAATATGCTCAGAGTAAGGAACAAATTCATGCAAATTGCGAGTACCCGGAATTGTAAATACTTTTTCAGTTTTGTTTCGATTCCGATATTCATCGACTTCAGCTTTTCTAATAATTTCACAATGGATGTTTTTAATATGTGCTTTACAAAATTCTAATAATTTGTCAATATCTGTGATTTGATTTTGACGTCTACGCAAGCTTTCTTTTGTTGCCTCTCTCTTAACAGTTGCACCCACTCCATCGTTCTCCGTTTTCCCATGAGAGGTAGCAAAAAATGTCCAGGTAGCATCAATACTATACAATTTTGTATGTCTACAGAGATGTAATAAGTTATAACAATTTTTGTATTGTCCTGGACATCCATCGCTGAAATAGTTAAGCAAGCACAGCACTCAGGGCTCAGGGCCAGTGTTTCTAACTACGGGAACGCCCCTCCATTCACGTCTCCTTCTGTTTGATTAAGATTAGTGAGACACACACAGTACACATTCCTGCAGTTAGAAACACTGCTCAGGGCCCCTATATTTGAAATTAGCTTGCGATCACGCGCCAGATTCTGAACATAGCCATGTATAATTTAAATGTTTAATACTTTCATAGGCCCCTATTCTCCAACATTTTTTTACTTTTTCTATGGCGTAATGAGTATTTCTTTCAATTTCGTACAGTATCATGAAGAGAGGTATTTTCTTCCGATATAACGATAAAAGTCGATTAATTTTTCACGATTTTTTAAAATTTTAACTCATGGAAAACGTATTTCCCAAAAAAGTTCAGGACGCACATTTTATTAAAAACTGTTTTACACCACCGAAGTCATCCAAACAGTCTAAAAGTAGTAGAAAATACTAACAGGTTATTTAAAAATGATAAAATACATTTAGAAAAGAGATTTTATTGTATTTCTTGCGTTTAACTCTTTTAAACACTATTTCCCCCAAAAAATTTTTCCTGTACCGTAATGTACACTTATTTTCACGTACATTAAGCATAAGAAACTAACTTTTTAATTGTACTGTAATACTAAAATTAATTTTTGAAAATAAAGTAATAAAAATCATAAATTTCAATTTTTGTCATATTAAGAAAAAAAATTCAATATTTTCATTAACAGATTCGAATTCTGCGGAAAATTTCCTATAAAAATAGTAGTTTAAACATATTTTTTCATTAAAAAATATCGAAATAATGGATAATTATAAAAAGATGCTGTAAAATGCTTGAAAATCGCGAAAAATCGATAATTGTTCTCACAAACGCTATTTACATCGGAAATGGTTGAAAATTTAAATTTGGGCTTATCTTGGCATAAGAAATAAGAAAATAACTTTAATTTTTCGATCTGAGATGGGTTGGTGTGATGCAATGTGGAGTTGGCGTGGAATTACCCATATCCATCTTCATTAGAACCAGATATTTCCAAGTTCGCGTTGGGCAGTCCATCTCAGAACGCTACGTACTAGAGAATGGTGTACCGGAAGGCTCTCCATTGAGTGGCACGCTCTTTATCATAGCGATCAATGAGATGTTTGACGTCATAGAAACGACAATTGGAAAATGCATGTATGTAGATGAAATTGCTATATTTTACTCAGCCAAATCATCGGGAATGATCAAATTCAAAATGCCATCAATAAATTAGTACAGAACGCGAAAAACATTGGTTTCTCATTTACAGCAGCCAAAACCAAACGTGTTCACATCTGTAGGAAAAGAAAAAGTTACAGAGATCTAGAGCTGGCGCTGAATGGTGTTCAACTGACATACAATGAAACAACAACATGCCTTGGTTTGATTTTTGATAGGCATTTAACATGGAAACAGCATATAGAATATACCTTGCGTAGATGCAAAACAGCTCTGAACGTATGCATTTCCCATATACATCGGGGAACAGATAGAAACATCTTACTCTGCCTGTACAAATCCATGGTGATGTCCAAAATAGATTATGGATGTGCAGTGAACTCCTCAGCCAGAAAATCAATTTTAAGGTAACTAGATCCCGTTCATAATGCAGGCCTCCGATATGCATCTGGCGCGTTCCGCACTAATCCTTCCTCAAGCCTCTACTGTGAAACCAGCACCATGTCGCTACATCACAGACGACAAACAATGCTACTCAACTATAGATCAAAATTGCTGTCTCTACTGAAACATTTAAACCACTCATTGATGACTCGATCTAAGCTAGCAAATATTTACGATCAAAGATCTTCAGCAACTCGTCCAGCCAACATCCGCGCAATCGAGATAGCCAAATGCTAACATCGTCCTACCACCAGTTTTGAAACACGAACCATATGAAATTCCAGTTTGGATGTTGAAAATGCCAGAAGTAAGACTCGACACTACCAGTGTAAAGAAAAAAGAATGCCTTCCCATGGATTTAAAAGTCAGATTTCGATCAATTCTCGAAGAATACATGGCAAATCACACCATAATCTACACAGATGGTTCAAAAACAAAACATCGGGTTGGAAGCGCATTTGTAACTGAGAACTTGTCGAGGGCTTGGGTGCTTCCACCAGAAGCAAGTGTGTACACTGCCGAAATGTATGCAGTATTGCAATCTTTGCGACACTGTAAAACTCTCGATTCAGGAAGGTTCGTCATCTGCACACACTCGCTAAGTCTTCTCACTGCAATAGACAGACGCCAAACTGTAGACCCACTGCTACAAATGATTCTCATAGCATGCCATAAATTAGAGCAGTGAGGAGCATCAGTTACGTTCATCTGCCCTGGACACGTGGGTATCCCAGGCAATGAAGAAGCCGATTCTGCAGCACGAAATGCCGTGAACATCCAATCAGAAATGGATATTGAAACACGACCTCAAGATGCAAAAAATGGTGCCTTGAAGTGTATCCTCACAGAATGGCAGACCACGTGGAACACAGTCTTCACAGGAAACTACAGCCCATTAAACAGAATATCAGTAAATGGTAACCAAATGTCAGCTACCCTCGACGAGAACAAGTGTGCATAACCCGACTAAGAATAAGCCATGCAAGAATGACTTCTTCATACATGCTAAGAAATGAAGAACAACCCATCTGCAGCTGCGGAAGACTTCTGACAGTGAAACATATTCTGACAGACTGCTTAGATCTCTCAAGACTTAAGACACAGATGCGGCATGAGAGGCAACATGAAGATAGATCTTGGCACTGACAAGACAGCAACTGACAAAACAATTAAGTTCCTGAAAGAGGCCAATCTTTTCTACAAAATTTAAATTTAATATATGATTAATTTTAACGTCAATCAGTAAAAAGACTAGAGGCCTTAGATGCCAAGCATTCAAACTAACAAAAAAGAAAATAATAATTATAATAATAATAAAGCAAACAATAATTTTATTACTCTGAGCTAATAACATACGTTACTAAATAGGTGAACTTTAGTTCAGTATTAAAAAAACGTGCGGGATTATGTTCAGCGATATTGTGAATATACCTTAATTATAAATCCTTGTTCAATTATATTTTGGTTTTAAACATTATTTACTTAGAAATTAAATAGTTTCATGTGTAAAATCATTATTCATAAAACTCAAAATTTAACTTTCAAAAAGGAAGAGTAATTCCCCTTTATTATAGATAAAGATATAGGTAAAGGCAGTGATATGATCCATTTATATAATATGAGCCCCCTTAGAATATTTTCATACATCACAAACATTCTAGCAGGGATGATTTTAATAACTAGTTTAATAACTCATTTTGCCATCATAGCTCTGTTGATGTACCTTACCTAAACCTTTTACATTGTTTCATTATAGTTTTAATGTTATACTCATTTTAATATTCTTTATTTATTTACTGGTAAAATGTCAATGAAAATAAGAAAGTTAATTAGTAAAGGGAGCCGGGGGGGGGGGGGGCAAATGAAGTCCCCCTCCCCTTCGTTTGCTCTGCGCACCTATGAGGATATTCCATTTTGTCGTCACTCATAATTGAGAGACCTAGAAATGTTGTTACCTTAACACCAGTCAATTGATCATTGTTTGTTTTCATAGGCAAATGTGATTGCCTGTTTGAAATGCAAAACTGCATTGAAACAGTTTTTCCTCTGTTTTCTATTACTAATTTATTATAATGAAACCAATTTGAGACATTTGCAATTGTGCTACTTATTGTTTCTTTTTTGCAAAGAACATTCGTGTCATCAGCAATGTAGCTGCACTGTTTTCCTGTTTGTAATGAACAAGGGCATATTGTTTACATATAAAAGAAGGTAAGGATTAAGATCGAAATATGCGGAACTACGTGCTCAATTGGCAAAGAATTGAAAAGAGGAGTACCTAAAGTTTCAACATCACAAACAATATACAATATATTAACAAATATGTATAATATTATCAAAAAAATTGCAATGCCCCCTCCTCAATAATCGGCTGGATCCGCCCCGCTGCAATTTCCATGTGAAGGTAATATTGAAAGAAAAATGTTTTGATCAATGACGTCAAAAGCTTTTGAAATATCTAAAAATATTCCAATATGTGCTCAGTTTGTCGATAAATAAATAATATATACTAAAGAATAGAAATTATTCAACTTGCCCAGTATCAGGCGGCGCCATTGTTGCAGTAGCGGGCGATCCGTCTGTTAATAAGAACTAAGACAACGGCGGGTTTGGGGGCTAGTTATTTTAAAAATGAATTTTTAAAATGTCGCCAGTGTTTTAATTTTATCATTATTTCGGACAGTTGTATTCGATTGAAAATGACAAAAATATGAATACCTTCTTACTAACATTTCATCCCATTTCACATCATACACACCTGTAAGCTTGAATTGCTGAATCATTAGGATGATCATGATGATGTAATTCTCTTACTTGGCGTCTTGTGTCATTAAGCATTGCTAAGAATACTGGTGCCTCACACCTCAGCATTGATAAGTGTTTTAAGAATTCTCTCCTTTCGGGAGTATCAACTGCAACAACAAAAAAATTCTCATTTTATATGTGAAATATATTTGAAAACTACAATCTGAATACCTGAAATTACATCGCAAAAAAGGAAGAACAACATTACAACATGAAAGGACTTACGCGTACTATGGAACTACGTAACGTACACTATGGAATCCAAAACTCCAAAAATGTTTCATGTTGTTCAGTCATGGCTAAAGAGCCGTAGCTGCTTCGGTCCTGAAGGATGTTTGTGTGTGACCGTACCCAGTATGCGAGTTCCTCTACCGTTAGCCCCAAAGATTAAAAACATGGTTATTATCGTGGTAGCTGTATGACCTAGTACTTGAAAAGCGACTTTAAAGAAATCATGTAATGCATATCGTTCAGTCAGTGGCGGCTGGTGGCCCAAAAGACTGGAGATTGCACCTACATTGAATGACGGATATGTTATTTCCTATATTCAAAAGTATATATAATAAAATTGTGCGCAATTTAAATTAATTAAAACGAAGTTAAATAAAAGTCTATATTGAAACATAACTTACATTTTATTCGTCGTGTCCGCGTCAGGTATATTATACATCTCTCGCGCACGTGTTTCTGGCTCTGATTTCCACTGGGCACTGAAGTTCGACTCCAGCACATTGCAATGAGCACTATTGCTTCGTCACGTTTCACACAAAGTTATTTTATTTCGAAAATTTCACTACACTGGTATATTTTGTAACAAACATCCTACCACACACACGCTCTTATTTTTATTCCCACCAACGTCCTCCGTCTGTAACTCGCTTTAACTGCAGGCTGCTGCTGGGCCAGGCAGAAATATGCATAGACCGTGATAGAACGGGGCTTCCTTTGTAGGCCGGGGAGTCGTGTAAACGTGCAACTTAAGCACGAGCTGCCACTGCGTTCAGTCACGCATTACAAACGTATATGTTAATGAAATGAGGGAGGTTTATAAATGCTGAATTAATACAACCATATACACATTGTGAAAACAGAGTTAAATGTGATTCTGAAAATAAAATTTAAATGTTTTGTTTTTACCAAGATCTGTACACATATATTGTCATGCACTACTGTAGAGTGTTGTGCTATCCACCTTAAAATGTAATGCATCACATGGTACTATCACGATCACTAACAATTTTACTTTTTGTCACTCACTTCGTAAGAAGAGAAAGAAATACAATCGTGCGCAGGAAACCGGTGAAATGTTTGCAGGAAAACTCTTACTCTTGGGTCCTCGTAAGGAAAAAGGGGAAAAGTCTTGTTCCTACATTTAGTAAATTACTTCCTCTAACACGTGGTGTAGCCAGAATCCATTTTGTGGGTCCTTATCGAAAATCGATGACGGCAATGCGTCTGTCTGTCTGTGCGCCTGTCTGCCTCTGCGATCTGTGACTGCCTCTGTCCGCCTGTCTGTCCGTCGCATCAGTCGGCCGGTCCGTGCGTGCGTCATTGACAGACTGTCCGTCTGACAGTTTGTCCGTGCGCTTGTCCGTCCGCTCATCCGTCCTTCTGTCCGTCCGTCCGACTGTCTGTCCATGCGTGGTCAACGTTCGCACCTACACCGTTCAGCTGCCTTGCTCAAAACGTTTATTCCACGATCGATCTGAACGAACTCCGGAATTTGGGAGTTTCAAGTGGATATTTTGATTTTCGAGGGTACTTTACACGAAGCCTCAAACACATTTTCATAATTTTCTCAAATAAGGCACCAAATTTTTTGATTAAACTTTTTTTCTCGGATATCTTAAAGGACGCTTGAGAGAATGGCGCAGGTCTAGTGTTGAAATTCCAGATTATTCGAAAATTGCAAAAGGGCAGTGTTTTTTGGGCGTCTCACATAACTATAATATTGAAGATGGATATTTTTTTCCTTAATGAAATATGTTCTTTAAACACAGAACTTGGAATAAGATCACGTTCAATGTTCAAACCGATCTACATTGTTATTCGAAGTTTCTCCTCGTATATTTCAAGGGATGATAAAAAAATATGGTGACTCATGTGTCCCCGTGTCGTATCTACCCAATGCTAAGCTACGATATATTTTAATTTCACGAATCCTAGATGTCTATCACCATATGATTATCAATTTTGCAATCCTCTGAAATCACTATGTTAACCTTTTTGTAGTGATCGATACCAATTGTCTAATGTCCATAAAAGCTTGTGTAAATTAATATAATATTAAAATTAGTCGTTTTGGTAATGTTTCAAACGCTGAAATTGAATCTATTATTAAAGATTCATTGCTGAAAAACAGCAAAAGAAACAAATAAATAGTAATGCTGTAGAATGACACAGACTTTCTCGTAGTTAAGTTTTCTAATTTCCTTGGTGTGGCCTGGCTTTACAGTCTTGCCCCATCATCTTGCCAGCTGCCACCTATCGCCCCCCCCCCCCCCCAAGTACATTTTTTGACATTTTCTTTGAGAAATAGTTGAACGAAATATTACTTTAAGAATATTAAAGAAGAGTAAAACATAGTCATTAATGACAATTTTCATTGAAAAATTTGCAGCCATTTTTTAAGAAAATTGCGTTTAAGCATTACAGAAAATGCGACATTTGAAGCTCTTTTTCACTGAACATTTTTTGAGTGTTCGAAAAACATTATTTAAAGTCACTTGCCTCTCATGCCGTTTATATTTACATTCGCGACGATTTGTTCACATTATTGCATTTATGAGTACGTGTGCTTTAATTGATGTCTTATAAAGTTTCTCGGGAACTCAAAAGTTTACTGTGTAAAAATTAGCTCGAAAACAGCATTTTCAGAAACATTAAATTGCGATTTTCTGAAAAACAACTCCAAATTTTGTCTTTAAACTTTTTGTACGGATAGTGCTAGTACGTGACTACTAGCTAGTACGAGAAAGTCTATGCCATTATGTGGCACCACCAGTTTTATGTTGTTCTATTACGTCATCTGCGTTTGTGTGCAAATACCCCATTAGCGTGTGTTGTTTTCCTTTATTGCAATACCTGCAATACCTATGAAATTTGAGAACCTATGAAAACAGGGGTGTCGCTTGTCTTGTGCCTCTCGCATGAGTGAGGAATACAACGGAAACTGGTCTTGTAACCTCAACCGCCAACAGAGCAATGTCCTTCGGAAGTCAAACTGTCTCCAGTACTCTTTGTTCATGTGTAATGTTATGTTCAGTGAAAAAATATCATTACGAACTTTTGTAAAAACTGATATCGTTCACACGCGAAAATTATTATTGCAGTTATTTCAAATAATTATTGCTCTTATTAATAATACGCTTTCCATGTGCACCAATGCAAATAAGGACAGACGTATAAAAATGTCTCATTTTAAAATTAGGGCTTAGAAAACAAAACGTTTCCGTTAGGGGACACGGAAATTACGTTTTAAGGCGTCTTTTCAGAGTACCGTACGATGTATGATAGTAGTGTGTTGCGGGTTGCATCTTAAAGGTATATTTATTTAAATACATTTGTAACACACATAACAATTTAGCTACCTGTACTCTTTCTGCATATGAACTTTAATCATGCGAAATCTCACACTGCTTCGTGCGCGCAATATGATTAAAACTGGGTACAGAATTGTCTCTTCATACATTAATATATAAATATGTAAGAGCACTCTTCATTCGAAAAGTGCTCTCCTGCGAAAGACTTGCGAAAGTGGATTTGCTTCCGTCAGTGCTAGGTTTCTGTGCGAACTCACCCGGAGTCGCGACGTCTGTGTGCGAAGGGCGATCGGCGCACAGAGAAGCGCTGCGCGCGGCGCGGCGCGGCCGTTCCTCCAGAGCCTCGCGCAGCAGGCGCAGCTTCCTTCTGCGCACGTACAGCACACCACCCAGCAGCACGCCCACGCAGATGACTGCACCGCTGCACGCCCCTACGATGACGGCAAGTGTTCGTCCAGGGAGCCCCATGTAGCTGGTCTCTGCGGACAACCACTCGTATTACAGGTGTGTGTAGATGAGGGAGGGGGGATTAACATAAGGTAATCGGAAAAACAAAAGCTGCTCTACATTCAGAAATGAAAAGGTCATATCATATATTTACTGCGCGGTTCCTGAATAACATCCTCAAACATTTATATCGAGTTTAAGGACAACAAATGGCGACAATGAAATTTGCCGCAGAGACAAATATGTGATTATTATGTAGTTCAGTGCCCTGGTGACAATGGCGAAAACCAAATACACGAGACAATGGTGGAAACCATTCTGATTCTCTCCCAGTTCCAATACACCAATGGAATGGATATTGGAAAGTGAAATAGTCGATGATAATGAAAAACCAACAGATTATGAAGATCATGATTCTGATTACACGCCATGTGCAGCACGGCTATAACCACAGCCATTACCGCTGGCAGAATGGAATCTTGTAAGAGATCTAAATCTTTCAAAGAGGCAAGAAGAAATACTTGGCTTCATGAAAAGAAAAGTGTTACAACCAAACATTAGTTTTACATTCCGACGACAGCTTCATCTTTTCACTTTTTTCTCAGTGACAGAAAGTTTGGTGTATTGTAATGACATAAATGCACTGCTTCCGAAATTTGGGATGATTTACAATCCGAAAGAATGGCCCTTATTTACAGTAAAAGGCAGTAGTCTCAAATCTGTTCTCTTACATAACGGAAACGCGAAACCTTTTATAATACTAGTGGCCCATTCCGTTAAGTTAAAGGACACCTATGAGAACATGATATTCTTGAAGTATTAGCTATTCGAATCAAAAATGAACTAGAGGTACTACAAAATGTCACAGGTATTAATTTTCTATTTTCTTTGGTCGGGGCAAGTTTGCCACACTCTCCTGCTAGCTTCCATCTATCTCACCGCCCAAAGTAATTTTTTCTCAGTTTTTCGGTTTCTTAATAGTATAGCCGAAATATTATTTAAAGAAAAGAAAAAACCTCGTCCTAAATGGCAATTTTAATTGAAACATTTGGAGCCGTTATTAAGTAAATGGCTTTTAGCGTTACTATAAATTTGAAGCTCTTCTTCCATACAATCTTTGAGTTTTCGAAAAACTTCATTGGCAGCTATTTGAAGCACTTCTACTCACAAATGCAATAGTGTTTACATATCGCTGGAAATGCGCATGTTAACGGCGTGAGATATATTTTAAAAACTTGCAGGTGTAATTTTTGAAAAACCAAAAGATTACCCCAAAATGAATTTAATTAAACAGTGCAATTAGCACTATTCGTTGGAAACGTTTGAAAAAAATTGGATTTTTGTGACAATAGCGTTTCTGAAAATACGGAATTTTCAGCTTATTTAAACAGAAAACTGATGAGTTTTCGAAAAACTTAATATGTCATTATTTAAAACACATGTACTGACAAATGCAATAATGTTAACAAATCGCCACTAATGTAAATATTAACGACGTGGGAGACTAGTAAAAAATTACATTTTTGCGCCAATAGACATTACTGTTATATAGGATTCATAGCAGTGACTGAGTTTTGTTTTAAAATTTGTGAATAATAATTTGAAGAAATTCGTGCGGCGGAAAATTTTCAAGCAGAGACCAAGGCATATATTTTATTGAATTATCTAACAAGTTAGAAATAAGTAGGACTCTTGGGTGAAAAATAGCGAATAGAAGAATATTCTAATCTAAAATATCAGAGAGATTTGTGATAATTTACTGGATGGGCTGACTTTGATAACAGTCGAGGGTGACTTTGATTAGTATTTTTTGCCAAATAAATCATGTAATGCGGGTATCAAACAACGATATTTCTATTACATGTTACAGTATTTAATATAAAGCATCTGGCATTGCTGGCACCTTTCAATTCTTCCAAAGTTATGACCAAACTTTTTGATTGTTAATTATACCACTAAGAAGATCACAATAATGAAAATGTTATGTAGGAGTTACATATTTACAAGACTACATATTTGAAAGATAAAAGACTTGCTGACGTTGGTGCTAAGGAAGTAAGAAAGCGGAAGAGACTTGCCGTTGAACCAGGAAAATGTATAGATAGAGAAAGGTGGAGATTAATATGCGAGAGTTCTCGCACGGGTACTCTAGTAATAATAATAATAATAATAATAATAATAATAATAATAATAATAATAATAATAATATAAACTAATGGTGCTACAGAATGGCAGACTTTTCCGTAATAGTTTTCTATTTCCTATGGCCTCGGCTAGCAATTCGAACTTGCCACATACCTCATACCACACCACATCTTGCCTGCCACATCTATCGCCGCACAAAGTACATTATTTTGAAATTTTCTTAATTTTTCGGTTTTCTTATAATAAAACGGAAATATAATTTTCAGAATATTAAAGAAAAAATGGCGTTTGTGTGTTTCTGAAATGCGGAATTTTGAGCTATGTTACAGAAAACGGTACAGTTTTCGAGAACTATATGACATTCTTTAAAGCACATGTACTCATAAATACAATAATGTGAACAAATTGCCGCTAAAATAAATATTAACGGCATGAAAAAAAGTCAAAAAATTACATTTTTGTAATTTTTGAAAAAACAAAATAATAGATCAATATGGCGTTTATGACATCATGACATCATTTAGAGCACATTTAGCACTATCTCTACCAAAAGTTTAAAGAAAATATTTGGAACCGTTTTGATAAAATCGAGATTTGATTTTTTTTTAATTGCACATATTGCACGCAATATTGCTCGAAGACAAGTAAAATTTTTAAAAAAATGTACATGACCATAATAAAAGATCTCACTGTGGAGAAAAATTATTTTTGAAGGAAAAATATCTATCTTTAATTTTGAAGTTCTAGGAGAGCACCGAAAAAATTCATACTTTTGAAATTTTCGAAAATTCAGAGTTAACCGTGAAAATCGAACCTACACCATGTTTTATAAGTGCGTTACTCTATTCTTACAAGAAATTTAAAGAAAACATTTTTGAGAGAGCGATTTTTGAGAAAACAATGTCCGAAGTGCTTCATGTAAAGTACCATGTTTTAGACGCTAGTAGTGTTCACAGACACCGAACGGACGGACAGACGGACGCGTAAAAAAACACTTTTTCGATATCAGGGGTCCCCAAAATGTGTATTTACGTCCGTTTAATTACTCCGAAAATACGCACTATACGGGAAAGTAAAATTATTGATTCATAAAACATGAAGTTACATTAAGAGAACGAAACTTTTATAATCTATCTCCGTACTGAACTAGTAAGACCACACTGTACTGTCACTTCACTTCACTGCCCTGTGACTTTGAAATGACTCACTTCACTTCACAACATAATACTTATACATCGCTATATAACCTACAATTCTTGGTTTACTTACTCTTCATTTACTTAGAAATGCCCTAAATTAATTTTCTAAACTGTTGAACGCTTCAAGGGAAGAGTTCAAAGGATTTTGCAGGCAATATATTCCATGCCGTGATCGATTTATGAAAGAAAATTTTCCGACATGCGTCTTCTGGGGTCTTAGATTTATTTTGTTCCTGTGATCCCCTCAACTGATGTATGAAGGGATACTTAACCGCCGATTAATTACTTTCCAAACAGGATGACCGCTATAGGATTTAAAAAGCGCAGAATCTTGTATGTTTTCGAATGAATAACACCCTGCCATTTTCTTGTCCCTGAAAGTAAATTTAACTGCTCTACGCAGAATCATTTCCAAACTTTTACACTGCATAATTTTGGGCGGATCCCAACAAATTGTTCCATATTCCATTATCGGCCGAACAAGCGATAAATAAGCAATTTCCATCGCGTTTACCCTACTCTTCTTTAAGATGCACATTACAAAGTGACGAGATCTCAAGGCTTTCCTTACAACAAAATCAACGTGACTTTTTCAGCCTAATTTACTGTCGAAATGGATTCCTAGGTACTTGCACGAAGAAACTTTTGGAATAATGACGTTTTTTAAATGGTAATTTGTTTCTCTTTAGTTATGACCCCTGTCAAAAGTGATGGATTTGATTTTACAGCTATTTATGGTCACACAAAATATGGCTGTTTCTTGTATCTTTGGGATAGTAGGTTATGGCTGAGAATCAGAATGTTGTAAATCCAATATTGTAACAAAATGAGATTTCTATTTCATTGTGTTGTATCTGTCTAGATGTGTGCATCAAAAGGGAAAATATCCATTAATCCAAACTCCATTATCATGCAACGAACTCATTTCATAGTAACTCATTCCATACACAAATTTTAAACGGCTCTCCTGAAAATGTAGGTAAAATGGCCTTAGAACAGTCTGGCTCTCAACAATTGTATTATGTAGTCAAAAAGAGAATTTTGAAGAGAAATTTTCAATCCTGGTAAAAAAATGTCACATGAACCTCAAAGACAGTGTACCACCACTTCATCTAGGCCCACAACCCATCACTGCCTAAAGTCCATTTTTTTTTAAATTCCCAATTTTATGGTTATATAATGGTAGAACCGAAATACTACATTAAAAATATTAAAGAAGAGTGTAAGTGTTTCTGAATAATTTAAAGAAAATATCGTTTAAGCGATTCTGTATAAACGAAATTTGAAGGTCTTTTTCGCAGAAATCTTTTGAGTTTTGGAAAACCTTTTTTGTAAGTAATTTCAAGTCCTTCCACTCACAAATGCAATAATGCATTCAAATTGATGAAAATGTGAATATTAAGGGAGTGAGAGATATTTCAAAAAATACTTAGGTGTAATTTTTGAGGCAAAATGGCTTTTATTTCATCTTATACAGTGCATTTCGCATCCGTATGAAATATTTGTAGAAACAAATAAGAAATTGACGTTTAAGCGTCTTTGATAATGCGGGATTTGAGGCTCAATTTTACAGAAAAGTTTTGAGATCTCCAAAAATTGTAGAAGACTACATTTGAAGCGTATGTGCTCATAAATGCAACGACGCAAACAAATCACTGGTAATGTAAATATTCACAAGTAAGAAATATTACATTTTGTAATTTTTGAAAAAAAACAACAACAACAAAGGAATAGGGCAATATGGCGTTTATGTCTTCTTACAGAGTACATTTCGCACTATCCCTACCACAATTTTAAAGAAAATATTGGGAGCCATTTTCAAGATAATCGTGCTCACGTTATTTGTTAATATTGCACATATTGCACGCAATGTTGCGCGAAAACTACTAAAATTTTCAAAAAATATACATGACTTTAATGAAATAACTAACTATGGAGAAAAAAATACTTAAGGGAATAATCTTTATCTTTAATGTTGTAATTGAAAGAATTAGCCAACAAAATTTCAAAATTTCGATTCAGATCGACCGAAGAATATCCATTTTGGAAAAAAACCCCTACGCAAGGTTTGGGCGCTTATGGTGTTCACTGACGGTCAGACAGACTGAGAGACGGACGGACAGCGAGACGGATGGACAGACAGAGAGACAGACATACAGAGGGACAGACATACAGACGGACGGACAGACATACAGACGGACGGACAGACATACAGACGGACGGACAGACATACAGACGGACGGACAGACATACAGACGGACGGACAGACATACAGACGGACGGACAGACATACAGACGGAAGGACAGACATACAGACGGAAGGACAGACATACAGACGGACGGACAGACATACAGACGGACGGACAGACATACAGACGGACGGACAGACATACAGACGGACGGACAGACATACAGACGGACGGACAGACATACAGACGGACGGACAGACATACAGACGGACGGACAGACATACAGACGGACGGACAGACATACAGACGGACGGACAGACATACAGACGGACGGACAGACATACAGACGGACGGACAGACATACAGACGGACGGACAGACATACAGACGGACGGACAGACATACAGACGGACGGACAGACGTACAGACGGACGGACAGACGTACAGACGGACGGACAGACGTACAGACGGACGGACAGACGTACAGACGGACGGACAGACGTACAGACGGACGGACAGACGTACAGACGGACGGACAGACGTACAGACGGACGGACAGACGTACAGACGGACGGACAGACGTACAGACGGACGGACAGACGTACAGACGGACGGACAGACGTACAGACGGACGGACAGACGTACAGACGGACGGACAGACGTACAGACGGACGGACAGACGTACAGACGGACGGACAGACGTACAGACGGACGGACAGACATACAGACGGACGGACAGACATACAGACGGACGGACAGACATACAGACGGACGGACAGACATACAGACGGACAGACATACAGACGGACGGACAGACATACAGACGGACGGACAGACATACAGACGGACGGACAGACATACAGACGGACGGACAGACATACAGACGGACGGACAGACATACAGACGGACGGACAGACATACAGACGGACGGACAGACATACAGACGGACGGACAGACATACAGACGGACGGACAGACATACAGACGGACGGACAGACATACAGACGGACGGACAGACATACAGACGGACGGACAGACATACAGACGGACGGACAGACATACAGACGGACGGACAGACATACAGACGGACGGACAGACATACAGACGGACGGACAGACATACAGACGGACGGACAGACATACAGACGGACGGACAGACATACAGACGGACGGACAGACATACAGACGGACGGACAGACATACAGACGGACGGACAGACATACAGACGGACGGACAGACATACAGACGGACGGACAGACATACAGACGGACGGACAGACATACAGACGGACGGACAGACATACAGACGGACGGACAGACATACAGACGGACGGACAGACATACAGACGGACGGACAGACATACAGACGGACGGACAGACATACAGACGGACGGACAGACATACAGACGGACAGACGGACATACAGACGGACAGACATACAGACGGACAGACATACAGAAGGACAGACATACAGAAGGACAGACATACAGAAGGACAGACATACAGAAGGACAGACATACAGAAGGACAGACATACAGAGGGACAGACATACAGAGGGACAGACATACAGAGGGACAGACATACAGAGGGACAGATGTGCGTATGGTTTAGGCGCTAGTGGTGTTAACAGATCGACAGACAGAGGCAGGCAGACAGACGGACGGACGGACGGTCCGACGGACGGACATGATGAAACAAAAAAACAACACTTTTTCGGTATGAGGGTACCCCAAAAAGTATATTCGTTGAAATCTCGAAATCGATTTTCCTCAGCATTACATAACTTTCTCTATACTTCGTAATTATTCCGTATATACGTACGTACACAAAGGTGAACATTAAAGAAAGAATTTTCATTGGGCCTCATATTCGAGGCTTGATGAAAGATATTAACTCTTAACCGTTTCTGACAGATACTGAGAAAGCAGCTTGGCTTTCATTGAAAGATGTCTTTGAAATTACATTTCCTTCATTTCCATTTTAATTTCTTCTCACCTAACTTTGAGATGAGAGTGCCGAACATAGAGAGCGATTTCACCAAGATATCGCTGCCATGGAAAGATGATGTGTAGAAAGATTATCAACAAACCTTTTGTCTGCTTTTTACTGCTGGACACTCCTACAAAAAGTTTCCCCATCCACCCTCAATAGAAAGTTTCCAGGAAAAGTTTCTAACTAGTAAGAACATTTCAAGCTTTATTCATCTTTTTGTACTGTTTTCATTTTTTTTGGTAATACAATTATTTATTACAAAGAATTTTTGTAATACAAACAATTATTTATTACAAAGAATTTTTGTAACACAAATTAATATTAATATACGATCTGTATATTAATCAACTACAGTTTCCTCCTGTATCGTTACTGAGTCGTTTCCAAGTTTCTGGAAAGTGGTGTACGTGGCGTGTCTTTTCCAGAAAAGTTGGTACGCGATGGAAATTTCTGATTTTATTTTCGTAATCAGCGAATCTGATGTAGTAAAGAATCCATACTTTCATCTGGCAGCAAGACACAAAGTTCAAATTTGTCGGAAGTACAGAAATTGATATAACATACACAATGAATTTAAATTAAAACATTTTAAATAAGTAATGTCAAATTTATAGATGCATCCACATGCAATTTCTAAAAGCAAGGAAGAATACAGTAGTACTGTGGCACTGCACTTAATGATTAATGTTTCACACTTCTTTTTATTCTTTCTTCCTATACTATAGTATAGAGTAGGGTTTCCAAACGGGGTCGGTATTAACACCCTGGGAATCAATGGAATTTTGAAGAAGGGTCAGTAACGATCAAGGGCTCGAAAGGAGGTCTGTAAACTAATATGAACTGGTGGTACCGGCGATTAATAGGTATAACCAAGACGACAAAATTAATAATAATTGTTTAAATTGTTTAATAATAATTGTTTCATTAAAATTAATAATTGTTTTTTGATATAAAGCGACAAACAATAAATTACATTACACATTCGCTACTTTTTATCGTATCCGTCGTTCTTCCATAGCTGGTCTGGTGCAACCGGTGCATGCATCGAGCCCTTAATAAGGAACTCCGTGGACTGATACCCGAAAAGAGTAAAACAAATCACACTCCATGCTTATTTTCTCCATTTCACCATCTGTATTGTTATACCAATTAATTTTTTAAAATTTAAATTCACGTTTATAACAGATAAGGGTTATCGAGGAAGAAAATCATTCCTGTAACACTGGAGGAATGTCATGGCCAGTTAAAAACCGCTCAACATTCTCTAAACATTTCACAACAATGAAGATAAGCAGCTACTCAAAAACGGAAGAGTATTCGATTATTGACAATCCAGATATTTACCAAAATATTGATCTACGAAATGATTATCTTTGAGACATGTACGTGCTATTATTTGTGTTTTGATTCTGTAAGCTGTATATTATAGAGAATAACGTAAGGGGGTCGATGGAGGAAATCCATTCTTTTAAAAGAGGTCGATGAAAGAAAAGGGTTGGGAATCCTTCGTATAGAATAGAAGCCACACATGTAGAGCAGAAAATCACCTAGAGGGTACGAATCATATATGAACGTCAGACAATTTCAAACTGCAGCCATAGAATTACGGAAGCACCATTGTTTGATTGGGAAGATCTCGTTGCATTGCAAGAGCACGATCCGGACTTCCACAGGGTGAAATTATATAAAGAACATAGATTATCACATAATGATGTGAACTATGATGCGATGGAGGACAAGATGTGGACAAGATGAATGGAAATTAGTTCAGCGAGCGGTCACTAGAAGGGTAAAAAAGGATCCAGAGTCATTCACATTATGGATTCCCAAGAAATTATGAAGATACTACAGGAATTATGCTATTAGAGAGGCATGGCCCGGCAAGTAAGGAAAGTAGTTGGCAATGCATTTTATGTGAGAAAAATAAATACCGGACCGAGACTTATACAGGATACATGCATCCAATAATCCCTATAGAGAAAAACGACCTAGCGACTGTGGACATTTACGGGCCACTACCGGAAACTCAGGATGGAAACAAACACATTTTTGTAGTGATCGACGTATTCTCCAAATTTGTTCAAATTTATTCCATCAAGAGAACGAACACCCAAACGTGTTTGAAGAAGCTAAACATTTTTTTAATATGGCTGGAGCATATAAAAGGGTCCGGTCCGATCACGATACAACGTTGAAGAGTTATCATTGGCAGCAGGCATTGAAAGACGTAGGGACTGACTCGATACTCGCGTCGATACGACACCCTCAGTCGAACCCGGCTAAAAGAGTTATGAAGGAACTATCAAGAATGTTCCGGACATATTGTCTTGAACATCATGAGAGATGGGGAGAATTGATACCTAACATAAATAAATGGTTGACATCAATCCCACATGATAGTACAAGAATTACCCTTAATACCCTTATTAATAAGGGTATTAAGTGTAATTCTGCTATAATGTGCTTAAGCACATTATAGAAATATACCACCCTATGTCTTGTATGCCCTCGGTAGGGAAGTAATTAATATTCGAGAGACCTCGGCAACCATCTGGGGAGACGATTCACGAACATTTCGTAAAGATGAGTGAAAGTAGACCAAAGAAGTCAAAGAAAACACCATATGAATTCAAGGCGTAACAGCAGGGCCTCGTTAGGGAACCCAGAGTATCGAATCCTAGAATAAAGTTGTTCTAAAAATGTTTCTTATTGAATTAAGAGCCTTATGAAATTAAAGCAATCACAGCTCCCAACGTAGCAAAATTAATGAATGGACAAGAAGAAAGAACGGAACAGTACAATTTTTACAATTTGAGAGCGTGTCAAGTGGAACACGACACGATTGAGACAGAAGAGTCATCACAGGAATGAAAGATTGTTTTTCCTGATGAAAAAATCTAAATTACGTGGGGGGTTATCAGACCAGATTGGGTCTCAAGATCTAGGATTAAAGAGAAATAGAATATTCAAACCTGGCGCGAGAGCGAAGGGACGCCGCGAACTATTGACAACCGAACGGGTCCTTGGCGCGTCAGCGGTGTGTGAAAAGACGAGAAGGTCGTTGGAGCGGCAGAGACGTTTGGAAAAGGTAGAGAGCAGAGGTGTCAGTGGCGAGTGGCCGCCACGAGGAAAAGCAGAAGTGAGAATAAAATTGGTGTCAGTGCAATGGTAATTACGCCATTGTGATCCCGGTGCCTGTTAATTAGGTAAAATGGTGAACATAGAAGAGTAAAATGGATTCTGTGAATATGTCAACGCGTGCTATGAATGAGTGAACATTAGCAGGAGTGAGAATAATTGTAGTGGATCACCAAGTGGCAGATTAACGGTACGTGAACCTAATAGACAAGTGTTGTTTGGTTCCAGATTGAACATTTAGAATGGTAACGAATATAGGAAATCGCCAAGACGAGATAAATAAGCATAGAGCCGTGATAACTGTATTAATTACGTTCGTGCTAAATGTAAAACTATGTGAATTAATGTATGGTGTCGCGACCATGAATAAAATGAGATTGTACTGAATTACTTAAAAAGCATAAAGAGATAAATGCGGGAGCTGACATTCGTCGTAGCTGACAATTGTGCGGCGGAGAGTTACACGTGGCGGCGGACAGCGGAGGGCGACAGCGTAGAGAAGCGAGAAAGGTCGCGCCCCTCTTGCCACTTCGCAGCATGGGCGACTGGCGGAGAGGCCCGAGCGTTTCTGAATCAACCAGGAGCGACGCCGCAGACACGGCCTTCAGGCGAGGGAAACACATATCCAATTCAATACGTATTTGAAGGGTGGGCGGAACTGTGAATCATGAAAATCTGAATGAGATAACATCCGGATGATGATGATGATGAAGGAGAATAATTCAAGTTTTGGTTGATGATAGAGTAAAGAATCATTATAGGGAAACAGATCACTTTGTATAATAAAGAACAAGTAGCAATGAACATGAGGTTAATTTTCTTAATGTATTTATTGTATTAATAAATGGAATTCAGCCAGTGAATAAGGGTACTATTCTATTGTTAATGTAAAAAGTGTTATTAATAGTTAAATAATATCACAATAGTGTTTTTGTGTGCAATTTGTTAAAAACAAATAATTTCTTTTGTAAAAGGATTCACAGCTGTGAACATAATATCCATACAATAGAGATCATGTTCTTGTAAGAAAGACTAGATTTCGAATTTCATTGGAAGAACTGGCGAGCCTTGAATAATGTTTATGTTACCATGTCAGAAGCCATTAAAAATAAATGCGATTGTTTTTGTTTTGTTCTTAGAAAGATCTTTTATTTATTAATCCAATGCATTTGATCAACAAGGTTGTTACCCCAATAAGACTCCTTGTCCCCTTTACTTATTTCATTTTATCCACAGATAAAAGTAATGTGTGGTCGTTAACCTACCTACTTATCTAATGTCCCCATTAAAACAGGATTTGAGTGTAATTGCCGTCACAAAATATGTATGTATGTATGTATGTACGTATGTGTATGTATGTATGTATGTATATATATATATATATATATATATATATATATATATATATAGAGAGAGAGAGAGAGAGAGAGAGAGAGAGAGAGAGAGAGAGAGAGAGAGCTGATTCCCTCGCTGATTGAATTGAGTGAATCTCCTCGCTACATGCACCAATCTAAACCGTCTTTGATATAGCACTAATAGACAATCCTGTTGTGTGCGCAAAATTCGATATCAAATTTCTGGTGATTGCAACATTTTCCTCCTTATACTATACGAGTGTAGTAAAGGGAAGAACAGTAAAAATGTAGCTTCAATAATGTGGTTGTGGAAGAAGGCCAAACAAAAATGTTATGTAAAAAATTAAAATTTTCGAAAATGAGACGTTGAAATGAAAGTCGGACTTAGAACTCCTCAGGTCATTAGTATTTTCATAACGGTCTCGGTAGAAAACTATTCCATTAATTTACTCTTAAATGCTCTCGTGTGAATTGTTAGCTTGCCGAGCTCCCTCTTAAAGAAATTGCGAGTTCGACGCTCGTACGAGTAGGTACTCACCGCGGCACACGCGGCCCATGTAGTCGACTAGGGCGGACCACTCCTCGCGGTAGCCCGAGGGGCAGGCGTCGACGCAGGTGCGCGAGCCCAGCACGATGAGGCGCGCGCACTTCACGCACGCGTCTCCCGCGCACCGCAGGCAGTCGCGCGCCTGGCAACCTGCAACACCACGCACAGCTCAGCCTCCAATTGCTTTTATCACTCAGGGTTTGCGGTCTGATATGGTCATTAAAACCATGCGTTTAGAGTACGTTACATCACGGAATGTGGTGTTCCCCGCAAGAAAATGGCATCCAGAGCTGACACATTGTCTTGCCCTCCGCTCTACCTCCCCAGCGGGGCACCGCTCCATTCGGGACAAGCTCTAAACTCCCGAAAGGTTTCCCGACAAGTGCAAGTGTGCGATTCGAACTTATACCTGAGACGATATTGGTTTGCGCACAAGAGCTCTACTTAGAGAAACGGCTCAGAAAACGTATACAGATTTACAAAAACCGAAGAGTTGTTATAAAGCATGATTGGTTGTCTACAAATTACGGGCAAATTCTTACGACCCTCGCCTCAAGGTAGGATTCAGTTACTCCATTGTCGCGAATGTTGAAACTTTGCCACCGTCGGGACTCGAACCCTCGGACCTCCTTAGCAGAGTCGCTGTAGTAGCTCCAGTTGTCGCCCTAAACTATCACAGCCGGTCGAAATTAATGAGAACAATAATTGATGATAAATAGTCCTTCGTTCAAAAGCATTTTAACAAAGAGAATAACATTTTTCTTTGGATGAAAAATATATCATGAAGTCTGTAAAATTAAAGAGTTTTTGGCAATTCTCTTCCTGCCCAGAACAAAAACTTCCTAATTGTTCAACAAAAAAAAGTCCCAATATGCATTAAGAAAGAATTTTTCAAAAAACTACTAAAATATGCAGATTTGTAATATTAAGTTAATTAATATTATGTTTAACGATGAGAACGGATTCTCAGAATATCCAACTGCCTCCAAGCACATCTCAAATTACTTTTACAGACTGACACAGACTTCGAAGCGCGAAAAATTCGCATCTCCTATTTAGATTTTTCTATCCATTTTTCGAAAATACAGATAAGTTGTCAAAATTGACACTAACATCACAATTTTTTACCGTTCTATGCTACTTTCCTAAAAATAATTTGGGCCGTTTCTGAGAAAATAGTTATTCAAAATTAAAAATTGCCTATGTTAAACGCAAAATTACTCAAAAACTAGAGGTGCTACAGAATGGAAGAGATTTTCTCGTATTAGTTCTCTATTTCCTTTCGTCTCAGCTTGCTATACGAACATGAAACACACTCTTGTCAGTTGCCATCTATCTGTTACGAATATTGCATCACCTGCCGAATTCGCTGCGCGTGGATTGCGTCATCTGCCGGCGCCCCTTCCCTTCCCCCCGAACTAGACGGTTCCGAACTATCCGCGAGCCGCGGGGAAACACCGAGAATGTGCCGGGTGCCTGGAGACAAGCGTCGGGTATAAATGCGCCGCTGCCGGCGGCCGCGAGTCAGTGAGTAGAAGTCAGTAGTGAGTAGAAGACAGTGAGTAGTGAGAAGTACAATCAGGGAATAAGCAGTCAGTCCGTCAGTGTGTCCGAAGTGGAAGCTGTGTTGAAAAGTGTGCATTGCGGTGAACAGTGGTGCAGTGAGTGAATAGCAGTCAGCAGTCTGAAGTCTGCAGTGGAAGCTGAGCTGTGAAGTGTGCATCGCGGTAAACAGTGGTGCAGTGGGGAAACAGCAGTCAGCAGTTTGAAGTCTGCAGTGGAAGCTAAGCTGTGAAGTGGGCATCGCGGTAAACAGCAGTGCAGTGGACCCTGGTGTGCGCAGTGAAGTGTGGTCTGCGCAAGGAATTGTGGTCTGCGCAGGGGAATTGTGGTCTGTGCAGGGAATGGGGGTCAAGTGCAGTGGACCGTGGACCGTGCATCGGACTGACTGATACTGTAGAAGAAGACAACAGTGTAAATAAATAGTGTGTAAGAAGTGAACTGTGTAAATAAATCATCAAGAGAACGGAGTCGTGTGTAAAGAAAAATAATTAAGTGTAATATATCTGTAAATAGACAAAGTAGTTTTTAGTGTCAGTAGATTTTAGTGTATAATTGTTCACGAATAAACCTTCTTTGTTTAAATAATATTGTGTTGGTTTTAATTCACCACGAGAAACGTTACATATCGAAGCCCAAAGTATATATTTTTTTAAAATGTCGTAATTATTTATTTTTCGTAATAATAAAACGGAAATATTATTTGATGAATATTAAAGAAAAGTACAACCGCGTCAAAAATTGCAATTTTCATCGCAAAATTTGCAGTCGGTTTTAAGAACATCGTGCACAATCGACACTGTAAATTTGAAACTTGACGCTCTTTTTCACAGAAAAATTTTGATTTTTCGAAAAACTTCATTTGAAACACTATAACTCACAAATAAAATAGTGAATATAAATTGCTGGAAAAGTTTGCCGGCCGTTTTTACCGGCGTGAGAGATCTTAAAAAAAAATTCATTTGTGTAATTTTTGAAAAAACAAAAAAAATACCCCGAAAGGAACTTTACGTCATATTAAAGAGTGCGATTATCAGTATCCTTTCGAAACGTTTAAAGAAAAAAATGGAACCAATTTTGAGAAACTGCCGGTTGATCGTTTCTGAAATTGCGAAAATTTGAGCTAATTTTATGTAGAAAACGTTTGAATTTCCGATTGGCTTTATATCACATTATATAAAGCACATGTACTCATAATTATAATAATGTGAACAAATTACCGCTAATGTAAATATTAACGACGTAAGAGAAGTCAAAAAAATTACATGTTTGTAATTTTTGAAAAGAAAAGAAACAATAGAGCAATATGGCGTTTATGTCACTTCATAGAGTAAATTTAGCCCTATTCCTAGCGACAATTCAAAGAATTTGGAGCCGTTTTTGGGAAAATCTTGTTTTTGTATTTTTTTTAATTGCACGCAATATTGTGCGAAGAAACTAAAATTTTCAAAAAAATGCACATGACTTTAATGAAAGAACAAATTGTGGACACCAAATTTAATTTGAAAGAAAAATCTCTATCTTTAATTTTTTAATTGTAGGAAGATCCCGAAAAAATTTCAAACTTTTGAATTTTTCGAAAATTCAGAGTTTACCGTGTAAATTGCACCTATACCGCCTTTATAAATTTATTTTACTCTATTCTTACAAGAAATTTAAAGAACAAATTTGGAGTAGTTTTTGAGAAAATTTTGAAAATGTCACCGAGACTTCATGTAAAGTACCCCCAAAAACTAATGAATGATTTTTGAAATCCCAGTGTTTCGACTCACTTCAAATGGACAGGGGTTTCTTCAATTTGGAAAAAATCCTACGCACGGTTTATGCGGTAGTGTTATTCACATACACGAGTGAGAAAGAAAGAGAGAGAGAAAGAGAGAGAGAAAGAAAGAGAGAGAGAGAAAGAAAGAGAGAGAAAGAAAGAGAGAGAGAGAAAGAGAGAGAAAGAGAAAAAGAAAGAAAGAGAGAAAAAGAGAGAAAAAGAAAGAAAGAGAGAAAAGAAAGAAAGAGAAAAAGAAAGAAAGAGAGAAAAAGAGAGAAAAAGAAAGAAAAAGAGAAAAAGAGAGAAAGAGAGAAAAAGAGAGAAAGAGAGAAAAAGAGAGAAAGAGAGAAAAAGAGAGAAAGAGAGAAAAAGAGAGAAAGAGAGAGAAAAAGAGAGAAAGAGAGAAAAAGAGAGAAAAGAGAGAGAAAAGAAAAAAGGAAAAAGAGAAAAAGAGAGAAAAGGAGAGAAAAAGAGAGAAAAGAGAGAAAAAGAGAGAAAAAGAGAGAAAAGAGAGAAAAGGAGAGAAAAGAGAGAAAAAGAGAGAAAAAGAGAGAAAAGAGAGAAAAAGAGAGAAAAAGAGAGAAAAGAGAGAAAAAGAGAGAAGAGAGAGAAAAAGAGAAAAAAAGAGAGAAAGAGAGAGAAAGAGAGAAAAATAGAAAGAGAAGAGAGAGAGAGAGAGAGGGGGGGAGGGAGAGAGAGAGAGAGTATTGCCGTTGAAATCTTGAAATCGATTTTCCGCAGCATTAAATAACTTTCCCTGTACTACCTATATTACTCCGAATATACATGCGTATATGGTAATACCCATATTTCCGAAAAATTGAACGCAGCCTTATTTGAAGATTTGTTATTGATGAATATATTACATGCATATTTTGTACTTCTACAAATGGCACAATCTTTCTGATAGAGTTGTGGAGGGCTATCGAATGAAACACGCACTTCTAGAAAACACAATAAGGTCTTTTATTGACCGATATGAAACAAATACAATGAAACACGATCAGTGCTTAACGACGCGTGAACAGCAACTGCGGTCGCGGTAGTTAACACAACTGGAAGAAGGTGGCGGAGCCACTGTCGCTATCTTCTTACCAGGGCCGGATTTAACTTGGTGGGTGCCCATGTGCTGATTTTTGGTGGAGGCCCCCCCTCCATAAATATTATATGCAGTTGGCGGCTGACAAAATAAAATCTATGTGTCAAATATGTTTAATTAAAAAAATTTTTTTGCAAATAATTTTTGCGTACAATATTTCATTTATAAACCGAATATTTACAACACATTACAACTTAATTATAATAACTAAACTACAGGAACTTTTCTTGCTTTTCTGTAAGCAAACTCTTCAATTACATCGTCGAAAGATAATTCTTTTAGAATATCAAAATTGATGTTCAAAATAAAAAGATAATTAAGTCGTTCTTCTGTCATACTAGTTCTCAATCTATTTTTTAGAAGTTTTAATTTTGAAAATGATCTTTCCGTTGTACAATTTGTTATCATTAACACAAGATAAATTCTTAAAATAATTTCTACATTCGGAAACGCGTCTTGTATTCCCTTCTCAATTATTAAGTTATACATGAAATGTTCCCGACTTAAGGCGCTTTTAGATTCCTCATCTTGTATGAATTGGTTAATGAATTCTTTGAATTGGATCAACTCAATTCCAAGATTTTCATCGACGTCGTCTACATAAATTTAATAAATATGAAATAGGAGACATGTATTTCACAGTTATCAATCGTTTATTTATGGTGAAGTCTTGAAACAGTCATATTCGATTATATATTACTTCGGACTATAAATAATCGGCACATATGAGTAAATGAAGTCAGATAAAATACTACCTCAGTAAAAGTAAAGTTTCAATAAATTTATTGCATTTATAAACTTTCAAATTCAAATATATCTAATTAAAATAAAAGTTACGTTATTCATAGTATAAAATCAGATCGGCTTAGCCAAAAGAGCAAGTCGAAACCGGTGATCATGTTTGAAACACGATATTCAGTTAGATTATGTACGTTTAATACTGAATAAATAATAAATAACTTTGAATACATACTAAATAAGTAGATATTCTTGCGACTAAAAATGCATCATGAAATCTAAATTTAAAAAAATACAAATTACTACATAACTATGAAATTAAAAAGTTTTTGCAGAAAAATAGACCAAAATAAAAAAAAAATAATTTTTTATTTGGTGGAGGCCCCTTTTTGGTGGAGTGCCCTGTGCTGCAGCACTGTCAGCACATGCATAAATCCGGCCCTGCTTCTTACGGTGCAGGTCGCACCATCTAGTGGTATCTTCGCTAACACTTCCCCTCGAACTGCAATGTAAGATCCGCTCCCAGAACGTGAAAATGTTCCAAACCAAGCATCTTCATACATTTCTTATGGTTTGTGCTAGAGAGACCCTTTGTCAATATGTCTGCGGTCATTCTTTCGGACGGAACGTGCTGAACTTGAACCAATTTTCTTCCAACAGCATCTCGAACAAAATGGTGTCTCAGCTCTACATGCTTTGTACGAGCATGGAACACCGGATTCTCAGCCAACAGCTTTGCACCATTGTTGTCGTTCTTTATGATTACTTTAGTCAGATCTACTCCAAAATCCTTCATCAGCTTCTTCATATACAAGGCCTCTTTCGTAGCGTCTGAGAGTGCCATGTATTCGGCCTCGGTAGACGATAAGGCCACTGTTTGCTGCTTCTTGGACTCCCAACTTACGGCCCCCCCACTGACCATAAAAACGTAGCCTGTGTATGATTTACGGTCGACAACGCAGTTGCCCCAATCAGCATCAGTGTACATTTCCGGAGGTCCTCTTGATCGATGATAAACGAGTCCAATATCTCTAGTCCCTTTTAAATAACGAAGCACCCTTTTGGCGGCCTTCCAATGCGAATCCCCGTAGCACTCGATGAACTGACTCAAGTGACTCACAGCGTGCGCTATGTCCGGCCTCGTCCCTACAGACAAGTACATCAAAGCCCCTACTAAACTTCTATAAGGAGCATCCGACTGACAATGACTCTCTTCTCTCACGAGTTTGACGGCAGGATCCAAGGGAGTAGAAACAGGGTTGCAATCGATCATGTTAAACCTTTCAAGTAGGTCATCGATATATTTTGTCTGACAAACTGCCATGTGGTCCTTGCCTCTGGAGAATTGCAGCCCCAAACAATATCTGAGGTCACCCAGGTCCTTAACATCGAATTTCGTCCCAAGTCGTTTAATGATTTGATCGATTTCGGTATCACTCGAAGACATCACCAAGATATCATCGACGTATACGATCACGTAGCATGTACGATCATCCTGTCCGACGCGATAAACACAAGGATCTGCCTCCGAAGGCGTCGCCCCAAGTGCACGAAGTTCCTCATTTAGCCGTTTATGCCACGCTCGCCCAGCTTGACGTAATCCGTAGATGGCTTTGTTGAGATGGCATACTGCATCGAACTTACGAAGACGACTCAACATCTTCTCGGCTTCTCTTCTCACGAATTGATTTTCCTTCTCAGTCTCGACGATGAGCTCCAAGATCTCTTTCAAATGGTCAGGCATCTCCATATAGATGTCCTCTTCGACGTTCCCGTTCAGATATGCTGTTGTGATGTCAAGCTGCCTGATCTTCAAGTCCTTCTCGACAGCAACAGCTACGGCAGCTCGTACCGAACTCAACCTTGCCACAGGGGCAAATGTGTCGTGGAAATCGATCCCAGGAACCTGTGAGAACCCACGTGCCACGACGCGTGCCTTTGGTTTTTCGATGCTTCCGTCAGGTTTATATCTGCTTCCAATGACCTTCGAATGCTTAGGTCGCCTCACCAACTCCCAAGTGTTATTCTTGATCAGCGACCTGACCTCAGACGCCATGGCTTCCTTCCAAGCCGTGGAATGCGGACCTGAAACAGCTTTGGTCAAGGAAATCTCGGCCGTGCAAGCGGACTCAGCCTCTTCAATCTCGTCTTCGACGTACCCTTTTCGTGGTCTTCCGGGTTTTCCTGTCCGGATAATAGAAGGACGTCCACGTTTTCGACGCTGCACCGGTTCTACATGCTCTTCGATTTCATCTTCATCGTTTTCAGCACGTTCTGGGAATCCTCTGAATCCACCTTCATCCTCAGAATCAACAGGTGTCATGAAAGGGGATTCTGCAGGCGTCTCGAAATGGTCGTTTTCTCTGTTGGGCTGTTCCGAGATATCTTCCGTGTTGATCTCAACATCAATCCACTCCTGGCCATGATGTTCGTTCGACCGATCAGGTTCTTGGGAAGCTGTTTCCGGTGCCTTGACGCTGTCTTCCAGAAACTTCACATCTCTGGTCACTTCAACGGTTCGAGAGCTAGGCATCCATACTCTGTACGCCTTGGATTCTTCAGAGTACCCGATGAATATTCCTTCTTGACTACGTACCTGGAACTTTCCCTTCGTCGGATTTTTGTTCAAGCAAAATACACGACATCCGAACACCTTGAAGTGCTTGACCGATGGTACCTTACCGAGCCAGGCTTCATACGGGGTTCGGCCCTTTAACTTTTTCGTTGGACATCGATTCCGTATGTGATTTGCTGTAGAAATCGCCTCAGCCCAAAACGATTGCTTCAAACCGGACTGGAACATGAGGCAACGGGCCGTTTCCACCAAGGATCTATTTTTCCTTTCCGCTATCCCGTTCTGCTCCGGTGTGTATGAAGTCGTCAATCGGCGCTGAATCCCCTCTGCCTTCAGAAAGTCATCGAATTCTTTATTGACATATTCCCGACCATTGTCGGATTGAATACTCTTAATTTTTACGCCGTGTTGCTTTTCTACGAATGTCTTGAAACTTTTAAACTCTTCGAGAGCTTGTCCCTTCGATTTCAGAAATCTCACCTCTGTCCAACGTGTGTGATCGTCGATAAACGTGATGAAATACGTAGATCCTCCGTTTGACTGGGTGCGCATCGGGCCACAAATGTCGGTGTGAATTAATTCTAATTTGGTCGTGGTTCTGGTCGATTCTTTTGGAAATGGAAGTCTGGTCATCTTCCCCTGAAGACAAACTTCGCAGTTCTTATCTTCAGGCACGTGTTCGAAGTCCATTCCTCGAACTGCTCCGTTTTTCGATGCGCTAAGAAGGTCATGGTAATTGACGTGGCCCATTCGTTGATGCCAAACCTGGGCTGAACTCGATGCCCTAGGAGCTTCTCTATCCTCACCAACAGGTTTTACGGAATTGCAGTCCTCCGATGGTTCGCCCTTCACGAAATATAGATTGTCAACTCGATTGGCGATCAGCTTCGTTGCGCCTTCTGTATCTGTTACCATAGCCTTCTCCTTCTCGAAAATTACTCTGTAACCACTGTCCGTGATTTTCGATACCGACAACAAGTTCATCCTAAGTTCTGGTACATGGAGTGCGTTATTCAGGGTCACGTTACATTTTTCATCGTCTTGCCAGGTCACGATTTCAGCAACACCTTTGCCCTTTATGTCGGTCCATGCGTTGTTGGCTAACCTCAATCCGCTAGTTTTTTGTTCCTGAATACTTTTAAAAACATTAACGTCTTTACAAAGGTGCGAAGTGCACCCGCTGTCTAGGCACCAAACATCTCTTGCATTTCCGCTCACAGCTTGACAACTCTCGGTATCTTCTTCGACTGCTAAGAGAGAGAGATTCGACATCTTTTTACCTCCTGTCTGTTTGTCATTTGGGCAATCTGCAGCTTTGTGACCTTTCTCGTGGCACTTGTAGCATTTGTATTTAAACGACCCTTCCTTTTTATATTCTTCTTTGTCCTTCTTGTTTTCCTTCGGTTTCTTCATCTTCTTCTTGTTGACGTACATAGCCCCTTGCGATGAACTTGAAGTTGCTCCGTTTCTCCTGGCCTCGTACTCTTCGATGATTTTGGTGCGTAGATTTTCAGGCGTAGGCAGTTCATCTCGACTCTCGATAGCGACTCTGAAATTTTCATAGCTTGATGGTAAACTATATAACATCATTATCGCCAATTGATCCGGATTAATATTCACGTCCATATCTGCTAACTTGTCAACTGAATCGAAGAAACCCTGAAGGTGCTCACGAACATCTGCCCCCTCACTCATTTTGTGTAAAGTGAGACTTTTGAGTAGGGTTGCCTTTCGCGCAGGCCCTTTAGATTGAAATGTATTTTCTAATTTTAGCCATAACTCACGTGATGTCGTGCAGTTCTTTACCAAATTCAGTTGACTTGCGCTAATTGACAGGATCAGGTCTGATAAAGCCTTTTCATCCTTTGTTTTCCACTCTCTAATGGCGTTAGCGTTGTCGTTTCCCGGTTCTGGTTTCACTGCAACGCCACTCACATAGTCCCACGCATCGTTCTTCACGAGTAACGCCCGCATCTGCAGCTTCCAAGTGTCATAGTTGTCGCGTCCGAGCGCCTCGATGCGAATAACACTGTTCGAACTCATCGTGTCGCACTGTCACTTTCAGGTTTTGTCGCGTTTCGGCAAACAAATTACTAAAATCCGCGAAAAAACAAATAAAGTGTCTGGAGGTGCGTTACCGCGCGATCGCACACTCAGAACAATTCAAACGTCTAGGAAAAACTGTTCAATTCGATCGCGAACGTCACTTCAGTGCGCGCCAAAATTGTTTACATCAATAACAAATATGGCCGCCGACGCGAAGGAAATCGGGTGATATTTGAATCACGACCGATGTCACGCTTTTGTCAACGAATGACTCAGCTTGTCTGTTCACACAAGTAATGCACCACTTTTGTTCACGCTAGTCGTGCCGTATTCTTGCAATTTGGCACTTGTTGCATACTCAATGCTTGCGACTTGGTCGTTTCTATTTGGCAATCACTATCGAACAAAGAAGTCCTTTTTGTCGTGGAATAGCCCATTTATACGGCTGGGTTCATAACCTGATAGAGTTGTGGAGGGCTATCGAATGAAACACGCACTTCTAGAAAACACAATAAGGTCTTTTATTGACCGATATGAAACAAATACAATGAAACACGATCAGTGCTTAACGACGCGTGAACAGCAACTGCGGTCGCGGTAGTTAACACAACTGGAAGAAGGTGGCGGAGCCACTGTCGCTATCTTCTTACGGTGCAGGTCGCACCATCTAGTGGTATCTTCGCTAACACTTTCGCGTATAAGTTTTCTATTTCCTTTAGTCTCTCGTCTAGTTATTCGGACTTGCCACACACTCTTGACAGTTGCCATCTATTGCCGCCCAAAGAACAGTGTTTTGACATTTTCTTAATTCTTCTTATTCCTAATAGTATACGGGAAATATTATTTGAAGAATATTAAAAACCAGTAAAACCTCGTAATAAATGGCAATTTCTCGTTAAAATATTTGGAGTCTTTTTCAGAAAATGGCCTATTAGCGCTATTGTAAATTAGAAATTTGAGCTCTTTTTTACAGATCATTATTGAGTTTTCGAAAACTTCATTTGAAGTCATTTGAAACTCTAACACACCAATACAACAGTGTTTACAAATTGCTGGAAATGTGCAAACTACCGTCGTGAGATGTCTTTAAAAAACATTACATATGAGTTAAAAGGTACATTTCGAAAAAACAAAAAAAGTACCCCAAAATGAACATTACATTATATTAAAGAGTGCAAAAAGCCCCATCTCTTCGAAATATTTCAAGATAAAATTTGGAGCCACTTATGAAAAGTGGCGTTGAAGCGTTTCTGAAAATGCAGAATAATGTGCCAGTTTTCGCAGAAAACTGTCGAGTTTTCGAGAAGTTTTATATGACATTAATTAAATCACACGAACACGTCAATATACTTCGTACAAATCGCAGCTAATGTAAATATTAACATTTTTGTATTTTTTGAAAAAACAAAAGAATAGAGTAATATAGTGTTTATGTAATTTCATAGAGTACATTTAGCGTTACCCGTTCAAAAAGTTTATAGAAAAAATTTGATGTCGTTTTTGAGAAAATCTTGTTTTTGTTATTTTTTAAAATTGCACATATTGTACGCAATATAACGCAGAAACTACTAAAAGAACTACAGATTTTGTAAAATGTCGCAGGCTATCAGCCCATGATGCGATTCTATTTTATTCGTTTTAATGATAATCCGAAAATATGTTTGCATGAAAGTTTTGTGACGAGTTAACATTAATAGTCTCTGAAGCATTGGCATTCAATGGTGTTGGAGCTGAAAATTTCCATTTCGCTCTCTGCTGTAAAACACCCCATAACGGTTTAATTTCTTGGCGATTGTGCTGTGCAGGGAAAATGTTAAATTGTACCATATTCTGAAGCTCCGCAAACCACACCTTAACCGTTTCTGCTGTGTGTAGGAGTGCATTATCATCTTGGAATATGGCGGTGCATGGCAATAATATGCTAGTCATTGTAAGCACATCATTGTTAAGGATGTCTAGATATTCATTTGCAGTAATCAAACCAATATGGGTAATAATAGGACCAGCTCTATTCCATGTGTAGCCACCCAAATCAGAACGGAACCTCCCCTATTCTGTAGGAAGCATGCAGGCCGGACCGTAGGATTATTTTGAGAGTTCTGCATACATAAGCCCGGCCGACATACCATATCGTCGGTTAGCGGGGTTTTCCCCATCCAGATATGGCCCATCAGCGGGGCATTGCCCCAGCTGGGACAAAGTCTAAGCTCCCAACCGATCTCCCGGCATGTGTGGTAGTGTAGTGATGTGTGTGTGTGTGTGTGTGTGTGTAAGTAAGTGGTGGGTATAAAAGAGGTCTGTGGCTCGTTTCCTATGGTATCTGCTCCGGCATTTGCCTGGCATTGATTGGAGAAACCACGAAAAACTACCGCTCAGAGCAGCCGGTCGCTAGATTTCTCCTCCTGACAGAGACTTAGCTAGTGTCTGCCACCACTGAGATTCGAACCTAAGATCTTCCGGTCAGAGGTATTGCAATGACATCAGTTGATGCCCTGATCCACATCTCCCGTTGTTAAAACTCGAAAACGAAGGGTTCTAGAGACTTGAAACCTAGTTTTCGAGGTTTGACTACTTGTTCCCCACAACAAGAATGAGAAATTTTGCGACCTATCACATTTTTGAAAGAATGGCTCTTCTCGGGACCGTGAAACGTGCAGAATCTCGAATTCTGTGTGAAATGGAACTTTTCGCTAACATATATTTTTCTTCATAAGGATGGGTGAGTAGGGGGGTCGAGTTTTCGCATGCGAGATTTATCGCACGAGTACATTTAGCAAATTCTGAGATGGCCCCTTGTTTTGCTTCTGGACATATACTATGTAGCTTCCCTATACGTGCACATTTTTTTGAGCTGATTGGGAATGTCATTAAAATATTCGTTCTCCTGTTCTCACGATCATTCCGTCATGAAGGGCTTGATAAGCGATAATAACCAAAATATGTATTTGATTTGCCGTCTCAAATAGTTTTTATTACATGTAAACGATTATTTTCATACCAATGTTACCAGTAATCCTCGTCGTATCTGCATTCATAATTCAACTTCTGAATAAGCAGAGATCCCAGCGCTCAAGAAACTGCACATAACTTACACTTCTCCCTACGTCGCATAGTTTTTAAAACTTTAAACTCTTTATTTTCAAGACAATTCCTAAAAGAAAGCAGTATGTCTGCCTCATCTCGTTTATAGTTCCAAGCGCTTATAAAAAGCTGTTGGATGGAGCGGAATCGCTAAGCGAAGGGTAAACCTGCGGTAAGTCTTGCATGTTGACTTTTCTCTTAAGTATTTCCGAAAACATACTGCAGATGAAAACAGATTTTTGGAGACCGTCATAGAAGAGTTTAACAAACCGGCCTTTTTGAAAATGCTGCGATATTTACAAGAACTGTGGAAGAACCACACAACGAAAGTGCAGGTGAGTTGAACAGCTTATTGTCTGCGTTGGTGAGAGGAAGCGGTGTCCAGCATGGGCGTCCGTAGCCGAAACTTAAAGGCGGGCAAACTACATTTCTGATCTCCTTTTCCATTAAATTGTCTTATTTACATATGGCGTATTTTATTAGTAAATACATGAAGCATACAAGCAGAATTTAAGTATAACTTTAATGTTAGAATTAATCAATTCTATCTAAAATCTCCTCACACTAAAATTAAATTGATTTTTATGGTGAAATTTGCAGTGACTTGCTGACAAGATGGCTTGGATACCCTTTACCAAAAGTCAACGAATAATTCCTCGAATTTACAATAATGAAATCAAAGTAAAAAATAGCGCTTGCTGGTAGGCAATTTGGAATTTTCTCTAAATTAAAATTATTTTCGAAATTATTAGAAACGGTACCATCTAGCACACTTACTTCCGAGACCGACTAGCGATGTGACATCGATGTTGATGTCTTCAAGACATCAACGCTTCTAAAAAGCATAGATGATCTGTTGATTATAGCTCACGTTTGTACCATCAATTGGACATATGTTTTTTTAACATCAATTGAGTCGAGGTTTTTAACATTGATGTTTTGTGCTCGGTTATTGTACGTTTTCGATGTGTTGTTTACGAATGACAAAGTTCTAAATCACTATTTTGTAAACGGCTAAGCTACCATATTAACTCATTACCTTTCTTTGCGTTCGGGCAGTGAGGTTAAAAAGGGAAAAATCAGGGATATATCATATTCATGAAAATAAAATGTTTAATTGCGTCATTACAAGAGACTCCTTCCAAAATATTTGCACACCACCCCCCTGGCACAAACATCTCTTGGAACGTATGCCGGCAACGTCCTCGTGGCAGCGACGCCGTCAGCCCATTGAAACGCGTGCACGTTCGGGCGGTGACCCGGGGATCGCAGTTCGAGGTCCTGCGCGTTCGCGCGACCTTGCCGCGCACGCTCGTCCCCTGCCCTGCCCTGCCCTGCTCGGCCACGGCTAACGGGATGCGGCGGCGGCGGCGGCGGCGGCGGCGGCGGCGGCGGCGGCGGCGGCGGCGGCGGCGGCGGCCGTGCGACGCATGTCGACGCATGCCGGCGCACTCCGTTGCTAAAGCCGTCGCCGCCTCCACCCCGCCACTGCCCTCCCCATCAAGGTCGCGTTCAGGAAATATTTAGAGGTGAATTGGAACAATTAAAGTTTGATTTATTTATGATAAAACTATTATTTATACATTACATTCAAGAAGTGAATTTATAAATAATTTCAGTGAAAATCATCAATATAGAGGGTTACGTTTCGTAGAAGAAATAGTAAAAATCTTCAACTGAAATTAATTTCGCTGCTAGTAAAAATTTAAGGTAATCTTTAACATATTAGTTAAAGTTTATGAATTGTTAATATCTCACGGAGAGAAATGTAGTTCATTCATATCAATCATGTAGCACATTCAACTAAACCGTATAGTAAATTTTGTAAGAACAATAAGTTTGGTCACGTTGACGAAACTGCTGTTAACACAATAATGCACGTATAGTAATGCTTACTAAACAGGTCGCACCCGTGACAAATGACATCTTGCGGAGATACCTGAACGAATCTTTGCGTTGAATAATACATCGAGTGATATCAAGAAAACGAAACGTGAAAGAGAATACTTTTTTTTTTTCTATTTCTTCAGGCAGGTAGCAATTGGGGCTCCGGAGCGATCACCCATTTTACGGCCCCGTGGACTCGTACTTCCTTAAACCTCGATTACCTGACAGACTCTAGCCAAGCAGAAGAGTTAAGAAGGCAGGCTGCCAACATTTGAATATCGACGATACTTCTACCATTAGTTTAGAATATAACATACCAATTATTTAAAATCAATAAAATAAATACTAAACACGCCATTTGTGTAGGGTATAATTCTATATAGAGCATTGAATTCTCACACTTCACGTGGACTCTATAACCTTTCGAGTTAGTCAGATGACTGAGAACGCGCGCTTACTAAACAGTGTTTAGTATTGTGACGACATGAAACAGATCTCACCGAATGATTTTATCTACGAAACAAATATAATACATCTGACAATTCTCTTTGATAATTCACTTACAATTTTGAATTGCCTGATTTACTACACGAAACTAAATCATGCTTAGTCAATCTTACTAAATGAATAATAGTATTTACAACATTCTACTACTACATTACACTGTTATGTAAATTCACAAATATATTATAATTTTGAAGCATGTTTTTAATTTTGTAAATACTTTCTAACGTTATACATTGTCAAGAGAAGAAGGTATTCCCCACTTTAGAGCCGCCCATGCTCCTCATCCCAGCCCAATGGCCCAACGGGACTTCGGGACCACCTCACCGAAAGCTAGCAAGCTATCCATAAGCCACCCGGGAGGCCTGAAAATTAAATAATTAAAAAATATTTATGGAGGATCTAAGCTACATTTGCCCCCCCCCCCCCTCCCCCAATAAAAACCTCCTATCCCTGCCTCCATCCCGCCCTTTTCACGGTGCTTCTCCGCCGCTACGAAGAGCATCGCCCTGTCACCACAGCTGCTGCCTCTTCCTCCGCTGCCGCCGCCGTTCCGTGTTCGTGCCGCCACGCGCGTTTCGGCGGGCGGGTGTCGCTGGCCATTGTTTTGCTACTGCCGACGCGACGCGACGAGACGCGTGGCCGCACTCGTGACCGCAGCGGCGGCGAGGGTGGGGCTGGCAGGCGGCAGGGATGGGCCAATACCACCTCAACAATTTCTATTGGCACTGAATACAACCCACCCCGCCTTACACTATATTTATTGTTTGGAAAAAAATACCAGTCTCATTGAATTTTTTTAGAAAATACTATATCTGTCAATAGTATACAATGCGAGTGCTACGAACATACTAAAGACAACATACAGGTACTGCAGTTATTATTCTCTCTTTACTGTCTCTAATGTGATGAGTGTTGCTCATAAAACGAGAAATGCTTGTTAGAACTTTTAGAACGAATGTTAAAAAGGCAGATTTGATTGCTTTACAAGGAAGTAGACTGTACACAAAACGCAAAACAAATTTTATGTCCATTGGACAATGAACTCTTATTAAATGAGATCAATAAAATTATAAGAACGGCGTTATTAGGGATAAAAGTAAAAGTGAAAGCATTCATTACTTTCTTTGTTCATGAAAATGAAAGTAAGGCGAAAGAAATTATTTTCTATACTCAAGTATGTGTACAATGCTATGTGTAAAATTATATAAAAATATTGTATTATATTGCACAAGAAGAGACGAATATTAACCAATTTGACCATATGTAACAATTGACAAAGGGAAAAATAAATCAATATTCATGAATGTATTGAGTCTCGTCTAAAGCTAAGTCTCAATAAATACTCGTACATAGGTATTGAAAGAACTACGGAAAAGAACAAATGGGTCGACTCTCGGTTAGACTTGAATTACTAATCTCGCTTACACTCGTGTAAAGAAATCTCCCACTTCCTTTCAACTTTCATTCTAATTAACGCAATCAGCAGTGCAGATCGGATACCATGACACAAGCAAAAGGGTTTAACCATGGCTTCATGACTTGACTGTGTAAATATTGCCCATAGACCAACGCGTCTCCCAGCAGAACAGCCAATCAACGCCCAGAATTCAGTCACACAACTAATAGCGTATTTGGTCGCGGAGCACCAACGCGTCCTGTTTAGAGAATCCTCCATCCTTTGCATCTCCGAGGAAATGTCGCTGCGCATTGGATGTGCAGTTGCCGCGGGTGACAGCGAGCGGACGCCTTTCGCGCAACGGCGGCGACCCCGCGCCGCGCCGCGCCGTACCGCTCCCAACTGCCTTTTGAGGGCACAGAAAGCGCGGGAACCGATCGGCACACGCCGCCGCGCCGCCGCCGCGCGCTGACTGCCCATACTTGGGGCCGCCCGCGCCCTCCGTGCCGCGGGCGCAAGAAGTGCCCCGCTGCGCCGGGGGCTGAAGCCGGGACCGCCGACGTCAGCCGCCGACGGCACGCGACTGCCTAGACGGCCGCTTGGACGCATCTCGTTTTTAAAGAGATGTTGGTAAGAAACGCATCAGCTTCGAAGGCGATGTTCCAGAGGCAATAAAGAAGTCATTCCATATTTTAAGAGCATCTCCGAAGGAGTAATAAGGCAGTATTGTGCTTTTATTAAATGATGGCATCTATGTGGCAGTCGTTCCAGAATTCGAATCAGATATTATCACTGCTCAGTCCACAGCCATGATGACCGAAACGCTTCCGATCTCTTCAGTGAGCACTTTTCTTTCCCCTTTTGGGAAGAAACGTATTAAAATCTCTTGACAACTCAATTGATACTCTAGGACCAAGAAACAACATATATTACGAACACTGACATATTCCTTGTTTCATAATGATTCGAATTTGATAGAACTTCAGAATGCCAGGAGCGTCACTTATGCAACATGAGGTCGGACAGAGTAAAGGGAGTAATGGGCTGCATTACAACGTGCTGAACCATTATTCGAAACTGCCACGACCACAGACATTTTTTATTCAAATTATTATTACATTGATATAGTAAAATTGAGACATTTGGCATTTGTTGGCAACAATCCTATATCTAAACTAGATCACAACTACGAGAATATGCAAGCACGAATGATGTCAGCTAGAAGACAGTACTAAATTGCTTATTTCTTACTGTAAATTTGATTAATCTACTACTTTGTTTTTATTGTGAAACTCATTTTACTGATTTTTGGTTATATCTTTTTTCGGTATTAACTTTATATATATATATATATATATATATATAGGATTATCCCGTGAATAAATAAAATAAAATAAAGTTTGTAGAAAGGCAGTCATCATTCTGACATTACGTGCAACTATATCTTTGAGGCAATCAATGTCGCGTAGCCTGGGTAAATCTACAGAATTTGGAATCACTTTCAGTATCATTTAATAAGATTATGGGAGTTTTTATGATATGCACACCGTTCGAGGTTGCATATCGGCGGGTTCGACGGTTTAGACGGCTTACAACTCACGTTGTTCCACATACAGAGAGATCAGCGTCAGTGGAGTGAAATCACAGAAGCATCCGGTCGGTATATCGGCAGATTAATAAGGGTGAAACCGTTACAAAATGAGTGGAGCTGGACTGAGATAAAATGGATAGAAAATTTTGATATACACAGTGAAGTTGATTGATTAATGATTCCGGGTGCATCAACCGCTAAGGCCATTAGTCCCGTAAGAGTAACGCATGTCGTCCCCTCGGAAGGTGGCGATGTTGACCCCCCGCTGGATGGTGACATCCGGCGCCGATTACCCTTCGGCTAGCAGAGTTTTCCGTAACCAGGTATCTCCCACCAGGGGTGTACAGTTGGGACAAACTCTAAGTTCCCGACCGCTCTCCCCGCATGTGTGGTAGAGTAGTACATGTTAGTGAGTGTGTAAGGGGTGAGAATAGGACAAGGAAGAGTTCGAAAAGATAGCGCGCAGTCCGGGGCCCGTTTGTTAGGGTACTGCTTCGGCATTCGCCTGATGTTGATCGGAGAATCCGCGGAAAACTACCGATTAGAGTCGCGATAGAAAATTCCACCGACTGAGAGAGGAGTTGTGTTATTCGGTTTCTGAATGCACAAAGGTTGAAATCGTTATTGAGAGAAATTAAAACAATTTTTTTTTATTAGCCAACTGCACATCCCATTAAGGGTAAGGGCCTCCTGCTCGCGCAGGGAATTATTAATCCTTCTTTTAATGAAGTGATAAGATGATGATGAAGGGTGAAGAGACGGTCACAAATACATCCACGCCCGAGGCGGGATTCAAACCCGCGATCCTTCGATCCAAGATCGCCACGACACTACTGCCTTAGCGATCTCAGCTTTCCGGAACGACAATTACGGCTAATCAACCTAAATCGAAGACGTGGAATGTTTTCTCGCGGTGTCCTGCAGTTTCGCAATAATAATTTCCTCCTCCCTCACACAGCTGCAACAACCACACAACTGCTCGATCAATTTGGATGAGAAGTTTTTCGTCATCCAGCATATCGGAATTCGCTCCCAGCAACATTCGTCTTTTTACTAAGCTGAAAGAGTTCCTGGACGGAAACCAGTGATGACGAGTTAAAGACTACAGTGAATACCTGACTCAATACGCTAAGAGTACAACATGGGTATACTGAAGTACGTACAGAGATACATTAAATATCTCAATAAATTTGGTAATTACATGGATAAAAAAACAAGCTTCTTTTTCGTTAGAGAAGTTTAGTTTTTGAAACCATGTTTTAATTGCTGCAGACAAACGGTCCTTTTTTTCTGGACGACTCTCGTAGGTAAGTATCGAAAATCCCGCCACAGTCGGGTCTCGAACGAAGGACCCCCCGGTCAGAGGCACTGCAATGACATCAGTTGATTCTCTGAGCCACCTCTCCTGGTCACAGTGAAGTGAGATGTCAAATAAACTGAAATTTTCACAGAATGTGAGCGACAACGACAGTACTGAATTACGAAAATATGTTCGACCTTTTGAGTATGAAGATTAGTAATGACATTTATTAATATTCTAAATGTGTCTGTGTTTCTGTATCTACACATACATTAAATGTTAAACATGATCTGGCACGTAGACACGAAAAAATTGCAAAGGAAATAGTAATTTGGAATGGAAAACTATAAATAATTGACAATGAGGGGGGAGGGAGCAAAATGAGGTATTCAATGATGATTATATGCATATCTGGACACATGTCTTTGTGAGAGTAAGGTATCTTTGAAAACTCGAAGGCCACCAGGTAGTAAACTTTAAGTTGGAAGAAACGTCATATGTATCGTCAACGTAACGTGTAACGTTAACCTATGTTGTTCGTCAGCAAGACAACATATGAAACAATGAAACAGGAAACATAACGATGAACCAAAAAGATAGTGAAGGCTAATAAAAAAAAGAAATTGGAGTAAAATCAATTCGAGCATAAAAATCCTCCAGAGAACAAAGGGCAGCCGCCAACAACGCAATAAAAAGATGCAAGGCCCCGCGCGAAAACTTTCCCATCGGCGCGGCGCCAACGAGAGGGACAACGGAGCGGCTTCTCTCCGGTAATCGCTTGTAATGATACATCACCAGGCACACGGAGATCGCGGATGAGCGCGGAGAACCACAAGATTTTACACACTTTCGATGCTGTCGGTATCAGTTTGTAATTTGGACAATCGTTAATGTGACAGTTGTGGCAAAAAAATCTTCCCCCCGCGACGGGGCAACGAACGGGCGAATTGATTCGTCCGTTCGGTCAGAATCCGTATTAAAAATGTTTAACATCAGAATCGGTTTCAACAAAGGGTTAATGGCGTGTAGTAAGGTGTTTCAATCATGTTATAATGTTCAGGAACATTTATAGCGGATTTATGGTGTGCTTTCTAGAACTTCTACAACTTTTAGATGACATCTTTTTATTTCTCTTTGACATGTTTTAATTAATTCTTCTGTGGTATTTGTAATCCTCCGCCGATATGTTTTCGAAAATTTTCATTGGAGGTCATTTGAAACTCTTTAACTCACAAATGCAGTAGTATTTACAAATTGCTGCGAAACTGCATATTAACACCGTAAGAGATCTTTCCAAAAATTACATTTGGATAATGTTTGAAGAACCAAAAATACCCCAAAATTAACTTTACGTCACATTAAAGCGTACAATGAGCACTATTCGTTCGAAATGTTTAAAGAAAAAAATTGAAGCCGTTTTTGCGAAAATGGCATTGGAGCATTTCTGAAAATGGGGAATTTTCACCTAGTTTTCACAGAAAACTGTCGAGTTATCGAGAAGTTTTATATGACATTATTTAAAGCACATGTACTCATAAATATAATACTGTGAACAAATTACCGCTAAGGCAAACATAAACGAGGCAGACACAAAAAAATTAAATGTTTGTACTAGATGAAAAAAACAACAACAACAATAGAGCAATATGGTGTTTATGTCATCTAATAGAAAGCATTTCGCACTATCACTACTAAGACTTTAAAGAAAATATTTAGAGACGTTTTTGAAAAAATAATGTTTTTGTAATTTTTTTTAAATGCACTTATCGCTCCCAATGTTGCGCGAAAACTACTAAAATTTCAAAAAAAAGGACATAACCTTAATGAAAGTTCTCTCTACGGAGAACAAATTTCATTTGAAGAAAAAATCACTATCTTTATTTTTGTAGTTGTAGGAAGACGGCGAAAAAATTCAATCTTTAGAAATTGTCCAAAATTTAGAGTTAACAGCGAATATTGGAACTGTGCCACCTTCATAAGCGTATTTTACTATATTCTTACAAGAAATTTGAAGAAAAAATTGAAGCCGTTTTTGAGAAATTTGTCTAAATGGCCAGAGGGCTTCATGTAAAGTACCACCCCAAAATTGATGAATGTTTTTGAAAATCGCAGCTTCTACTCAGTCCAAATGGACAGGGGTTTCTTCAATTTGAAAAACATCCTAGGCACGGTTTAGTCGCTTGTATTGTTCACATACACTAAACAGACAGATGGGCGGACAGACGGACGGACGTTTTGAAAAAAACCACTATTTCGGTATCAGGGGGCCAAAAACCTGTATTACCAGTGAATTCTCAGAATCGATTTTCGGCAGCAACAGAATGGCACAGAATTCCCCACATTAGTTTTCTATTTTCTTTGGTCTTGGCTAGCTATTTGGACTTGCCACATATTTTGGCCTGCTGCCATCTATCACCGCCTAAAGTACATTTTTATTATTGGTTTCTTAATAGTAGAACGAAAATATTATTTTAAGAATATCAAAGAACAGTAAATCTCGTCCTAAATGGCAATTTTCTTTCAAAAATGTTAAGGCGTTTTTTTAAAAAAAGGCACTTAAATGCTTCTGTAAACTCTAAATTTGAAGCTCTTTTTTCGCCTAAAATTTCAGAGTTTTCGAAAATCTTCAAATGAGGTCTTTTGAAGCACATTAACACAAATATAATAGTGTTTACAAATTGCTGGAAATGTGCATATTACCGGCGTGAGAAATCTTTACAAAAACTTACATTTGTGTAATTTTTGGGAAAAAACATATATTAGCTTATTTAGTAAATACGTATTTACATAGAAATCCGTTTCTTGTTAAAGAGTTTTGAAAGATACAGAACAAGCTGGTAAAAGTTCCTGTTAATTCGAGTATCCATTCGGTGAGTTTTCTGTGTTAGTATTAGGTTGATTTGGCAGGCAGAGAAAAAAAAAACATTGAAGGGGATTGAAGGGGAATTGCATACGATGTACTGATATACTACAATTAGGAAAATCATAGTTGATGGATCGATTATTTCCCGGCGCGGAAAATGCTATGATAATTACTTCCGTAAGTGTAGTGCATGTTGTTTTTAGGAGGTGGGCTGAGTTGGCAGAGAACAAGCAATGTCGCTGTCTCTCCAGTGGCTCTGACCGGGTGGTATGGTTCGAATCTCAACGGTGGCGTAAGTTTCGATGCTAGCTTAATTTAGTTTGGTCGAATTGAGTCGCTATTTGGAGACTTCTAGCGGCCGGCTGCTCTGATTGGTAGTTTTCCGAGATTACTCCGATCAATAGCAGGCGAATGATGGAGCAGTACCCAGAGACCAGTCAGTCAAAGAGATATTAAATTGTACTCCACCTGGGCGGTGCCCCGCTGGAAGTCACTAGGAAGAAATCCCTCGCAAGCAGACATGTAGCATGACCCAGTGTCAGAGGAACACCGCCACCTCCCGGGATAAAACACGAACGGAGCTAATGGAACGGAAACATCAATAAGCCAATCAATCAATGAATACGGAGAAGCGGTGTTTCTCTCCCCCTATTTTAGTAAGTAAAATGCGGCGTCCAACTATGTGAGCCTCTGGGGCGTTCCTCCATCCCTATATATCCGATCAGTCAGACCAATCTCTAGGCTCCGAGTGGTCTTCCGGGATGTCTGATACTGCAGTGCGTCAAAGAGTTTGTATTCAAGGCGAAAGGATGAGAAAGAAAAGAGAACGCGCGGCCGCATTAGATTTGTAGTGATCAGAGAAACCATGGAAAACTACCGCTTAGAAAACCCGACCATTAGAATTATTTTCCAGACAACGGTAGAATTCAACCTTGTCGGGAAACCGTCACCGTCGAGACTTTGAACCCTAGGACTTTCTTGTCAGAACCCCTGCAGGTTCAGTAGTTGTTCCTTTGAACCATCTCAGTGGAGAAAATCACAATGACTTCCCCCAAAATATATAAAATACTGAAATACCGGTGTACTCATGATAAAATACCTTAATTTCAGCAGGGCAATACCTTTAAATAGACGTATTTTACAAGTATATGCGTCCGATAGAGGTAAAATAACACTAAAAATACCGGTATTTGTAGTTGTATACCGGTATTTATAAAGGTATTACAAATAATAGAGGTAAAGGCATTTCTATACCGGTGTAAATACCTTTACTGCTATCATTTCGGTATTCGGACCCTGGTTGAAAGAAGCTCGTTTTGTACAGCGTTGAAGCAATACGAAAGATAAATGTTGAGCAGATGAACTGCTGCAGTAATAAAAAACACACTTCTTGTTCTTTTTTTTTTTGAGAGGGGGGGTCATTCAATTGTAAGAGCTCAAGAATTAAGTAAATTAGTCGCTTCGCCATCTCAGAAAAATTTAATACTTGGTATATATACTCCCTTATGTTTTGATTGTTGAAAGTCGTTTTTAAACTAGTAGTGCTGCAGAATGGCACCAACTTTCTCGTACTAGTTAGTTTTCTAATGCAGTCAGGTTCTAATGCGGTCAGGGCTAGCTTTTCGGTCTTGCCCCAGCCTCTTACCAGCTGCCGTCTATTGCCACCCCTAGTGCATTTAAAAAAATCTCAAGATCGTGGTTTTCTAATGGCAGAACTGAAATATTACTTTGAGAACATTAAAGAAGAGTAAAAGTTAGCCTAATGTGAAAATTTGCCTTGAAAAATTTGGAACAATTTTAAGCATATGTCACAGAAACTTTTCTTACTTCGCAAAGCTTAATTGGAAGTCTTTTGAAGCACATCAACTCAAAACTGCAATACAAATCGCTGGAAATATGCGTATTAACGGCGTGAGAGATATTTCGAAAATAATACATTTGTGAAATGTTTGAAAAAACAAAGGAAAACATCATATTAAACTGTGCCAAGCCGTTTGCCATTATCCGTTTCAAAAATGTGATGAAAAAATGAGCCGTTTTTGAGGAAATCGAGTTTAAACATTTTTGAAAACTCGCAATTTTTAGTTCATTTTCACGTATTTTTTGTTTCCGAGAAACTTTATGTGACATTATTTAAAGCACGTGTGCTCATAAGTGCAATAATGTGAACTAACCGCAGTTAATATAAATATCAACGACTTTAGAGAGATACCAAAAAGATTACACTTGTGTAATCGTTTAAAAAACTAAAGGAAGGAGCAATACGGCGTTTAGGTCAGTTCTTGTAGAGGTCATTCAGCACTATCCCCACAAAAGTTTTTTTTTCAAAAATTGGAGCGGTTACTGAGATATACTTGTTTTGTTATTTTTAATATTGCGCATTTTGAACGCAATATTGCGCGAAAATATTAAAATATCAACAAAATGTGCATGACCTCAACGAAAGAATTAATTATCGAGGACAAATTTAATTTGAAGGAAAAATCTCCATCTTCACATTTCTAATTGCAGGAAGACACCGAAATTTATTTTTTTATTTATATTAATTTTTTTGCGATTTTCGAAAATTCAGAGTTTACAGTCAAAACGGACCTATTCCATTTTTATAAGTATATTTTTGTAACTATTTTTTCAACAAAAAAGGAAAGAAAAAAATTGGAGCAATTTTTGAGAAAATTTGAAAATGTCCCAGGGACGTCATGTAAAGTATCGTCAAATATCAAAGAATGATTTTCAAAATCGCTAAGCTTTGAATTCAGCCAGACCGACAAGAATATCGATTTTGGAAAAAAGGGGTTCAAACGTACGGTAACGACCGTAGGATCGGCGTCGCGCGGTGATTTCCGCATTTCGACAGACACTGAGGTCATGGAACATCTCAATATTAATGGTTGCCAAAACACTACTTGCAAGTTATATCACTGGGAGTTAAACTAAACCTTTTTTGTGACATCATGAATTGTAAATAACGAAACTAAATCTTGAATAGAACTCCTGGATAGAAACTCGCATGATGTTATAATTTCGTTTCTGTAACGAAACGAAATTCCCATCCGCAGTAAAATATTGTTCCAAATGCAGTTTCGTGACTAGTCAATAGGTTTCTTCGCCGCGCTTCGGACTTAAGTTTCGTTACGTACTTTAGTTTCTGGGCACAAGAAACAGTTGCCCAATTGCCCAATTGGGCACGAATTGCCCAATTTCGCATAGTTTCGTTTCTGTTGTCATCCTTAAATAAAAAGCATTAGCCAGCATTTCTCAAGGAAGTTCTTGCAGCGCATAAAATGACCCAGTTTCGCAATCTTTGACGTAGCGTTCCCATTCAAATGCGGTGGTCCTTATCCTCAACTCCACTCGCCTCCTCGTCCAGCGTCCACTTGAGACTGAGGATGCGTGGGGGCTTAGGAGGGGGGTGGTAAGGCAACTCCGCTCTCTCCTTTGTTCGCGCCAGGCCGAAGGGCGTGGCGGGCGGCCCCAGGCCAGGGCTCGTCTTTCCCGCCTCCCATCCTCCGCACTTCCCCCCACGCCTCCGCGCTTTCCCGCTTCCGGTCTCCCGCGATTCGCACCGCACGCCCCACAGGCGCCGGCGAGTGCACGGTGGGGCCAAATGCCAAAAAGCTGGCCAAAAGTCCAAAAAAAAGTTACTAGATAGGGATTTTGTCGTTGCTACTTCAATAGGTTGGTATTTGGGCCGTTGAATTCCGCAATTAGTAACGGTTTCTCTCTTATACTTGAGGTAAGAGATCAGTTCAAAGTTGGGCCTCGAGCGATCGATATCGGTCAGCTGTGAAACGTGTTTTCAGAACCTTTGTGTTTCGAAGGATAGAGAAGCGTGCAGTCGGCCGAATTCAATAAAACAAAATGGAATCTATTCCTGAGAGTAAGTAGAAACATAATATGTATACTTATTTTTTTTAAATAATTTGTTAATGTAATAATTAACGTTGATTGTTGGCGAAAAATGAAAATGCTATAATCAAAAATTTGTGTTTAAAATGAAAAATAACTATGTGCACCGTCGTGCGGGGCTAAAAACTTAACATGACATTATTCGAAATGTTATTCTCTGTGAGAATCACAAAAAAACAGCTGCCCGTAGCTGCCGTTTTAGTGCCTGTGACAAATTTTCGTAGCGCGTGCAACATGTAGAAATACAAACTTTTGATGATTTTGTTCGCCATATTGGTCCGCCATTTTGTTTTTTAGCATTTTTATTCAATATTTATTAATCAGCATGCTTATAAACCCAAATCAACTCATTTTTAATTATAAACACGATCATTTCGTGTTAAAAATGGAAAAAATTGATGATTTGGTCCGCCATATTAGTCCGCCATTTTGTTTTTTGGCATTTTCATTCAAGGTTATTAATTAGCATCCTTAAAAATTCAAACTAACTCTTCTTTACTTATAAACATAATAATGTTGTGTTAAAAATACAAACTTATGGTAATTTTGTCCGCCATATTGGTCCGCCATTTTGTTTTTTATGCATTTTTATTTAATATTATTAATCAGCATGCTTATAAACCCGAATGAACTCATTTTTAATTTTAAACACGATCATTTTGTGTTAAAAATGAAGAAAATGATGATTTTGTCCGCCATATTGGTCCGCCATTTTGTTTTTTTGGCATTTTCATTCAAGATTATTAATCAGCATTCTTAAAAACCCGAATGAACTCATTTTTACTTATAAGTATGATGATTTTGTGTTAAAAATACAAAATTTTGATAATTTTATCCGCCATATTGGTCCGCCATTTTGTTTTTCGGAATTTTTATTACAGATTATTAATTAGAATGATCATAAACCTCTGAATACAAAGTTTCAGTCAAATCGTACAACGCTTTCGACTTTTGACCAGCTTTTTGGCATTTGGCCCCACCGTGGAGTGGAGAGTGCCAAAGAGGCAACAAAGAGAACAAATCAGACACAGGCTGCAATTTGCGGCTCAAGCAGTTGCGTCGCTGTCGTTACAACTCTTCAAAATTATGGCAAGGTTCTTATTGTTGTTTAAGCTTGTCTCTCAAACTGTGGATTGACGGATTCCTTGCCAATATTCGTGCGGTTATTGAGTTTCTTAAGTGAATTTAACACGTCGACGACATTGAGAAGAAATAGAAAGAAAAACTGCTAGCTATAACAATATCCCTTACTTGGAATAAAAAAGAATTTGCCGTCGAGAAGAAAATTGGAATCAAGGTTGACAAGACATAACCATTATCGTCAATGACTATATTTTTAGTACGGTTATTTGAGGCACTGAACAGGTTTGTTGCTTTTATTTAAATTCACAAAACCTTCGGAGTAAATAAATATATATATATATATATATATATATATATATATATATATATATATATATATATATATTTTTAAATGCTGAACGATAAATGTTGCGAATGGTTCACGTCAAACTTTTAAAACAATTTGGAACATTCCTCTTCTTCATTACGCAGACTCAGAACTTTATAAACCTTGCAAAAAATTATATAAAAATTGCTTTTATAACACCAAACCTAACTCACCACTAATCACAATTCAAAAACATGAAATCGTCAACGCGCAAAATATTAATCTTCAAACTCAAACGGCAAACTCATCCGATCATACACAGTGGAAAATAACCCGACGTCTTTTGCTCAAACCTACCAATCTAGGCACACTTTTTACTCCAACTGGAGAAGCATCTTCTCCTTCCGATAAATGCGATATGTTGGGTAATTATTTAGCATCAATCTTTACTTCATACCCTTCTCAAAATTGGCAACACGATAATCACATTCAAGAAGTAATTGCACGACCAGAAATAACAGTTCCTGAATACCTTAAATATATTTCATTATAGTATCATGAATTGTAGTAGCTGATAATGTTATACTCCCGTTCAAACATTCTGAACAGACAATGACCTTATAGGTTACCTCCACAAGGGGAAATGGTAATAGCAATTTCAAAATTGTAATCGCTGTAAAAATATTGCAATAAGATGCGAATACTTAGAATTTAGAACAGCTACATTCTGCACGCATTTTTGGCTAATGCACAAAAATGCACATAAAAGATCAAATGTAATCTGTTCAACATTATTCTCTAACCCTAATGTACGAAGATAGTAATAACCTAATATAATCCGTACGATCATTCTCAACTAGTTCCGAAATTTCTGTCACAAAATCTTCTACAAACACATAGGATTCTTCCCTCGAATTTGCACGCTTAACAACGTAAATGTGCGAAGTCGAATACGAATGTGCTTCCGTTCTCTCATATTACTCACAATTCTGGTTTTCTCCGTATTCTCTTGGCGTGCTTCCAGTTAAATCAGTGCCAATGTAATACTGTACGCAGGCGTTTGCAAATTTATTATTAAAAATACGGTAATACGGACGAAAAACTTCCCTTCTTATGTTCAAAGCAGCATCACCATTGATACTAGTAGTTCTGCCGCGTGTTTCACATATCCCAGAGGAATCAGTATTGCCATCCTCGTAGAAGAAAACTATGAGGTCGTGGAGCGCAAATTGACTCTGGGTACTGAGGTTTAATCAATGCCACCTACATAGATCTATTTAGGTAGCGTTAGTTTCATTTTCCGTCTACCCACTAAGAGTGGAGCGCTAAAACACGCAAAAAGCTTTTTAGGAAACTTCTTAGACTCTTTTGGTCGGATCCAAAAACAAATTTTCAGTTCCCCACCAGGAGATCGAAACGCGCTGAATGATACCTCATATGTCTCGATTGGTGCAAGGCCAAAGGTCTAACCGGCGAGCGACGGATCCGCACACACGTAGACCGTTCCCTTTCCGCTTATGAAAAACACACAGGTTCTAGTTTAATAGATCCGGCATTGGAAGAAAGATTTCTTGCATATACTCAAACAGTAATCGAAATATTAAAGTATTTTCCCAAATAAAATTTTGTGACGTATGCTTTGAAATATTTTGAAACACCGCAACGATATGGCTCCTTTAACTATGAAGTCGTACCCTTCCATTTCCTCTTCAACAGTTCTTCGCCGACGTCGCGAAAGCCGAAAGTGCTGTCGTCGATCCGGATATTCATCGCAGATGCTCGAAGGCCGTGAAGAGCTCTTCAGAGCAGGAGTCGCTTCCGCTATAAAGGATCCCGAAGCACGTGCTCTGGCAGCTGTGTAGCGAAGGCAGACAAAGGTAGATTTTATTTCTTACACAACGTGTTTCGATGTGATTGTAGTACGAACAATATGCTCTACCTTGGTTGTAGGAACATCATTACTATCTTATGATATTCTTTTAGATCGTTTCAGAATTTATAATGCACCGCAATCATAATTTTTCATTTTAATATTCATATTAAAAATTGTTGGTGGCCCCGCGCCCGAGTGAGTCCCATGCTTTCAGACGCATGCTAGAGATATGGTATCGATGCCAACAATTCCAAAACATCGATATTTTTCAAGAAACTTCGATTCATTAAACCCAATCTTTTTCAACATCGATGGTTTGTGTTCGATTATTTTTTCGCGTTTTCATGATTTGTATGTAAATAAAAGTCCATAATTGCAGTTTCGTAGAAGTTAAAAAATTAAACAAAAACTTAAAATATTACCGTCAGCTCGTGTGTTTGAATGAAACAAGCTACGCCTTCCCGATTGGTCTCCCGTCATGTGTGGTAGTGAAGTGCATGTAAATGTACGTGCATGCATGTAAGTGTAAGTGCATGAAGTAAGGAGAAGGCAGAGAAACGAAAATATCGCGCGCGGTCTCCTGCCCGTTCGTTAAGAAACCCTTTCGGCATGCACTTGGTATTGATCAGAGAAACCACGTAAAACTATCCATTAGAGCTGGTCGCTAGAATTCTCCACAGCGCAATTTCACCGATCTATGCAGCTACAGTGCCGGCAGCGTAGAAGCAACTCTGATAGGTCAATGCGCTGTTGCCACATATTACTACGCTCATGGCACCACCTACATCCACAGATAAATTGAATCTCAAAACATTAACTCTCACTGACACGTCTTCATATCATGTCCATAAATTTCGCCACAGTCGAACCTCATCGCCTCAGCGACTTCGTGCGAGTCTGATGAGCGGCAACGCTGAACCATGGTTTTGAGAAACAAATCCTCGCAAGCTGATTGCTTCAGAGCAGGTCACATGACGTACAACACGTGGCGAGAGAAGTGTCAGAGTCGCTTAAGCGTTACCGGTACTGTAGAGTCAAGAATCAACCAACGTTGGAACACAAGCCCTTAGCCACAGCGCGCTGTAGCGAAATGATCTAGCCGCGGCGGCCACTGCGCCATTGCAGCCGCTGCTATACTGCGATTTATGCAACTCTGCCCCTGGCAGGTATCAGCTGTTGACAGTTTGTTCCAATCGGAAGCTTCAACGTCACCATAGTGATGTCACTATCTAAGCTCCCGACTGGATGAAACTATCAACAGTTGATACCTGCCAGGGGTAGAGTTGCGAAAATCGCAGTATACTCTCGCACCGCGAACTAGAGCTGTACCGCTCGAAAAAAACAAAATCATGGCGGACGTATCCTCAGTGAAGTCTCAGAGGCTTCCCCTACCCTGCGGCAGCTGAGATTTCCCTTCTCGGAGAAAAGGAAGCGCGGAGGCGACAAGGAGAGCCGGCTGCGAGACGCAGCGATCGCACTGACCGTCACTCGTCATCACTGCCCTCATCGTCAAAAGCACTCGCACTTCCAGGAGTGCCCCAAAAAAATGAATTATCAACTGTTAGTCCATTACATTATCTTATTACGGAAACCGTTCTTCAAGACGTCTCGTTTTCTGTTGATCGTTTGGACTACCCCTACTGTAGAAACTCCTAAGCTGCCGTTCGTCTGCCCCTCCTCACTCATCAGTTCATCATCATCGCCAAACTCGCAGGAGAGCTATGTTGTAACAAAGAGAGCAGGCAGGCGGACAAATGTTTGTAGTTTAGGAGGGGGATGTCACTTTCGGGCATGCACAGCGATTTTTTTTTTAACTTTGGTAGAGCTATAGAAAACTATTTCATCACATTACAAATAACAGGCTACATAGGATTGCTCGGACTGAAACGAAATGGGGACAACAACATTTCAATACCACTATTACATTAAATTTTTAACATGTCAATACAAGCAAAATTAAATTATTAATTTTCATGATGCAATTAATTTTATGTTACACCGTAAACAAGTTGCCAGATGTTTTGAAGAGCCTCTTCCCCAAATGTCGGGTAACAAATCCCGAAATTGACAGGTTAAGAAGGGGAAATCAGGTACTGAATACACATTTACAGAAATATTTTTATTACGAAGGCACGGGCTCACATCCCGCGTGGCCCCCTGAGCGCACGCCTATGATGGAATGAGTTCTCTTTTTGTGATGGAAAGATTCCCAGATGCGAGCGTGGCAGCTTTTCACCTCTGGGTACCGGGGTTGAAATCGTGGTTAGATCACATCAGATTTTTCAATTCAGATCTATTATAATTGATAGAAAAGGTGGCATTGGCCCTTAGCGGGACAAATTCAGCACGTTGTTGTATGGCAGGTCACTAGCCTTCTCTCCCAGCAGATACAGGTTTTATTATTATTTTTTTTGTGATTATGTAAAAAATCTGATGTGATCAACTTCAGATTCGGTTTCAGCAACCCCAAAAACATACAGGTAAAATAGTCTGATCCCTCGGTGAGAAATATCTTTCTTTTTTATATTTCTTGAGGTTATGACACAAACATAATGTGATGGAGTAAAATGGACCCCGGATTCGGATTTCGCGACCCCCAAAACCAGGAAAACATGGTCTGATCCCCAGACACGAACACAATTTTGTGTGTTTGTTATAAAATGTTATAAAAGTTTGACGATTTCGCTACACGAAACAATGTAGGATGATGCACAGAAGTAAATCTGAACTTTCCACTGCATGACGAATTACTGGGTGTTTCCGGAGACCGTTCTGGCCTTCTTCTTAACCAGACATGAAAATTCCAAGAGAACTCGACGACTTCCTGTAGGGGCTCCTGAATCACTCAGGCCTGTCATTAAGTAGCTCGGATGTGGGAGGTATGCCGAGGGGGACCTCCTGCTTCCCATCCAAGCGAGCCAGAAGATCTAGGGAAAAAGGAAACACACTAAAAGGGGCGGGCATGGGAAGCAGCGAGAGTGCAGGAACATACGAGACGCAAGAATCGATCTCTCGAATTCGAGACGTCCTGTCGACCGCAAAACCGCAGCCTTCCGCCTTCATTCCGAATCGACCGCGTCGTCGCACAACCTCGCGGCGTGCGGGAGACACGTTTCTGATTCGTCAGGCGAGGTTTCCTTTGGCGGAAACGTACGGCGCTTTAGGATAACGACACTCGCAGTGCCCATTTCAAGCACAAAATCGGAAAAATAAGAATTGAAAGCATCCAACTTCAAATTTGCAGAAAGTGTAGCTTATGCCTAGGGCCGACGATTGAGGTAAAGTCCGAGGGAGTAGTTGACCCGAGTGGCAGCCCCTCTCCCTCCCCTCCCATCTCCCGCTGAAAATATGTAGGAAGGGAAACTAGTGATGCTACAACGGCACATACTTTCTCGCATACTTTCTAAATTGGCAATTTTCGAAAATTTAGAGAGTACAAGAAAATGAGACCTGCACTATTATTTTACGTGTCCCTTCTTCTATAAGTGAAAAAATGGGGGAAAATTTGGAGCAGTTTTCGAGAAAACGATTTGTTTATAAATTACATTCGTATGTTTCACATTATCCGCCGGGCCACATTCCACATTATCCGCCGGGCCTGCTATATACCTTCTAATTCTGCGGATTAGAATAAGATTATATATTTTTCCCTTTTATATATTTAAAGAATAAACTGAAAATTTTTTATTGGTATTGGCATTGCAATAATGTACGTTTTTTTCTTAATCACCTTCAGTGAGTAGAATATTGCTTGGACATTACATTGTCAAACATGTAACCATTATCAAAATTTGCAATTTTCTAAAAAAAACACTCAACAAATTCGGAGTTTGAAAATAAATGAATAAAAAAGGAACAAATTAAAAATTGAACACGAAGGTGAGGGATCTCTTCAGAAAGAGGTTCTCTAATCACCCATTCAGTTCCAAAAAACGAATTGTTGCCCTAGAAATGTAAGACAATTGCAGCGAAAGTATTCTTAACTATGGTCATTACCAGTGCGTTTTCCCTACTTTGCAGACATTTCACGGAAAATGCAAGAATGTGAATGTATATATAAACGCCGTCACAAAACTAAACATGAGTTTATTCTTGAAACGATAAATAACTCTAGGGAACAAAGAAAGTCATACCTCCAGGATGAAAGTAGGTAATTTCAGAGAAAGCGATCATGCTGATTTCGAAAATCGTTATAAAAAGTTTATATCACAAAGGGTTCGAAAGATATCAACAAATTTAGTATTTGAAATAAACAAATTCCTATACTAATTTCCGCATTGTCACTCCGAATATTTTACTACAAAACTGTATGAGCATGCTTCATGCGAGATGAGAACAAGGTAAAGTGCAATAATATTGAAACCTCTTGGAGGGAGAAATTCCTATTGCGTTGCTTAAAAATTTCGCTGCGCCTAGTGACTTACTCGTGTATTCCTGTTTACTCTCTCTGGCAAGAAATCAGCAAATAATCTCCCATCATTGCAGGATATTTAAACCCTTGGTATCTCTTCTCCATTGCTAGAACATCTTAATGAAACTGTTCACCGTGTTCATCCTTATTATCACTCAAATTCCGAGGGAAAGCTTAAGATGAGTGTGAAGAAAATGAATTTTCAGAGACATTCTAGACCTCGTGTTTTTTTAGCTTTCTAACAATTCTGCGGCCAATGTTTTAAAATTGATTTCTTTCTATTGTGCGATTTTCTTTAGAATGGGATGATTTGACAGCTAGTGCTGGCAACACAACTGACGATTCTGTGGTCATTGTGTCCTTGAACTTATTATACTATCTTTCCTCCATTCGTTTGTTTGCAGTTGGCTAACTTGTAAATAGTTTCCACGCTCCTGTCGTGATGTTCTCGACCTACGAAAATATAGTGCGCCACGAGAAATAATTGAAATTAGGAAGTGCAGTGCTTTGTGCTCTTCTGTAAAAATTCTTTTTTTATATAAAAATTACATTGGATTTAGTTTTTATGTATTAAGTATTATGTTTGTTTTAAAATCGAGTCTTGAAAGTGAGATGCGTACTCGTGACGGTGCACGTGTTTCCGGCATTTGCGCTGTGTGGTGACTGGCGACCTGTGTTAGGGAGCTTTTCGTGATATCGTGCTTGACATTTGAGTTATGAGAGCATAGTTCCAAGTTTTAATAGTCCAGGTGTTATAATTATAAACCACCCTCTTCACTACAAAAGTGGATGAGCTATTTGCTGTGAAACGTCCAGAAAAGGTATTTGAACGTCCCCTGAAAAATCAATTTTCTTTTTATTTACATTCGTGGCAGTTTTCTTTCATTGAATGTGAGATCACGTTAAGACATTTTCCCACATATGTAAATAAATTTCGATATTTCTCGGAGTCACGTACGTGCATATAACTAAGCGAAACTCAGACATCTCTTTGATGATGTCTCGCGTGAACCGTAAACAAACACTACGAAGCGGCGCAACTAAACAGCTGACGCGGCGGAGGGATACTTCTCTGAAGTATACGTGAAGTTCACTTCTTTCGCGAGCAGTCACTTTATCCCATTCTTACGAAAATCGTTCTATATGTCCACAGAAATGTATACACAACTCTCTTAATGGACTGCCAAGCTGCTAAGTCAATATCTTGCAATTGTTCTTCCAATATTTCATCCAACAAGAGTTTTATGAATTGTGGGTCTATGAAAATTTGATTTTGCATTACTCATCCGTGGAATTATTTCACTGCTTTAAAACTATATGCTTTGAAATTATATATAAGAATTTATAATCAATTACCATTCATCTGGATTATAGAGAACACATAAAGCACAAAAAACAAAAATTACCTTCAATATAGGGCGAAGGTCTAGTGCCTGTTCCTAAAGTCTGATTTTTTGTCACGGTAGCAAGTAGATTCCTTTACTGTAATTTGGAACCTAGCAGTTCAGACTTTTTTAAACAAATTCATGTCCCGTGCCAAATCACTTAGGTCTTCCTGCTCTAATAAGTGCAGGCCAGTGTCAGACGTTCCTGGTAAGTTGTCTGGATTTTTTGAAGTGGAAGCTTCTGTTGCTGGGTGAACCACGGTTTCAGTTTCATTACAGTTTCCTTCATGATTTATTGAGCATGTTTCGGGACGAAAAGACAATGGGAATTCGTCATTGTGTGACACAGATCGCAAGTCATGAGAATTATGTGGATTTTTCCATACAACTACAGGAGTTTTCCATACAACTACAGCTTAATTCGTTTGTTGTACAGGTGACACACTGATGATCAGCCCATGGTTTGTCTAGATCACAAAAACGATGCCCTGAAAGTTCCATAACAAAATTTATACAGATGGTTCGCTTTTGAAACGTGTTTTCAGACACACCCGACATTCACAGGAATCTATCGCCTTTTTTATTGCATTGCACGTCTGAAAGCGTGCGTACAGCTTCAAAATGGTAAATTCCCGGACTTGTTAAAATCCGAATCTTCGAACGTGACTACCCGGTTTCGCTCCGGGTGAATCGCCCATCCCATCCCGTGCGCGGGCGGGCGGGCGGGTGAGCGACAGCGCGCGGGGAAGCGCAATCGAAAGCAGCATCTGGTGGGGCGTCGTCGTCGTCGGCGGCGGCGGCGGCGGCGGCGGCGGCGCGCGCGCGGGTGGAGCGGCGCGGCGCGGCGCGGCGCGGCGCGGCTCATCGCGGGTCGGCGACCGGCGCCGGTCAGCGCGCCTCCCCGGGGCGGCGCCCGCTCTCTCCCGACGCGCCGCGCCGCGAAAGTGCCTCGCTCCGCTGGCGCTGGCGATCCCGCCCTGCGCCACGCGCACTGCACCGAGTTGGGTGAGGGTGGATTGCGGGGGCCAAAGGCGTACTTCAGCAACGTGCTATGCTTATTGCACGTGGCGGTAGTTTCTGTACAATTATTTTATAAAATTTTATAAAATTTTATAAAACGCAACTGGCGAGAGAACCGCGAAGCTCAAACAGCACCAAATTACGCAATTTTGTAAATAGCACTTCTCTGTTGTTTGGTTACGTTGAGTTTCTCAAAAGAATACAGAACAAGCACGACAAAGTGGCGAGCAAGGTAACAAACTACTAGAGTTTGCGGGGACTGCGTCCAGAGAAACTGTCGCGAAATTTGAAAGGAAGGGTTCAAATTTTTCCGAGTTGGTGATATGTATTTGGATACCTGTCCCATGAGAGTCTTTTGGAGAAGTCAGTTGACAGTTGTTGCCCCCAAAGTCATTAATTCCCGTTTCCTCTATCAAAGCATACAACCAATACATAAAATATAATTACCAAAACATGAAAAAAATACGTAAAATATAGTTTTAATTTTTTCCATTCAAAAACACTCGTTTCATACTAATTGGCACTTAAAACAAATTATACCTTATCTTTAATTGGCTGTACACTATTCATAGGTTATTAGGCAATAATCGTTAAACGCATCATTTTTCTCATTATTAGATTCCTTCTAAAAAATTGCGTTTGGTTCACTAATTAAAATAAGGCGCCATCTAAACACAAATTGATTTAATAATCGATTGTCCGTGTTCAAAAAAATGAACCATCGCGTATTTTGGGTATATTTTGTGAAACACTAATATTTAATTCGTTTCCGCTCATCTACTTGTGCTGGAAAATGGATGCTGAACATTAAAGCGCTTAGAGGTCGGAGAAGTGTTAAGCTATGCTTTTTTTGGGTAATTCTACGCATGCGCCAAATACATGCCCCGCCTCACAAAGCACACGGCGCCTCGTGGAATGCAAAACCGCCTGCAACGCCCCACGGCACTCCCCTGGCGACGGGAATCTCGTTCGTCTCTAGTGTCTGACCAGAGATTATACATTTTTAGTGCTGAAGAAGTCGTTTTTAAATTTCTTTGATATCAAATCTACATTAGAGTATTTGTTTATGATTTTTAAAAATCCTACAGTCTTTACCACGACCTTTTCCAAGAACAAACAAAATAACAACAAAAAACTAGTCTATTCTTTTGTATTCTGCATCTTTCGCACGATAGTAATATTATTGTACCCAGTACAACTCCCTTACATGATCAAATGAATGGCAAGAAATCAGTGTGGGCAGCATGGCCATTCATCGCAGCCTAACGGCGTGCAGGGTGTTTAGGAAGGGTGAAAGTGGCGCGACGGTGCCTCAGCGACTCTGCACGCGCCACGCGCCGCCGAGCGCGCCATCGCAAGTGCTCGCAGCACGCGCGCCCACCAACGCGGTGCCAGGCGGCGGCGGCAGGGGTGTTGAGCGGTATGTCGGTAGCGGGGTAGCGGTGGCTGTAGCGGTGAGGCAGTGGCGGGTTATATTATTTTTTTTTTAATAAAAAGGCTGATTATTTAATAGAGACATTGCCATGAATCCAAGTATATTTATATAAAATAAGTTTTCAGAAATTGTCGCTTCTTCTGCACGGCCCATCAGCATTCGACAACGTAAGTATTAGTAAGTCGTATGCCAGTATCCAAGAATAAAGATATTTAGAACATCAAATATAATTGGACACTAGCCGGAATAATAGTAACTTTTGAATTAAGAAATAATTATAATATAATAATAATCTCATAAACTTCTCTCATAAACTCACCTGGACTTATCCAACAGAAACCACCTAAACTAATAGAACTATTAACATTCTACACCCCTTCCTTATCCTTCATTTCCTTCCCAAAAAGCAAAAGTCAACCACACTCTACTCTTACATCCCCTTATCCTTATCAATGCCCACCTCTCTTGGACCAAATCATATATATCAAAAAACTCCTAAAATTCACTTTCCCTCTCAAAAACCGTAACATCAACCTAACCTTCCACCTTCTCCCACTAATCAGATGCAATGGCATCCGATCCCAAAGCTCCTACATATGCCCTTACATCCTTACAACTAAAACTTCTCCCAATCACAAATCCGAAAAATTCTTATATGACAACACATATTACGATCTTACTCCTTACCTCCATTTCCTACAAAATCCATCGTAAAATAAGTTTAGAACTTCTCCTTGACATTTTACATATTCCCTTCCCTCCATCCTAGGCCATATGACACAGACACGACCAACTAGAAGCTATATTTACAAAAATAGACACCATAGAATATCAACTACAATACAACAATCTGGAATAAACCCCTTTTATCTCCAAAGTCGCTCACCCCAAAACAGCTTATCATCCATCCTATTCCCAATGTAAACCAGTGGCAGATTTTTAGAGGACGCATGGGAGGCTAGGCCTCCCTACGAAATTGACAAAACTAAATTATATATATATATATATATAATTATATATATATATAATTATATATATATATATATATATATATAACTAAAAATTGTTAGAATTAAAATGTTTACGGCTGGCGTATAAATATTTAAAAGAATTCTTTTCTCTTGCTGAAAACATAACGTCACAATACAAGATGGAGCCAAGCAGTTCTATGCGTTACATATAGGTAGTAACAGCACCAAGTACAAGCATTGATTGTGCCTACAGGGTACCGGCAGCCCAAGCTGACACGCGCCTCCCCTGTTGCCATGACTACGTCCCGCAACCAATAAGAAAAGGGTAGCTTCGTTTTGTCTAGCTTTGGAATTTTTTTTAGGTACGGCGACTCTCGCGCTTCTAGCCTACTCCCGTGAAGGTGTGTGTTCTGTGGTGAAGGTGTGAAGGTGTGGGTTCTGACGGTGGGTGCTCTGTGGTTGCGATGGATCGATTGTGGTAGGCCCAATATTTCAGTGGACACAATAACATCTTTAATGGATGTACCGTTTTTGCGAAGAAGTGATCCTAAAAGAAGAGAAATATTAAATCTAATTATTTTATTTGGAAAGTTGCCAATGTCAGTTTACCAGTAAACCAAAGGTCTTTGACTTTCAATTTCACAATAAAATCCCATGCCTGAATTTGTCTGCGCCTCCCCAAGTTTTGAGCCCACGGCCCGCCACTGATGTAAACCCATTTACTCTGAACAAAATAACATTTCAATCCTCAGTATACCACATCGCTAATCAATTAATTCCCGAAAGTAATAAACCATTCACAACTTTATTTATCTCCATCACCAGAATGAAATAACCCGACATTCCTTCAAAAAATAACCCTTCTTGCCTGTTCAACCTGCAAAACCCTAACTAAATAACCCATCTCTCTCCAATTTACTCTGCAACTCAAATCCCGTCCTCGTATGCCGAACTACCGCACCAATATACTCACACACACACACACACACACACACACACACACAAAAACGAATGAAAAGCCTTAAATTGCACCTTTAAAATATACGAGTGAAAAGCCTTAAAAATACTCGAGTAAAAAACCTTCAAGGCAGGCCCTCAACAACAAGTTTAGGTTGAATCCCATGAACGCGATGGCCACTCGCGAGTGCCCTGGCCGGAGGAGGAGCGTCGACCGGAGCAGTCACCGCAACCACCGCCGTTGAAATAGAAAGTGCGGCCAAGGCGGGGGTGGCGCGGCGGCTGCAAAGTAGGGCATGGTTCGGTGCAGCCGCCACGTGGGCCCCGCTCGCCGCGCGCACGCGCCTCCGGCCTCAGCAGCAAGCGGCAGCAGCAGTAACAGCAGTAGCAGCAGGCTCGCGGCTGCCGGAATTCCACTTTCAGTTGCACTGGAAAGGAGCGCCTCGCACGAGGGCCGGTCTTCGAAGAAGTACTCTGACACTTGGCATGGTTTACGCGCACCGATGGATTCGATATTGCTTGTGAAATATCTTCAATTAATCTCAACATATTCATTTCAGTCATTCGCACATTCTCCAAGACTATATTCTCAAAGACCCCCAAGCCCACTGTGTTTTCGAAGTCCATAATTTCAATGTATAAAAAGAAACCCTAGAGAACAAATGCAAAGAATATTATCAAAGAAGTCCTTGAAAGAAATTCGAAGGAAACTCACAATACGTAATTCGATCTTATTTATTCTTATTTTTACATATCCCAGTATTCTCAGATTTCTAATGTTAATTACAATGGAAACCCTTTGTTGGGTTTTGTAATTCTAAAAGCAAAATTATTATATTAAAAAAAGCAATTAAAAAACAACCAAATTTAATCATACAAGAAAACGGTAGCTAGTTGGATGGAACTCCTGGAGTAGGAAAGTTAGTATATTGGTAACTACAACCAGTTTAATCAAAGCCTGAAAACAATTCCCACTCCAAGAAGGCTTGTGTAAACTACGTTGCATGTTGAGTACATTAGTCCAGCTTTAGCCCAGTCAAATTAGACAAATCGAGTTACAAAAATATCGGAGTTTTGAAACTTGGCATGATTGTTTGTTGGTAACTACCGCACATTATGCTAAAAATCCTGAAGTGTAGAGGGTGGGCTAGGTGTAGGGAAGGCCGTTTAAAGGTGTCTTCGTTTTGTGCATGTATCTCCAGAACTATAAATTCAACCGAAAATAATACTCTTTACAAAATTAAAGTATATAAAGTTTCCTTCAAAAAAGTTCAGGTAAATTTTGTTATAAAACTACCCCTTCTAAAATTATAGGCTTGAAAGCATATTTTTCAGGCAAGACCATTTCTTAAAAATCGGAACCACACCGGGTGAACAATATAAACCTAAATGCAAGACAGTGTTCTCATTTGTTAAGGGAAATAGCGAATACGTTAACGAAATAGCAAACACCGACATTGGACCAATTAATTCTTCACCAATAACCACTTCTCTGTCCAAAATTGTGACCATTATTTCCTTCCAAAATTGCTTGATGCACTTCTCTAAAAAATTAAGTAAACAGAGAAATTGGGTTGAAAATTTATATTTCATCAGTAATGAGAAGTAATAACAGTTCATCGATTTATAAAATGTTAAAGTGGATTTTCTAATGTCTCCATTAAATATAATTTGTTTAAAAAAAAAAATAGAAAATTATTTTCAAGGTTGAAAAACTTCTTTCAAGAAATTAAAAGTAGCATAAGCTATTAATAGTGAAAACTCTAATTCACACGTTTTATCGAGCCTTAACATTCATTTGTATTCGGCTTTTCTTAGCTTCGTTAATATGTACGCATGACTGATCAACAACTACCATTCGCCATCCCTACATCCGCTTGTGCTGTTGCGTGTTGGATTGCAGAGCACTCCTTTCAGCCCGCGACCTGGCAAGGTCTCGCAAGCGGCCTTGCTATGAGACTCCGTGATTCATTCGCAGGAATGAAAGTAAGGCAAAAAAAGGAAAATGGCACATTAATCGAACAAAATAATATTGCGCGAACAAAAATCCTTTTTTCGAATTTTTTTTCAAATAACATGTATTTAGCAAAATAAATTGCATCAATTAGAATCTATCCGTAATTCCTAGAACCTAACAAATGTATTTGGGATAGTTAGTACACGAAGGAAAATAAATTTACGTCTTAATATAAGAATATTTTAATTATTAATGTTAGTACCAACTTTAATCATAACTTGTACCAAATGTAGTGTAGGTTACGTGGTAAAGTGATAAACTAAATGTGACACAATTGCACAGCTAAAACGTTTGTGATAGATCCAGACGGATGGAATTCTTGGATCTCATGGATAAATAGTTTATGAGTGAAATGATCTCCTGAAATATCTACTCCATTGCTTCGTCTTAAGGGCAGTGACTGGAAGGCGAATTCTACGTTAAAAAAATATGAAACAATATGAAAAAGAAACCGCTAAAAACAATATGAAAAAGAAATGATATAACGTTGGTCGCCACTGGTTGGTGGTGCTTTTCCTAGTTGGACGAATAAACTACAAAATAAATTGTTCCAGAAATCACCCTCAGGTTGTAACTCGACTACATCAAACGATCCTATCCAGAATATTATTTATTCAGACCACGTTTATACAGTGTGATTCAGCCCTCGTTGCCTATACAGGACCCGGTGATAGAGAACACTAAGTTATTCATGAGTGCAAAAGGAAATGGAGTAAACCCTATTTAAATTTTGAAAAAAAAAGTATGTTTCTTTGGACATTTTTTGCAAAAAAGGTAGCCCAAATATTACAATCAATGTTGTTCCCTGTTGCTATTATTGCCAACCTATCAAACGAATATGAAAGAGCGAAAAAACTATTATTCTATTATATATTAAGTGTTATTCAGGATAGATTATCATAATTTGCGTAAACAGCCAAAATTTCGCATTTTCACCTCGTGAAACAGGGCCTCTACAAGAATTCAAAATGGCCTCCTGCGTGAATGCAAAGTATTGCACGGTGCGCACTACAAGTGCGCCTTTATTTCTGCCGTCATACTTTCAATGCACAGAAGAATGTCATCACGATCCTCCACTTCGGTACCATAAACGTCATATTTCATTAACCCCCAACTCCAAAATCGTTGAGAGAATATGAGTTATAAAATTCAGATATTGAACGCCTCTTAAATGTTCGGGTAAGAAGTCAGGACCAAGGATAGATTCATCCAATCGATACGTTAACAGAGAATCGTTCACAGTGAGATACACTACATGCAACATACGCGTTTTGCTCGGCCCCCACATGCAAATTGGGCGCATTAATTTTGCCAGTTCACACTTCAATTGATCAAAGAACGAAATTCCTGGTTGGCATAGCATTTGCGTAGGAAATGCCTTGTGAATTGAAAACCACGTTATACATCTCTACTGCAATTGCTGCACCCGCTGGAAATGAAAAACTGAATATCTCCGCATGAATTATTCGCCAGATGAGAGACTGTAACATAGCGCGCTATTTACCTTGTGCTCACTTCCGGAGCTTCTCGGATAGAATTAGCAGTTGACTTTTCCAGAGAAGAGAAGAGACCTAACGCGAGCTGAAACCGCTTACTCATTTGCCGTAGCCTATGTTACACGAATACAAGCGCACAGTCCAATGTTTAATTTAATTATTAACGAAACTACACGACTAAGTTTCCAATTTTGGCAACTTCAGTCTGTACATTACGTACTGGATAAGTTCTCGGCGTATTAGCAACGAGAACTGAATCACCTATAAATAAAAGAAATAATCCGAAAAATATCTTAACACTTTAAAGGCATCACAGTTTTGTCACAAGTCATGTTAATAGTACGTTTTTCTGGAATGTTATTCTGCATTGGGATTCTCATTATCCCCAACGCGAAAATTAAATGCGATCAATGAAATTAAGCACCTTTATAGCCATTGTTTACACATATGAAAATAATTACAATTACAAAGGCATTATTATTATTATTATTATTATTATTATTATTATTATTATTATTAATAGTTGTTCAAATAGGATTTTTTTGAAACTCTTATAATTTCGAGCTCCTGTCAATTGAAACAATTACTATTGATATTACACCAAAACAAGTGGAGCAATTCCATTCCAGAAGCTATAAGGCACCCATTCCCTTACATCTACATAAAGAGTAAGCAACTACAGCGCAGCAGGAATAACGAAAGCAGTGGTCGTTGGGTCCTCCGGAGTATCTCCTGGTGATTGAGAACCTACAGAGGGATACCGTTGGCGTCAGCACGTCCATACAATCCAAACAGCTCCGTCGGTACGTGCAGGGGAGAAAGCAGCTGAATGGCGCTCATTCCGCGGTTCCCGAAAAATACTGTCCGGTGCGAGCTCCCGCACCAAGGACAATTTCGCGGCCGTGGGGGGCGCGAGTAAGGGCGTGGCGCGGTGTGGAGCGGAGCGGAGCGGAGAGTGACGCGGAGTGGCGCGGTGCGACGTTTACGTTCGCCGGCGCGTGGAATGCGGAATGTGGCGGCGTTGGCTGTGCCACAAAACAGTGTGCCGAATTTTAGGGAAGAACGGAAATGACACGTTTTAGCAAGGACCTTGTTTTAGTCTCGAAACACGCCTTCAACTACATACATGAAGTGAGATCTATTCCGTATCTGTTGGTGTTTTCTTCTTCTTCTTCTTTCTTCTTCTTCTTCCTCCTTCCTTCTTCTTCCTCCTCCTTCTTCTTCCTCCCTTCCTTCTTCTTCTCCCTTCTTCTTCTTCATCTTCTTCTGGCATCTTCTTCTTCATCTTCTTCTTCCTTCTTCTTCTTCATCTTCTTCTTCTTCTCCTTCTTCCTTCTTCTTCTCCTTCCTTCTTCTTCTTCCTTCTCTCCTTCTTCCTTCTTCTTCTTCCTTCTCCTTCTTCCTTCTTCTTCCTCCTTCTTCTTCTTCTTCCTCCTTCTTCTTCTTCTTCCTTCTTTTTCCTTCTTCTTCTTCCTTCTTCTTCTTCTTCCTTCTTCTTCTTCTTCCTTCTTCTTCTTCTTCCTCTTCCCTTCTTCTTCTTCTTCCTCTTCCTTCTTCTTCTTCTTCTTCCTCTTCCTTCTTCTTCTTCTTCTTCTTCTTCTTCTTCCTCTTCCTTCTTCTTCTTCCTTCTTCTTCTTCTTCCTTCTTCTTCCTTCTTCTTCTTCTTCCTTCTTCTTCTTCTTCCTTCTTCTTCTTCTTCCTTCTTCCTTCTTCTTCTTCTTCCTTCTTCCTTCTTCTTCTTCTTCCTTCTTCCTTCTTCTTCTTCCTTCTTCTTCTTCCTTCTTCTTCTTCTTCCTTCTTCTTCTTCTTTCCTTCTTCTTCTTCTTCCTTCTTCTTCTTCTTCTTCCTTCTTCTTCTTCTTCTTCCTTCTTCTTCTTCTTCCTTCTTCTTCTTCCTTCCTTCTTCCTTCTCTTCCTTCTTCTTTTTCCTTCTTCTTCTTCCTTCTTCCTTCTTCTTTCCTTCTTCTTCCTTCTTCCTTCTTCTTCTTCTTCTTCCTTCTTCTTCTTCACTTCCTTTCTTCTTCTTCTTCTTCCTTCTTCTTCTTCTTCTTCCTTCTTCTTCTTCTTCTTCCTTCTTCTTCTTCTTCTTCTTCTTCTTCTTCTTCTTCTTCCTTCTTCTTCTTCTTCTTCCTTCTTCTTCTTCTTCTTCCTTCTTCTTCTTCTT
>JAZDUA010001523.1:0-58849 GCA_038098605.1 Gryllus longicercus
GTCCCCATCATTTGAAAATTGGTATTTGCATATTAATGTAAGAACGTAAAGTGAGAATTTGAAGATAACGATAATTTACTCTCTAGTATTACTCAGTTTTCTTTTCTCCGTATTCACTTTAAATTCAAGTTTACTAAGTTCCCACGGTAATTCGAATCTAAATTTAAATCAATCTGAAGCGCGGATTACTTGGTAATTCAATTGTTTACTCAAAGAAGTCAGCATCAGTGTTGCCAACGTTGTGAAAGAAATTATAACGTACTGAACAAAAACTACTTTTGGGTAGTGGTGTTCAATCAACTCCACCTACGTAGTTAAATTTAGGAGGCGTTGGTTTTATTCCTGACATTATCACTAAGATCGTAGCGCCAAAACACGAAGAAACACTGTTGGGAAATTTGTTTGAATCTTTTGGCCGGATCGGAAAACAAATTATCAGTTCCGCATCAGGTGATCGAGACGCGTCGACTGACACGTCATACGTCTCGAAACTGGTACTGAAAGTAATCTAGACGCAAGTGACGGATCCGGACATCTGCACGATCACACATACGCACACGTGGAAGTTTTACCTTGCATTGTTGTTAGTGTTTTAAGCGAAAACTTCCTACAGAAGGGCTACCAGGGTTATCAAATTTCAAATTGCTTGTATTCAGAACGAATGGCACTGAATATAACACTACAGTTTTTCGTAAAAGTGTTGAGTAGGTAACAATCTAGACACATTTTACGCATTTTAGTTTTTCAGAACAAATACATTTAAAAAGTCCATTTTTACTCATTTCTCTGAAAGAGAAAGGGGAAAACACTTCAAAACCGTACATTTTGAATTATGAAAAAAATCTTCACAAGTTTTAGGATCTCATGTTAAGTCGTAAAATCGATCCGGTAATAACCATTTCTGTAAATCTGTAGTTGGTCTAGAGACAAGTGATGTACTCTGATGGACAGTCAGCCAGGCAAACGAATGGGTAGACCTGGTCCCAGAGAGTTTGCTCTAATCCCTGTTGTGTTAGTAGAAGTGCTTCAAAAGATTTGTAATGACGTTTTAGAAAACTCAAAAGTTTTGAGTGAAAATAAGCTTCAAAATGCGCAATTACTAAAGCGCTAAAAAAATATATTTTCGTAAAAACCGCTACAAATTTGTCTATGAATTTGTGTGAGTAGGACGAGAATTTACCCTTCTATAATATTCTTAAAGTTATATTTCAATTCTACTGTTAGGTATCCGAAAATTGTTGAAGCATGAAATATTGTGTTTAGTCGCCAATAGAGGGTAAGCGAGAAGAGAGTGTAACTAAGAGGGTGTAACTAAATAGATGAGCCCGATTGAAAAGCTAAGGAAAGTAACAAGGACAAGAAAGTGTTTCATTCTGTAGCATCACTAGTATGATTTTTTTCTTTCAGAATAAATTCAATTTTTTATATGTCAAAAATAACCTAATATAATTTTTAACCTTTTGTATGTCCCAAACGCCATTGTATGGTAGTTTTGTACTATTTAGAAGCACCATGTCCGACGAGCATAAGTTCGTTAAATATTTCCACCACAACTACATCCACAAAAAATTATCTTTACTTCCTACTTACGCTACAAGTTAATACCGTTAATTCTGAAACAACCTATTCAATGGTATGTATCATATATGAAATATTCCATCGACTTTAAATTGAACATCAGTAATACATAATTTCAGCACCATTTTCTGAATTGAAAGACCGCATGGGCGAAACGGGAATGCGTGTATTCCGAAGTGTGCATGTTTATTTCTTTGTTCTGACCTGTAGGCCGACGCAGTGCGCCAATGCGCGTAGCGGGTGGGTCGCGGTGAGAGGCGTGTGTGTGTGTGTGTGTGTGTGTGAGGCGTGAGTGCGTGTGTGTGCATTGCCGCAATGGTCCACCCGCGCACAGCTCGCTAGCCTTGAATAATGCACGGCATAGCCGCCGCCGCCATAGCCGAAGAGCCATCGACCGTCCTCCAGGGAGGGACCACAGGCGCAACAGGCAGAGGGGACGAGGAGGAGTATCGACTGAAGAGTTTGGCCATCTGTTCAGTACGTCACTCACATTGGTGAATATGCAAATTGTAAATATATTTATCGGTGTGATCTCTGTACGTCAGTTTGATGTACTGTTCATATTTTCCATTCATACAGTATTCATATCTCCATTTTCTCACATAATCTACGGAATATTTACCCCATTACTTATTTACACCACCTTTTCACTCACTATACATTATCATTTATCTCTCAATTCATTGTATACTTAGCATATCAAATCAGACAACTACTATCCCCCTTTATTTTAATTTACCTATAAATCACTTCTTTATTTTCTTCAGTTCGACGTTTTCACGTAATACTATTTACTAATCTTTTCTTTTTTATGAACTATATTTGGTTCTTTACTCCTTCCTTTTTTTACCATTATTAGTTTCATTTTATTTGTCCTTTTGCTCTTCCAGATATATCACCTCGTCGTATACAGTGGCGTAATATTTTTTTTACAAATGTGTAGCTCCAGTGTTTGATATGGGTTTAGTGTATTCGCATTCATATTAGGTAACACTGCTGTTCTGATCTAGTCTTACAGTAAATATTCGCGTTTGTTTTAATTGCGTCAGTAGAATACATTGGCGCAGCAACAAGTCAAGGTTTCTCATTTCGTGCTACTTTGATACTTAACTTGGTTATTTTGAAACATTGATATTTGAATGTAGTATTTTTATTCATGATGTCAGAATGTGTTATTTAATTTAGAATGATTTGAAATCTTATAAATTGTTGGATCTATATTCATTGAGAAAGATTTGGTATCACACAAGGCTACCGTTCTTATAATTTATTTTAGATTTAGCAGACTCATTGTAAACAAGGATGGAAAACCTAATTAAAATACGTAATGATTTATAAATGCTCAACATTTGAAATGAAAGGTCGACTTTTCTGAACGTGAGAAAGGATTTAATAGTATTCTTATGATCACATTATGAAATACATTTTATCGTTTAACACTATTTTGTTTGTAAAACGTTAAATATATAATTGCAAATAGTTAATTAAACAATTGTTGTCTTACTCCTGCTCGCATATAGAACGGCTCTAAATATTTTGGTGCTCTCATAAATTTCATAATTTTGCGAATATAGTGAGACACCGATGCAAAAAGCCTGTACATGCGCGCCTTGGCTTTTAACGCAACGATTTGTGCAGATGTTTTGCGGGCGACTACAACTCGTCAATGAGCCATCCTTGTAGCGGCCGCTCGTCCCGATTTGTCCTGCCGTCGCGTTTGAACGGGGCTCGCAGGATATTCATGGACCGGTGTATGTTTTAAAAGCACTCCGTGCCCAGCGGAGCTTGTCGCATCGAATATTAAACTTTACACGTTGCCTCTCTCTCATTCTCTCTCTCTCGCTCGCTCTCTCCGAGCCTCGTTGAAGAGCCGCTAAACTCGCACGCGAAATTTGCGACCGTTCGCTTGATGGATTGCTCCGTTTTATCAGACATCAGAAAATTTGCGTAGAGCTTTTGCTTGTATTTTTCTTTCCTTTGTGCGTGTGTGCGTTCGTGGAGAAGGCCGAGAGAGGAAAAGATTGTAGCCCTAGAAACGTATTTATTGCGACTATAAATCTCGGACTTATTAAATGTGATGTCGCATAATAACCCCGCCCGCCCTCGCGAAGAGAAGTGGAGGAGAGGAGAGGAGGAGAAGGAATGTCGTAAAAGCTAATGCATTGCGAATGGAGTCGTTTTGTGCAAAAGAGCGCTGCGCTGCGCTGCGTGGGAGGGTGGAGCGGAGGAGAGGGGAGGGGGGCTCTGGGCTTGGGACAGCCGCCTCACGATTTCGTTGACCCGATGGCACCCTGAGGAGCCGCGGACACGCAACACGCCGAACGACCTTGTTCGGCAAATTGCCTACAGCGCAGGGGCTTCCAAAGGCGAGACGCTCCGGTTGGACAAGGGCGAAGCTGAGCTAGAGGGAAGTTGGAGAGATCTCAACTGTAGTTACTAAAGCAACGTAGTCCGTGTGTTCGCCTTGATTTTACTTTCCAGTTTGAATACATTTATGTATATACGTACGTAAAACACCTAGGAATACACGAAAGTTATTGTAATGCTGCGGATAATCGATGTGAGATTTTAACAAAATGCACGTTTTGGGAACGTCCAATACCGGAAAATACCTTTTTGAGAACAATCGTTATGTAAACTATGTTTTCTCCAACACCGAATAAAATTTTATCTTTAAACGTTCGGTGTGAATAGAGATAAAATCTCTTAATCTATTAGCATCAGTAACATATTTATTAAAACATTTGTTTTTTCAAACATTACATATGCATATGTTTTTAGATCGCCCACTGTTTATTTGTGGATGCATTTTTATAATTTATTTATTAGTTATTTATAAATATTAATTAGGTAATTTATAATTTCCGAACCCAAGAACTACTTATGATTTCTCACGAAGATTCTTGAAATCTCAATTTTGTGTGTGAGTGTAAATGAGCTCAAATGTGCACTTTCAGAACCACTCAAACGGCATTCCCTCAAAACCGGCTCCAAAAAATTCTCTAAAGATAATTGTCAGATGGAAATAAGTTTTTGTTTTCTATGATATTCGCGAAACCTCATTTTCAGTTAACTCTCAGTAAACACATGAAGAACATGGAGAAAATATGACATAATGTACGCGTTCTTTCATAAGACAAACTTTCCAAAATATAAATACTGTGACAAGAGATAAAACTAAACAATTGTGTTATTTGGGACACTGTGTTTCAGAATTGTGTTAGTTGAGATATTTTAAACTTCAACATTTTCTGTCAAGTTATTTCATTTTGAGAAATTTGTTGATTAACTAGTGTGAAAATGAGTTGAAATGAAAGGTTTTTTTTTGTTATCCTAGATGCGTTTTCAAAGGTTGTAATAATGTCAAAGTCTTTGGGGTACATAAATTGAATGTTGCAAAGAACAATCAATATAGACCGCATATCCATCAAAAAGTAAGTTTTATTTGCAATATTGTTTTTACAAATTATTACGATACACTATCAAAACACATTTGAAAATTGTTGTTTGATCAAATACTATTTATTATTTATTTAATAGGTAATTATTACAAAAAAATTAGATTACTTGATCCTATGTGGCTAGGCCGAAGGCCTTTAAGCCATTACAATACCTACATCCTTTCGCGTTCTAATCTTTCGAATTCTGGTATTCACCCCAAATGGTCTCTCCATCGCATCAAAGCCGCGGAAAAGAGACCATAAGGTACGGCTCAGGAAAAAAACCCTGAAGGGGGAAAAACCTGCCGTCAGAAGCCGAGTACATTCTAATCTATCCGACGTTTATTTTAACTATTTATTTTCTGGCGCGGGCGTCCCGCCGTCTCCTTCCAGTGCTTGGCCGCCTCAGCACTTGAAATCAAACGGCGCCACAGAAGATCGTCCGCACCAACGCCTCTGCCCTTATATTTTCGATCCCCCCTTCCCTTCACCCCCTAATGTGCTTATTACTATGCCAGTTTTATTTTATTATATTGACCTGTTATTTACCAATTGACTACGACTTATGACTTATTTCTTAACTGTTTACTAACTTAACATAAAATTACTGACTAACTTACATATTGTTAGCTTATTGACTTATTTATTTCTCTCCAGTCTAGGCTCCGCTCAAGCTAACCAGTGCTGTTTTCCCACTCCCTAATTTCAGTTTCCCTAATGGTCCAGACCTTTCCTAAAAATGTTCCTAATTCTTTCATAAATTTAGATCTTTTGTCACCTAAAATGTTTTGGGCGAGCGTTACGTTCCTGTTTAGGAAGTAGTAATTTCCCATTCCCATCCATTTGTTTCTCCATGTTTCGGTCAAATACTAGTGATTCCGGTTAGTCCGGTAGTTAGATTCCGGTAGTGAATGGTGAAGGTAATTAGTCCCGTGAGTGTGGTGCAGGTGTTTGCTCGAGAGGTGTCTCTCATTTTGCCCCGCTGGATGAAGAGATTTGGCGTCGACCTACCGTCGGCTAGCGACATTTTCTCCAGTGTACACGTAGGCTTCCGCGGCTCGAGTCCATTACTTCTAGGCTGTCCGGGTGACGCCGCGTCGTTGGCAGATAGGCCGACGTTTCGCCTGTCATGTCGCAGGCTTCTTCAGGGTAGTGAAATTAGTAGACGGCCGCACAACATCAACGCGGATGCAGGCCTTAATCTAAACCACGCCTGGAAGTATATTCTTCCACCGATTCCTGACGGTGCGGGGACTGTTCTCCATCGTCCGATCTCTAGGACGGCGGGTGCGAGGCCCGGGTTGGCCCAGACCGCGAGCCAATCAGAGGGACCTCTCCGCCAATCACGGCGCTCTTACGGTACCCGACCCCTAAGCTGAAAAAGATATAACACCGGAGGCGGAGCTTTACTGTGTCACTACCCTGAAGAAGCCTGCGACATGACAGGCGAAACGTCGGCCTATCTGCCAACGACGCGGCGTCACCCGGACAGCCTAGAAGTAATGACATTTTCTCCAACCCAGACTCTCCCACCAGCCGAGAACCTCCGCAGCCGGGACAATCTTTAAGCTCCCGACCGGTCTCCCGGTATGAATGGTTGTGTAGAGCATGTCAGTGTGTATAAGTAAGGAATGAGGATAGGACAAGGAATGGGAAGGAAAAATAGCGCGCGGTCCGTGACCCGTTCGTTAGAGTACTGCTCCGGCATTCGCCGGTTATTGGTCATGAAACAAGGAAAAATACCGATCAGAAACTCTGGCCGCTAGAATTCTGGTCCAGGCAGTGACAGACTCGAACTGCAGGACAAAAACAGCAACTGGCAACAGGCTTTGGAAAAAAAGCAACTGATGTCTCGGTATCATCTTATTTTTGAGGAAGTAATTCTCCAATACCACAATCTGATACGTCAGTTGCAATGATTAATTGCTTATATGAATTAACAAGTGATAGGCATATTTGCAGTATTTTTTATTTCGTACTTTCATGTTTCTTCGGATTGTGAAGCTCAGATAAACTTTTGATCTTTTTTCCTCCAAAGATTTAAAGGTGCTGACACCTGGCCTCCACTTTTAGTGAACTTAACGTAATAATTGATTTTACACATAACTGATAAATTATTGCATGATCGTTTTAAGTACTTTGTGTCAGGTAATTTTTATTGCATTTTTTGTTATTTAAGGTCGCATCAACTTCTAGGTCATTAGCTACATATATTGCTTGTAACGGCATGGTAACTGAGGATGACACGATATGATGATAGAGGGTGAAAGGACGAACACAATACAACCATGCTCAAGGCGGGACTCCAACCCGCGATCCTTCGGTCCGAGATCGCAACGAGCTACTGACTTAGCAATCTCAGCCACCGGATCGGCTTTTATTGCTTGTAAGTGACTTTGGGCCGAATTCTGTAAATATGCAATAGTTGGACGAAATGCGTCATTTCAGGTTTGAAGACTCATACTTGTCCATTTGCATTTTAAATTACTTTCTTGTAAGATTTTGAATATTTTCAAATTCAAGATGCGTTCCTCCATTGTTTTTCCCAAAATTATGAAATATAATTACTTGACACATAAGTAAATTTAATTTTTAACTTGTTTCGGAAATTGTTGGAAACTTCCTGCGACTGACGCGAACCCATATTGTAATTGTTGGTACTGGTAGAGACCCCAGTGCTTATTTATTACCTTGATTTGTTTTTATCGTCATCCTACTGTAGCTGTAGATATGCGTGTAACAGATCGATTTTTGAAGAGAACTGACGCCTGAAAGTAATGAAAATACTTTAATACTTTACGAATAGGATTGAAATCAATGAAGTGCGAATGTTTCCCGCCAGCTTCGTAGTGTTTCGCGTACTGTAGAATGGAAAACAGATATTTCGCACACGGAAAACAAGCACATTAAACGTTCTTCGCACACATGTTAAAAATATATTAAGTATTAATAGTTATTTCTAGTGAATATTATCAGAATTTACTTTTCGGGTCAGTGAGTCTTAAGCGAGATGTTTGAATAAACTTGTAACAGCATATCTTTTCTACATGTGAAAAGGCACCATTGATAAACGCTTCATCAATGTGTGTGCTTCATGTCTCGTGTTATGAAATTTTGTAAGTGAACACAATTTCTTTAAGATTATTTTCAATTTATAAACTCATATATTCATTGCAGCTAGATATGGAAATAAATGCAATTGAATTCATACGTTAATATTACTTGAAATTAGTATCTCATTCTCATACAGAATTTATTATCTCATTCGCTTTCTCCCAAAGTTACAGATTTTGAAATATAGTCCTCCGGTAAATTTTGTTTTGCTTGTTTCCTAAATTGGACAAGTGACAGATGCTTCGCTTCGCGTTTTCTCATATGTAAATATAAAACTTATAGGGGAGTTTAATTCTAAAAAAGGTATTTAATTTGTGTCACTCTCTGAACAGACAGTAGGATTAGAGCAGGGGGCCCCTAGTTCTACTGTATGTTCAAGGGGGGCTTTCCTCAGATGATATCGCAGTAATTATCATCTGAGATGACAGAGAGACTCTGCGACCTGTCTCTACGAAGTCTCTTTGACAAATGTAATATAAGTGAAACATCTTTCCTCAACAATATAATGTCCCTAGGGGCAGTTAATTTCTTTCAATTTCGCAGTCTGTCTTTTTATGCGACTATCAATGTTTGCATGTAACAGTAATATAAATGGTGATTTACATATGAGATAAAGTGATGAAATGCACAGGTAAATCATTTTACCACCGAGGGTTGTAGGATCGCATACAATTAGAAGAGATCTCTATTAATAATTTCCTGTGCACACAAATACTTCCGTGCTTTCTGCCAATTTATACTGTGGGTACAGGGTACTGTATTCTCATGCTGAATTTGTCGCGGTTTACAACACATTTCAGTGCGACAAAAAGCTGAAGACACTCGGAAGAAAGAGGTTGCCCGTCATTAAATATTTGCTAATGCAATTTTTGTGTTTCGTTATTAAATAGCAACATTTTTTACATCCTTGTTGCAATGTGTAAAAAGCTGTAGTGCTGTGTACATACTATGTTGTTGTGTACTGAGTTACTGTAGTTTTCGTGAAAACTGTTTTTGTTAAATATTAAATGTTTTACAAGGTTATAAGATAGTATTTTATTTGTTGTTCTTGATCAGCGTGCGTGCTACTTTTTGGAAAATTATTTCGTTCGTTTTTTCAGCAACATTTTTGCGTCTACAGGCTACTAATATAGATAAAGTTTATACCGCCGTAAAATACGAGAATACGGGTTTTCTGCAGTAAAGTTCAGATTGTGAACATAAAATGTGTCATTTTCTACACCCTTTTATCGAATAATTTTAAGGAGTGTGACCGTGACCAATAAACGGGAGAGGAAGAAACAGAATTGATTATTGCGCCTATTGATTTTGCTGATAACCAGCAAAGGCATGGTACTATTTGTGTGATGTAATACAACAACATATAGTCACATTATACAGAATAAAAGTTAACTCCTTACGAAAGTTTTTAATTACATATTATGTGTGTGTAATTGGCATCTTGCTGTATTGTATTTTCATCATTCACTTAAAATTACAACGGGACATTAAACCTGGCTTTACTAAAAGGTGAATAGGTTGAATAGTTGAAAAATATTCAAATACGTACATTAAAGCTACGTTTGTTAATAAATCTATTTGATCCGCAATATAGCGTTTCAGATCCACTGATTGAAATACGGCCCACAATCACTGCACAAAAACCATCCTTTACTTTTATAACCGCGCAAAACTGTATTTTATGACACAGAGGTTTAACGGTAATTCCTCTTTTCGGGTAGAACTGTTAATTTTGAAACAAAATACGACCCTGCGGCACCCCCGCTTCGCTTCACTCGCGCATTGCGTAAGAAAATCGCGAAATGAGGCTGCAGAAACGAGCGCCGTCGCCTCGAAATCCTTCATCGCAGCTTAAATTGGAGTGCACTCGGCTGATTACTGCCCGTATTTGGCGAGGGTCCAACAGAGGAAGTAGGTCTCCGGGGACATCACCGGTTTCATATTTCATTACGTTCTGCAACGTGGCAGTCCCTGGGCGGCCGCCGCTCTGAGCCGGGAGGGTCTAATCTCCACGTAACGGTGCTGAAGGCAGGCGGAATACCGAACTATGTCTCGTCCATAGTTTTATGGTAATAGTATGGTGATTTCTGGTTACTACTTGATGCGGTCGTTTGTATGAAGGTGATTGTTGCAACGCTGTCAACGCTAAATGGGAAGGAAGATTTTACATGTTTCGCTGTAACATAGTATACCCAGTGTGGATATAAAACCAAAAACTAGCATCAAAAATTCAACTTTCAAGCTGATCGACAAAACTGGAGATGGGGAAGGCATGTCATGAGGCGAAGAAGCAATCAAGACGGGCATACTCTACATCCATCTAGGACCCGATGTTTGGGTGAAGGGATTCAGGCACACCGCAGACCAGATGGACTGGTAGCCTACGGAAGGCAGCAGGACCACTTTGGTCTAAAGTGTCACGAAACAGAGGAGTTTGGAGGCAGCTGAAACGGAACATGTGCAATGTTCATCATTAATAACACGTACATTAAAGTACTGAAGAGTTGAGGACTCTTGAAGATTTTGTCTATAATCCTATGTAATTCTTATGTATATATTGTGAAGGGTTTATTGAAATATGTTGCATCGTGTCAGGATTTAGGAACGAATTGTTGATTTAAATTAGAGCAACTAACCAAGTTTCTTAACCTCCAGTGAAACCCTTGGCTCTTAATGGGATCTATATAGGCTATAACTATAATTACGGAGAGGACTTTTATACCCTAAAATATCTTGAAATATGCTTGTAACAATACGCATTTATGCCCCTGAAATTCTAAAACATGCACTTTAATATTCAATTACATTTAACAATATTTCATTTCCTTTCTGATCCTATCTTGATAAAATTCAGGGGAAATATTTTTGGGCAAACATAATATAACTAACATCACTTCGCGAGAGAAGTCATTGAAGTAAAATTTCATCTTTGTGAAAATTCATTGTATTTCTTCTGGCTGGTTTACAAAATATTATGCGCATATTCTCAACATTTGCACTAGTAATTTATCATCTATAGAAAATACAAAAACGAGAACTGTAACAAACTTTTTCGAATCATTGAACGCTCACAAATAAATAAATTCTATGGAAATATGAAACATTTTATAAATGAGTCTCTATTTTAACGAAATATGCAAAAAATGCGCTTATAATTACACGAATATATACCACCACGAAAAATCGGCCAAATATCCACGAATATGCACTAACATACTAATCTATATAACATCATATCATATCAAAATATCAAGAAATTTCACTTAGCTATGCATTGAAGCAACGGTCAAAATTATGCAAAATCATAGAAATTCCCAAAATAATAATAATAATAATAATAATAATAATAATAATAATAATAATAATAATACTTTTCACATACTCATACCTGTTATTTCAAAATACTTCTCTTCGAAATACCCAATTGGTATATTATTGGGTATAGTTTATTTCATTTACATTTTGTTTTAATGTTGCAGATTTTACACTTCAGAATATGTTCGTTTGTTGTTCATCTCTACATGAAACTGTATTTCAAGTAGACGTAAAAATTATGACATCGCTTTACGACAATGAATCCCAACGGCAGTTTAGCATCCTATGAATCATATGTTCATCAGTTAGAACATAGTCACTAATATATTGCAAAAAGTGAACTGGAAAAATTAAGTTTAAAATTTTTAATTTTGTTAATGTAAATATAATAGAACTATTGAAAGATTTTGAACTTAATCACATGTTGATTTAGCGCATTGACAAATAAAAAAGAATCGAGAATAAATCAATATATTTTACCATATTTTACTGTATTTATTGTAGGTGACTTATTTTGTACCTTTGTTTCTTCTCTCTTGTCTCTTGTGTCTATGATTTATCTGCGCCACATTTTGAGCCGAATTGATTAATTTTATTTGGAAATGTACAATTAATTGGAACTGGTATTCTGTAGTGCGATTGCGATCGGAAAACTTTTAGGGTTTGGGTATGAGAACAAACGTGAATCACTTATTGGAATATTTGTACATTCATGATTTACATTCAGAATTCATATGAATGATTTGTTTGCATGGCTCGGCTCGTTTACACGGATCGATATTTGTAGGGCTTCGTGTAAATCGGTTCACTGTGATAACTTGAATATAAAACTTAGCTCAGGTGTTCAACTGAACTCGTAAATAAACATATTAGTAGCTTCAACGTAGTATATTTAGAAAAACATCACAGAATTTATCACATAAACATTTATAAAACTAATTTAAACAAAGTTTTTCAAACTATTGGTAAATAATAGACATTTTTCTGATTCGAAATTAAGTTGGAAGTTATTAGTCCTTCAGAATAACACAGAGACTCTCGCACTACTTTCTAATTACTTTATTCTACGCTAGTTGGCAGTATGGCCCCATTCTTCCCAAATGCTTCCTATCGGAGCCTAAAAGATATTTTTTCGCATTTTATTAGTTTTTTTCGTCCTCTAATAGTATAGTTGAAATTATTTAATAGTATTGTTGAGGAGCAAAACATGGTCTTATAAGCAAATTTTCAATCAAACATTTCGAGCTTTTCTTGGTAAATGCAATTTACGTTTCCCGAACAAGTGTCACATGGTTTAAGTCCATTTTCCATGTGGGTTACCTTCCCGGTCAGGCTGATAAGTTTTTGAACAAATTTAGTTATTAGAATGTATTTGTTAGACAGTAACAATCACATAAGATTGAAAACATTTACTGAGCGAAATATATTTTTCGAAGTAGTTGTCTTTCTAATTAGTTGACTGGGTAGTATGAAATGAAAAATGCTTACACATCTGTGTAGATCATTACACAACGTCAAACAACGTGACTATCGGTCTAGATTTCCAGCATAACGCAAGAATTGCGAGAGTTTGGTGTAAATATTCGTCACACACACTAACAACTTTTGTCGAATGCTTAGGTGGAAAAATTGCAATAATCAATTACATGAATTGGACTACTTCACTGATATTAGCAAAATGATCATTTTCAACCTTTTTTGCATCTCCTATAAGTTCATAATATGTATTTTGAGACAATGATGTATGAATTTGGAAAAAAGTGACCTCACAGTCTATCTAGTCACATATTTTCTTGATGACATTCTAGATATTAAAATAATGTGTGTTCTGACGAGGATTGATAATTAGGAACTTGATGCGACAGAAATATTAAATTTTACTTATTTAATTATGTAAATGTCCTCTAAAATTGTTGGTCATAGATTAAATATGTATTGGTATAATTAACTAGAATTGTGTATGTGTGTACTATATGGACATATTGTTTGTACGATTATTTCTGTGATAGAAAAATAACTTTACATATTATACTCAATGGAGATAAATGGTAGCAATGAATATTTTTCTAGAATATAGTGTCGAATTGTTTTGCGATTATATCTGAAAGGTCACTGTATATGAGTCTTGATTAGGAACGGCAAAAATCATCAATGATTTTCAAACAGATATTTTCGATCATAAACATCGATATTACAAAATTGATGTTTTGTTTTCGACATTTTCTTCAGATGGATATATTTGTGCTAAAATATTGATGTTTTCAACAACATTCTTGTGATATTAATACAATTTTATTTGTAGATTGTTCGCATTCAATAGCCATTGACAACCGTCATTAATGTCGATCCTCAGTCAGCATGAAGCCGTTTGCTATTCGCAAACTTTCTCCAGTGTTGTCATTTTTTTTGGATTATTTTGTTCGTGGTAATATCGTTTAACTATTTGAATCTTGACTACATAGAAAATTGATAATAAAATAAAGATGGCAGGCAAATGTAAAGCATACTATATTTTAATCTAATATTAACGTGTTATGTATCACTTTAGAAGCAAGACATTAAACTTGGAAAAGTTTCATCATATTTAAAACATTAATATTTTAAACATCGACGTTTTTGTCCATGTTTTTATCGACATCGAAACCCATTTGGTGATTTATCGAAATATCAATGTTCTGCTAAACTTTGCCATCATTAGTCTTGATACACCTCTTCTCATCAATTTGAGTGGTCATGCCTCAGAATTTCAGAAATGTCCTATATGGTTTGGGGCAACAGTAAGTAATTTGGAGTAAATTATCTTCTACTCACACTTTATCTTAAAAATGCTTGCTCTGTTTACTCTACATTGATTCTTAATTATCAATTCTTAACATTATTTCCTCACAAATATTCACACCAATGATTTCTGAAAAGTTATAATTATTCCCGGAAATATTTTAACTTTCAGTCATAAATATTCAATTTCCAAGGGTAGACAATGATATATCTTCATTCACACATACGTATGTAATATAATAAGGTCATGCGAAACGGATGTAATGCTGAAATCTGCCCGATGTCAACATAAATTGCCAAGCCTGCCAAGCCTAAATTCTGCTGTACTGCATTGAATAATGCGGAATTCTAATAAGGAAAAAGTACTGGTCCTTTGAGATTCCACATGGTGAACATTTTACCAAGGTCAATAACATATGAATTACATAATGTTCCTTTTTCTAATAACGTTTTTCCCTATATTATTTGATAAAAAGCAATTACTAAAGGCAAAATGACCCATATAAATGCGCGGAACATTTACGCTAGTTAATGATAGTTTTTGCTGATTAATTACAACTCTTCATTTAACTACCTACGCGTTACTTCATTTCGAGCGTGGATATTTCTTCAAACGTGATTTGTCTCCTCTCTTCCTCAAGTAACAGTAGACTATTTTTATATATTTCGCGCTTAATATAAAATAACCCTTTGTACACGTAGGTTTCCGCGGCTCGAGTTCGTGACTTCTAGGCCGTCCGGGTGAGGCCGCGTCGTTGGCAGAGAGGCCGACGTTTTGCCTGTCATATCGCAGGCTTCTTCTTAGGTCACTACCCTGAAGAAGCCTGCGATATGAGAGGCGAAACGTTGGCCTCTGTGCCAACAACGCGGCGTCACCCGGACAGCCTAGTAGTCAAAATAACTCTTTATCAGTTTTGTATTTTACTTTTTTTAAATAATTTCTATATTTGTTTGAATGTAAGTAGTTGTAGTCTTCACTGGAAGAGGACGTCACTTCAACTTCTTTACTCCGCTTCGGCTTCGGCTTCGGCAGCGATAGTGAGCATCAGGATACGAACGTCTTTCTCTCACTCCTTGAGCCTCTCTAGAGCCTCTCCAACCGCAAGTGTTTGCCGTGATGACGTCATGGCGACGGCTAGTGAGCCTGATGCTCCAGTCCCGTCTTGGCCATATGTTCGCTGAAGGCGATTGTTGGTTGCATCTGAGCACTGTCGCACAGATCCTCCGCTCCCGCCCACTCCTCCGCTCCCGCCACGCATTGCCAGTCCCCTGATCCAAATCTTACCCACACATCTGCTCACCCCAACGTATCCACCCACCAGCAATCCACACACCAGCCCACCCACTTCCGCAACAACCCACATACCCGCTGTCCCTCTGTCCCGCGCGTTCCATCACCCGTCTGCCACTTCTATCCCGCTCACCAAAAACCTAACCCCATATCTGCCCACTCCCCACAAACCCACTCGCCTATCACCACCACCCCTCTGGGACCCACACTCCAGCTCATCCACTCACTCATCCACCTCACATACGCTCGCCCACCATTATTACGTTATCGCCCCAGATCCTCATTTAGTACAATTCACAAATATTTATAGCATTTAGCCCTCGGAATATACTGATTTCCCTATTTATATTTGATGTCATCTGTTTTTCTAGAACACGCGAATCTGATAAACTTGCACTTACTGGGATTTTATTTCATATCATTTGTGGTAGGCCATGATTTTATCATATCTAAATCAATCTGCAATATTTCTCTATCACGTGCGTCTTTAATTTCCCGATACATGATACAGTCACCTGCAAAAAGTTGTATTTTTTTATTCAATTCCCTGCCAAATATCATTAATATAAGCTATAAATAACAACGGATCTAGTACACATCCCTGTGGAACTCCGGATGTTACTTCTGCCCTCGAAGAGAAATTTGACCCAATTTGCACCCGTTGTGTACTGAAGCTGAGAAAGTCTAAAATCCAGAGAGCAATTCTTCTTTGTTAAGCTTACTATTTTTTGGATTAATTTATCGTGGGGAACGAGATCGAACACTTTGATGAAGTCTATTATAATTGCGTGAATAATGGCACCTTCATCGAGAGAATCAGCAATATCCTGACTGACAGTGACTAGCTGACTCTCACATGAATATTATTTTCTGAAACCGTGTTGCCCCTCGTAAACGATATTATTCTTATCGCAAATTTCGCGTCAGTGTTTTGCCACTAAATGTTCCATTCGCTTACACACTACAGACGTAAGACTTACTGGACGATAATTGCCGACATTTTGACGCGAACCTCCTTTGAAAATTGGGACCTCTTCAATCTATAGGAATACATGAATATGTTTGATGGCGACGCGTCCGCGAGTGCGGAAGTGCGGGGCGGGGCTGGGTTAGACTGGGCTGGGCTGGGTTGGGCGGGGCGGGGCTGGGCGGGGCGGGGCTTGGCGGGGCGGGCTTGGCGGGGCGGGGCTTGGCGGGGCGGGGCAGAGTGGGGCGGGGCAGAGTGGGGCGGGGCGGAGTGGGGTGGGGCGGGGCGGAGTGGGGTGGGGCGGGGCGGAGTGGGGTGGGGCGGGGCGGAGTGGGGTGGGGCGGGGCGGAGTGGGGCGAGGCGGGGCGGAGTGGGGCGGGGCGGGGAGGAGTGGGGTGGGGCGGGGCGGAGTGGGGTGGGGCGGGGCGGAGTGGGGTGGGGCGGGGCGGAGTGGGGTGGGGTGGGGCGGAGTGGGGTGGGGCGGGGCGGAGTGGGGTGGGGCGGGGCAGAGTGGGGTGGGGCGGGGCGGAGTGGGGTGGGGCGGGGCGGAGTGGGGCGAGGCGGGGCGGAGTGGAGCGGGGCGGGGCGGAGCGGGGCGGGGCGGGGCGGAGCGGGGCGGGGCCGAGCGGGGCGGGGCCGAGCGGGGCGGAGCCGAGCGGGGCGGGGCCGAGCGGGGCGGGGCCGAGCGGGGCGGGACCGAGCGGGGCGGGGCCGAGCGGGGCGGGGCAGAGCGGGGCGGAGCCGAGCGAGGCGGGGCCGAGCGGGGCGGGGCCGAGCGGGGCGGGGCCGAGCGGGGCGGGGCCGAGCGGGGCGGGGCCGAGCGGGGCGGGGCCGAGCGGGCCGGGGCCGAGCGGGGCGGGGACGAGCGGGGCGGGGCGGGGAAGGGGCGGGGCGGGGCGGGGCGGGGCGGGGCGGGGCGGGGCGGGGCGGGGCGGGGCGGGGCGGGGCGGGGCGGGGAGCGGAAGGCAGCTTCGCGTGTCGGCGGCTAACGCAGGCCTCTGTTGACGCGGGTGGGTGCACCGTCTAATGCGGTCTGCGGTTTGGGAGCGAGCCCGAGTTCGACCTGTGTCGCTGCCTCTGACCTTCAACCCACGTGTGTCTCCGGAGAGAGATTGGACTGAAAGTGGAAAGCGCACTGGGAGTTAAGCGGTAGTCCTTACACCACAGATGCCTCACATCGGCTAGTCTCAATTTCAGTCATACTAATTTGTAGTTGAAACTCGATGTTAGAAAATACAGCACATAAATGTCATCGTTTTCAAATCTCATAAGTCCTTCTTACTTTTTGAGATGAATTAGAAAGATATTTTCGCGGCACTTGACCTTGAACGTGTGGCTCCAGAGAGAGTTTCGGCTGAAAGTGAATACCGCACTAGGAATAGCCCCGAGACCAGTGATATCAGGGTCTCCTACTTGTGCCAGTGGCACTATGGCAAGCCATGATCTTCTCAGCGCAACTAGCGTCGGGAAAGAAAACTATCAGTAGTAACCCCGCTATTTTCCAACTTGGTGGAATCGCATGTAAAACAGAGGATGTGCTCAGAAAAATAAAAGTAAAAATATAAATATAAAACAGATAAACGTTCTTAATTTTATTTATCAAAATCCCGCCTACTCGTATTCCCTGTGTAAAGCGTAAAAGCTTTCAGGCCGACTTTGGCTACCTCCTGTTCTCGTGTGTAGAGGTGATCAACTGCGTAGAAGCGTAATTTCGTCGTGATACCAGTGCCATGGTCTCTCGCTGGTGGCTTCGACTTTGAAATTGAGACTGGCCGATTTGAGGCATCTTTGGAGTCTGGAGTAGTTATGACAGTCATGATAATTTTGAAAGCGTGGAACGGAGAAGTTGGAACGCGGTGTTAAAATTATAGCACATAAATGTCACCGTTTTCAAATCTGACAAGGCTAACTAACTTTTTTGAGATACGTTAGAAAGAGATATTTTCGAGTAAAATATTTCAAACATTTAAAATGTGCTCATTTTTTCTCTCCGCTGGTTGAGAATTCCAGATCGTGATCGCCGTCTAAACCATCTTATGTACAACAAGAATGATAGTATCATTATCACTGAAGAATATACATACAACCCTAAACGAATGTTGCCTATAAAAGGGAAACCTCGGTGTCCCAAGAATTCCACGTGTTTCATGGTTTATCAGTATCAATGCAGGGCGTGACTAAAGAGATTTCCGTAAGTACCAAAATCTCACTGACATACAGATATACAATGAAGGGCTGATTGGAAATAGTTAAAAACTTATTTAGCTAGCAGTAGTAGCTGTTTCTTGATTGAGGTGGCATAGTGCGCCAGGAAATTCTCTCCGCAGTGGCGTTGGTGTGAGTGGTGGCAACAAAGCTTACGTTGGTAGCACGATCTGCAGCTTCTAACAAATAAAAACTTAAATTGCGTTCTCACCGCAATCTTAACAGATGCTGAAAATGTCCTCGTCTGTTGTTTCCCAGTGATCTGGGTGCTACCAACATCAATGCAATTTTTAATAAGAGCCCCTGATTCGGTCGGTCCGGAGAGACTTTTCTTACGCACTCTATGATATATGAAATATTTTATATCGAAGTATGTGAGGCTCTTCAACGATTTTAAAAATGTTTGAAACAAGATGTTGAAAGCAGTCAACTATTAGTAATGTCGATCAGAAAGAATGAACTGCACCTCCTACACACATTTCGAATTGTCGTGGTAACAAGTGCGCAGGAAAGTACGAGCAAAAGAACAAAAGACTAATTACAGCCTCAGATTTATTGAATACAAATAGAATTAAATGTAATTTCTGACCGAAATCACATTATAGTCAAGACTGTTTTTCGAATGTTAGTCAAGACTGTAGGTCAACCGAAACGATCCATCCAGGCGATCCGAATTTTCAATCGCGTACTCAATTTAAAGGCGCACTGTCTTTTGGCATTGCTCCCCTGGCGTTAGCGGTAGTTGTGGCGTCGCCGCCAGCAGCGCGGCCGACGTGAGAGCGTTGGCATTTCCGGCGCCCTGCCCATTTTCCTCGTAGCCCACTTGCCACCCGGTCCTACACGGAACGCACACGAGGCCTTGGCGCCGCCACATGCGAGCGCCTGCCTAGCAGCCAGTGTTTGCTGGAGCGATGGGCTTGAATCACGTGGCGAAGACAGGAAACTCGACATAACTCCTTACTTGGAGCTGCGCATAAATACAGGTCGCTGAACGGCTCACGATACGGGGGTTAGTCATAATGCTGAGCCGTTGGTTCTGCAGCTTCTTAGAGCTTGAGGTTCTAAGGATCGAGTTCTCGTCACTGGTTACATAAGTCGAATGCACTGTGTCGAAAGTAATTGGAACGGTCAGTTGCACTAACAAAAATCCAAGGTGAAGATATCTCTGAGAAATATTGTAGTTGACGTCTGATATATTGGTAACTGTGCGTGGAACCCGTACAGCCAAATATCTAAAGCGTGTATTTTTTCCCACAGCTTATCTAAAGTACAATAAGTTTCTTTAATGGCTGGACTGTCATAAGCATATATACTGTGGGTGTGTCCAAAGCTACAAAAACCCATTGAGTTTCCACACCGTATTGAATTATCTGATATGTTGAAAGGGAAGAAAATAACTTTAAAAAATATGAAGCACTACTGCAGTTATTGTTACGATCTTTTTCGATGCAACTAAACGTTTGAATAAAAAAATTGGTTTTATTGAAACTCACTTTGCGGAAAAACTGACAAAACACCCATTAGTAGACAAACCTTTGAATACGAAAATAAAAGGTTGCATTCGGGGACCAGGAAACGATGCATCGAGAATAAATGACGCTTCCGGTCATTATGTTAAAAAGGAGGTCAAATGTACCGCAGAGGTGACATCTACTTAAGTGATAGGATCCTCTATTTTCAATCTACAGCTACGAGACCTACGCCAACACTATGGCTCTCCTGCGGTTGCTCTTGTTTCTGAAATGTTTCCTGTCTCTGATAATCGTCGTGCACAGTTGGGGACTGATGGTAAGTATGACTGAAAGAAGCCATTATTCATGGTATTAGACCTCTGAGTTTTTAAAGTTTTTAAAGTAGGTTTTTAGGTTGTTCGTTAACGACTCTTAGAGGACGGTTAACATATTTTTTCATACCTAAGAACACATTTTTTCATACCTAAGAACAAAGTACATTTTTTACCCAGCATTAATTTTTCGGTTTCTTAACAGTAGAACGGAAATATTTTAAGAATATCAAAGAACAGTAAAAGCTCATCCTAAATGGCAATTTTCTTTGAAACATTTTAGATAGTTTTTTGGAAAACGGCGCTTAAGCGCTACTGTAAATTCGAAATTTGAAGATGTTTTTCACGGAAAATTGTTGAGTTTCGAAAAATTTCTTTTCTAGTCATTTTAAGCATTTTAACTCATAAATCAAATAGCGTTTACAAATTCCTGGAAATGTGCATATTACCGGCGTTAAACATCTTTAAAAAATTATATATGTGTAATTTTTGAAAAAAGAAAAAAATACTCAGAAATTAACTTAATATCGTATTAAAGAATGCAATTGGCACTATCCTTTCGAAAATTTTAAAGAAAAACTGAGGATTCATTTTTGAGAAAATTTTGAAACTGTCCCAGGTGCTTCATGTAAAGTACCTCCAAAAACTAATGATTTTCAAAATCGCAGTGCCTTGAATCAGGCCAAATTAACAGAGGTTTCTTCAATTTGGAAAAAATACTACGCATGGTTTAATCGCTGGGGTTGTGCACATACACCAGACGGACGGGCGGAGAGACAGGCAGAGGGACGGTCGTTTTTGAAAAACAGAACACTTTTTTGGTATCAGGGGACCCCCAAAACGTGTATTTCCATATTTTGAAATCTCGAAATCGATTTTAGCGCAGCATCACATAACTTTCCCTATACTATGCATATTACTCCGTACATATGTATGTATAGGGTAAACTAAAAACGAGTATGAGCAAGGTGAAAAATATGTCATCTGTACGTGGTGCAGTAAGTTGGAACATGATTGTGGCGATAAGTGCGGCGCTGACAGGCGTTCCTATAGTATCATGTTCAGCATTTCTCTACATAAGGTCATGTACATGAGTGAATAGAATATTCATTGAGAACTAAAACATGCAACGTTCGATATTTAAATGAAAAACTCTAATGTTTTCTTTCGTGTGATGACGACAAAGTCTGTGAGGGATGTATTCAAGATATCTTCTGAACTGAATCAGTTTGAAAGAAAAAGTTATTATTGTAAGAGAATTTCATAATATGAGAAATAGTAGTGTTGGGGAAATGGTATAAATGAACAGTTTATTATTGTGAAAGAGAGAATTGCATAGTAATGGATTTGCATTGAGTAAAAGGAGAAAATGAGGCTGGTGTAAATGATAATATGTACATTTTAATATTTGAGAATTAAGATTAGTTAAAATATTTGAGGTTTGTTGCATCTGAAATTAAACTAATTTGTGATCTAAAAAGGGAGATATTCCTGATATGTATGGGATTTAAATCGGAAGAATAAGAATTTGGGGAAATCAGGAAAGGTTGAATCAAAAGTGGGAGAAAAGTGTGATATATTTGATTTGTATTGTAATATGTTAAATTTTATAATTTCAAAAGGGAAAAGTGTAGCTTTTTCAGATGCAGGAAAAATAAGGTTATTTGTGATTCTTTTCCAGTTATTTTTTTATTTATCTGAAATGTAATTGTATGAAGTCACATCAAGAAGAAAGGATTGATTGTTTAAAGAGATTGTTGAAGTTTTGAATTTCTTTGTTTTGGTTGGTTTGTGCGATATGTTTCAAGAAACGAGTGAAAGGATTAATAGTAATTTATGCAATTAGTTTATAATGTTAAGCTTGATTGCATGAGTACATGTTTTGAAAACGAGCGACCCTAGGAGCGAGTTTTCAAATTTGTACGAATGTAATAAAGCAACATTGTAAACGAGTTGCATACTACATTTTTTGTATCACAGCATTATACATTTATAAGAGAGTCAAACTTAATGTTGCGAAACAACTTCCCTGTGACGACTCGCGTATTTGACATCGTGCGAGTAAACGGTGGTCGGAAGTTCCGTTTAGCTCTACCTCCCCCCGATTCTCTCGCTACGATTGGCTGAATGTGTGATAACGCAATCATTCGTGACATGAAATCTAAGACGTCATCATTTGTGCCGTAAAATACCCGATTATGAACGATTTCATGCAACAGAAAAGGTTCTTTTATAATGCTGGAATACAAAAAAGGCTATTATCGTGTCTTGTTATTTTGTTTCATCTGTCATTTACCTGATGGTCTTTGTCGGAAGCCTGATGATCAAAATAATCAGACAACAGTGTGGAATTCATTATTATTAATATTATTATTAATAATAATAATATTAATATTAATATTATTATTAATATTATTATTATAACTAATTATTATTAATATTATTATTATTATAAAGAATTAAAAGACACACTAAGAATTAATTATAAAAAAATCAGAAATGACATAACAAAAAAAATCCAGCAGCAAAAGAAAGAATATTTTAACAAACTATTTGAAAATAGCAGAAACGACATGAAAAACACTTGGAAAACAATAAATAAACTACTTGGTGTACCAGAAAAAAAATCTTTAGATGAAGTCATAATAAGAAATTTAGGGAATAGTAACTCAATCGAACAAATAGTAGAAAGATTTGCTATCACTTATCAACAACAAACGGAAGACATTGTACATAAATGTAACCTAGCAGTCCTACCAAAAAATGTAATAACACAAAGTAACTCTTTTTACTTGCCTGATATCACATTAGAGGAAACTAGTTCTTTAATTAAAGGGATGGACTGTAATAAAGCTCCAGGAATTGACAAAATAGCTATAAGAGATATAAAAATGAACAGCAACTCAATAACACCAATTATAACGAAAATTATCAACTTAAGCATTAATGAGGGAACTTTTCCAGATGAATTAAAAGTATCCATTATCAGACCAATACATAAAGGAGACAGTCTTTCAAGCTATGAAAACTATAGGCCAATTTCCATATTAAACACAATAAGTAAAATATTCGAAAAATACTTATCGCAAAGACTGACCAACTACCTGAAAAAATTTAAAATAATAGATAAAAATCAATTTGCATATCAAAAAAACAAAAGCACCACAGACTTATTGGAAAACCTAGGAGAAGTATTAAATGAAAAATTACACAAGGGATTGCATGTGATAGCATTGAGCTTACGATGTAATAAGCCATGAAAAGATGTTAGATGCACTGGAAAGCGTAGGGGTTAGAGGCAAAGTCTTACAGTTATTTAAAAGCTATCTAGAAGGAAGATCATTTAGGGTAAAAATAGATAATACTTATAGTGAAATAAAAACTGTGAAAAGGGGAATTCCACAAGGAAGTTTCCTAGGCCCCATACTTTATCTAATATTTGTGAACGACTTAAAAAATTATCTAGAAAATGGTTCCCATTATATGTATGCGGATGACAAGATGCTATTATCTATAAACAGAGACCAAAAGAAGGCAGAAATGGAGTTACAGGAGAAATTTGGAATATTTCAAAAATGGTGCCATGATAAAGGTTTAATTATAAATAAGAAAAAGACCAGAATACTGCATATTACAGCTCCAAAAATTGCAAGAGCACAAGTTAAAATATTCTTTCACAAAGCTGACTGCATACACAAAGACTTTAAGAACTGTCAATGTAATAATATAATTAATTCTGTAAGCAAACTGAAGTATTTAGGTGTAACTTTTGATCAAAATCTGAGCTGGAGGGACCACATCTTGGAATTAAGCAAAAAAATCAGAACATGTGTTTGGAAACTAATGAGAATTAAAGATTTCGTATCCTATAAAATTTTCAAATTGGTTTACTTCTCATTAATTGAGTCTCTGATCAGGTATGGAATTGGAGTATGGGGAGCTGCAGCAAAATCGCATGTTGATATTATTCAGAACCTGCAAAATAAATGCATTAAAAGCCTTAATGAAAAAATAAGCAGAACAAACCTAACCCTGGAAGTGAGTGCAGCAATGCATGGAATCATGACCTTTAAAAAACTGTATGAATTCCAAATTCTGCAAAAAAACTATTTCAATGAAAAATTCAGAAAAATCAGTGGGCACAGCTATGAAACTAGGAAAAAACACAATTTCATACTTCCAGACACTTTTAATAAATTTGGAGACAGGATGCTTAACACAGCCATTCCAAAACTGCTGAATTCAATGCCAGATGAAATATTAAAAGTTACATCTAAAAGGGAATTGAAAAAAAAAATTAAAAGAATGGTACACAAGATACTAGGCATAACATGAAAATAGACAGCTCAGGAACTTTGTTAATTATTTACAACTAAATCTTCACTGATACAGTAAACTACCTCTTCACAAGATTCAAATTTGTAAGAAATGTATAATGTTCCTGTTACACTCATTCAGTTATTTGGTTTTAATTTAGTTATGTAATTTCTTTTTTGCTTTACAATTAATGTGTAGTTAAGTTAATAATTGGATGATTGTGATTTCTTTTGCGTGTTGAGTTTCGTCAATGCAGGATTTTATGTTGTGAATTATGTACAACTAAATTTTCATATAGTAAAAGTTACATCTAAAAGGGAATTGAAAAAAAAAATTAAAAGAATGGTATTCATTCATGGTTATCGCAAGATGATAATTTGAAAATAATGTATCTTTTACTCTCAGTCAGTTTCATTATTTGTTTGTTTGTTTTTGTTATATTTTACATAATATTTTGATTGTAAGTTGTCTACAAGTAATTATGTCAATTGTTAATTGATCTCTGTATAGACCACACTTTGTTTGTGTATCCTATAATTTGTTGACTTGATTTGTCACCATAAGTCTTCAACATGCTAATTAAGTACATCTTAATACTCATTTTTGCCTGTTGCCAACTGCCATCTAGTTTTATTTATTTACAATCCATTTGTTAAGTTAGAGAATAAGTGGAATCAACAACGGTAATACAAAAAAGATAAAAAGAAAAAACAGAACAAAACAAGCGTACAATGTAACAAAACCCCTCTCTGACAAGTACATAAAGTACTTAGAGAGGGTTTGAAGTGTACTGAATAAGATAAAATAAATGTAATGAATATTTTTAAATTTAAACCTGATAAGACCAGAATTTATAATGAAAGGTTAAATAGGATGTATAATGTATGTAAAGTAGTCAAACAAAATTGGTATTCTTTCTTACTGTTTTTTTTTATGGTGATGGTTTTTGTACACTGTCAATGTAATTCTTTTGGAAATAAAATTATTATTATTATTATTATTACTATATTAATATTATTATTATTATTATATTAATATTATTATTATTATTATTATTATTATTATTATTATTATTATTATTATTATTATTATTATTATTATTATATTAATATTATTATTTTTATTAATATTATTATTTTTATTAATATTATTATTATTATTATTATTATTATTATTATTACTATTACTATTCCTACCACTGAGTTTCTCTGAGTTGATAAGAGCTGCGCGTTGTAAATTGATCGAAGCGAGTGAACTCCGACCGGGTCCAGTAAGAACGGTCCCGCACGCAGGGTAAGGTTACAATATAGGCCCAGGTTTTACTTTTCAATAATATTCTTAAAGCTGTATTTCAATTCTTCTATTATAAATCCGACAAATTGAGAAAATATGAAAAAAATTAATTCAGGCGCGGATAGGTAGCAGTTGGGGGAGTGGATGGGACAAAGCCAACAAGCTACCCAAGACTAAGCAGGTTAGGCAACTAACTAGTACAAGAGAGTGTGTGCCCTTCTGCGGCATCACTACTTCAAATTGCCACCATCAACACATATTTTTATTTTGAAATTTTAGGGAAACAATGGAAAACAAATTTGAGAAAATGTCGTTTGAGCTTTAATGAATATGCCCGATTTTCAGCTTATTTTCACTTAAAAATGTTATTTCCACAAATCGCACCAGTACTCCTTTGAAGGGCAATTGGATACACAATTGAAAGTAATTGAAAAATACATATGTAATTTCAATATTCGTATGAACGTGCCAGACATACCAAAACTAGTGATGCTACAAAATGGAAATCCTTCTCGTACTAGTTAGTTTCTCTTTCTCAGTTAAGACTGCTTCGGTATTGTGCCACCCTGTTTCGGCTGCCATCTGACGGCGCCAAAAGGACCTACCGGGAACTCTAATGATTCCATCCGCATTTCTGGGAAGAATTCGCAGTGAAGAATCCCTCTCGATTCTCAAACACGCAACAATGAAAAAAATCAGGCATGAAATCAAAATTATATGTGCGATTTGAAACATAAATAGAGATATAACAATTTATGTGTTCAGCATCCTAAGAGATTTACTCACATAATTAGGAAGTTGAAATGTTTTTTTTCTTTTCATTTTATAACAATGTCTTTTAGTACAGACATACATTTTATGTGAAGACTAAAGGAAATGGCATATTTTTATAGAACATTTTTCTTTCATTTTTCGTCGATTTCGACTAATAAGTCGCAATTTTTACCTTTTTAGACATTTTTAAAGCATTTATCGCAGATTTCATCAGCTTTTGATATAATTTTAATGGTACTTGCTTCAAATACTCTTTATGAGATGCAACAAGTTCCTGAGTAGTCTATTTCATTTATTCGCTCAGAAGGTCTAATGTCAGCGTTGCGAGACTGCAGTTTAAATTTCCTGGAATTCCTGTCAGCGCCATTGTCAATTCGGCCGATTTTGGGATAGCTAAAGACAGAGATTTCCCGGTAAAAAAAAGTCCAAGCCAAAATTTTGCAAGCTGAGTTTATTTGAACGAAAGGAAGAAGCCACTACTACTTCAGTAACATAATCTAACAGCTTGTGTTGTTCGTATGAACTGATTTTGATTGAATTTTTAACGTTATTTTTCTTCGCTTTTAAGGCATTTTAAAAAATGTTTTAAGTTCTTTTGATTGATCATTCTGGCGATGTTTAAGTCAGCAAAATCCGCCCCCTACTAATAATATTGAGGTATGACTGAACTCCATTGTATGAAAGAACTCCATAATACAAAATGTGTCGGTTTTCGTTGCAGGGCCCCTACAAAACCATCCACATAAACAAGCTCGAGTGCTGCCCGGTAGTGGGCGACACCAGCGACATGTTAACATTGGACCTCAAGATGAAGGGCTCTGCCGCCGGCCGAGTGGCCACGGGCTTCTGGAAAGCCCCGCACCCTGTGGGGGAAGGCGTTCTGGTATCACGAACTTCTCCATCACGTCTAACCACTGCTTGTTGCACTATGCAGTTTGCTTTCTCTCTCAGGGTTGACTTCTCGGTGTCTCGGTCCGTCGACCTCTTGCTCCTTGACAGCTTGCTCCCTCCCTCGACCTTTCTCTCCCTCGGCATCTCGCATCCTCGACCTCTCGCATCCTGGACCTCTCGCTTCCTCGACCTCTCGCTTCCTCGACCTCTCGCTTCCTCGACCTCTCGCTTCCTCGACCTCTCGCTTCCTCGACCTCTCGCTTCCTCGACCTCTCGCTTCCTCGACCTCTCGCTCCCCCGACCTCTCGCTCCCTCGACCTCTCGCTCCCTCGACCTCTCGCTCCCTCGACCTCTCGCTCCCTCGACCTTTCGCTCCCTCGACCTCTCGCTCCCTAGACCTCTCGCTCCCTCCCTCGATATCTTACGTGACCTTTTTTTCCTGCTTTCTCTCTCTCTCTCGCTTACTTAACCTCTTTCCCCTTAACTCTCGCTCACTTGACACCTATCTCACACTCATTCGACATCTCTATCAGTCACTCGACCTCTCTCTCACTCGCTTGAGGTTTCACTCACCATACATTTCTCTCACTCAGTCGACCTCTCTCTCACTTCCTCAATATCTCTCTCACTTACTCGACCTCGCGCTCTCTCACTAACTCGACCTCCTTCCCCCTTTCTCACTCAACTTTCCTCTCTTTCACTCGACCTCTTTGTCTCTCGCTTGCACACTCATGTCTTTCGTTCACTCCTCTCAACCTGTCTCGCTCGTATCTTTTCACCAATTCTCTCTTTCTTTTTTCTTTCTTTATTTGATCACTCACTCACCCTTGGTTGGTTGTGTTCCTTGCAGGGAAGTGTTGTGGTGTTTCAATGGCTCAATGGCTGGCGCAAAACGTTCACGTACGAAATCACGAATGACATATGCGAAGGTGGAATGAAAACAGCACCGGATTTAATGGCAATAATCGCCAACGCAAGTGGTGTGCCTTCAAAGTGTCCATTACCCAAGGTCTGTAGTGCATTGTGGTAAGCTCAGGCTATATGCTAAAATGTGATATTTAGAGTAACACAACTCCATTGACACTAATTCTGAGCTATTGATGTTTAAAGTGTTATGATCATGCAAAAATTGGGGAAAGAAGTTTGACAAGCAATTGTGTGTTTCTTTTTCTTATATGATATATATTTTTTTTCTGAAGAGTAGATAAATAAGAATATACACTGATGTTATTGAAAATCGTAACACCAAGGAGACATACTATTACGTTGAGATTTATTCCACCGATTAGGAATGTTACAATATACAAATGAATAGAATTACAGAACTGTATGTGCATTTTGACCTTGAGTATTTAGTACGGGGTAAAGCCGCCAGACGCTGTCTTTAGAGCCACTACACGTCGTAGCATGGATTCAAAGATATGCTCCTGGAGAACACACTGCCACGCGGGTTATATGTGTGACCACAAAACAAATATAAATAAAAAATGAATTTTTGTTTTCGAGATTGTTGTCAGACCTGACGACTCGACATGTTTATCTATGTTTGTCGACGCGGTGAATCCGAATCTGAAACCAGAAGTATGTCACCAACATCCATTTGCCACCACCAAATCGCAAAAAGCCATCCACAAATTTACAATCCACAATTTCACGGTGTTCTTTTTTTTGCGATTAAAACAATGGAAGGTGGTAGCGCGACTCTTGCTTTAGTTTCAGATTAAGCGCGTCGTCATACATAGAGGAACATGTGACAAGTCTTTGGGTCTGACAACAACCCGCGAAAACAAAAAGTACAATGATTTGATGTGATTTTGGGATTTAAAAAAAATGGAGAGTCATGACGCAATTATGACTTCAGATTCGGTTTCATCACGTCAAAATACATTGAGAAACGTGTTTCAAGTCTGTGGGTCTGATTACTTTTTTTTGTGTGTGCCTGTATTATCGATTTCATAAAACAGATTACACGCGAATTTAATGTATGTAGTATGTAGTATTTAATGCTGTTTTAAGTGTACTCATTTAAATGAATGTACACACATTCATTTTTCATCGTCTTCATGTCGTCCGGATTATAACTACTTGCCAGTCTCAGCGAAGTATGTGTGTTGTGTGCTTGGGATTAATACAATCCCATCAAGCTTACCCTGCTTCTTCTTCACTTTAACCTTCTTTGCTGAATGTTAAATCGGCCTTTTATTGACATTTGTTGGATATATTGGCCGTATTTTTAAACTGTTTGTCTCCTCCTTACAGGCGTTTCGAAATTTAACTTCAAAGAAAACAATGTACTGTTTTAAAGTTGCCACACCAATATAAGTAGCTTGTGTTTGATAAGTTTAATCAAACTAATGTTTGAGTTAGTTGCAGACATGTTGTTCATTTGTACTTTCTCTTATACGTACGTATCTACGGAGTACTATTAATACGGATATTCGGAGTAATAATATTGATAAATGTGCGAAATAATTTTATTTTTATGTGGCTGATCTTAATCGTCAATATCTCTGAAGTCACTAGAAATACCCCAAAAATGACTCATTACGAGACACTTTGAACACAAAGAGTCTGCACCACAGACGTTTCACATCCATCAAAAGAAATAAATTGCGATATCAAGTGGTCCAATTTTCTTTTCATTCGCTATGTACAAAACATAAAAATTTGGTTTTGCTACTTTCAGAATAGAAGTAAACCACTTGAGCGGCACTGCAAATATTTTACTCCATTTTTCTAAAAAATGGAGTATGAATCATAATTACTCGTATATAAAACGTACATTGAAGAGCCAAAAAAACAGGTACATCAGCCTAACATCGTGTATGGCTCCCACGAGCACGAAGAAGGGCCGCAACACGATTTGGCATGGACTCAACTAATGTCTAAAATAGTGCTGGAGGTAATTGACCCCATGAATCATTCAGGTCTGTCCATAAACTCGTTAGAATACGAGAGTGTGGAGATCTCTTCTGTATTTACTTTACTGTCCGGGTGACGCCGCGTCCATGGCGAAGGTGCCGACGTTTCGGTCGCCATTCTGCGACCTTCCTCAGGGCGTAAGGTCGCAGAATGGCGACCGAAACGTCGGCACCTTCACCATGGACGCGGCGTCACCCGGACAGCCAAGTAAATACTGATTCCGTCCGCGGAAGCCTACGCTCTCACTAGATCTCTTCTGAACAACACGTTGCAAGGCCAATCCCATATATGCTCAATAATTTTCATGTCTGGTGGGATTTGGTGGTCAGTGGAAGTTTTAAATTCCTTGAGCCACTCTGTAGCAATTCTGGACTTGTAGGCTGTCGCATTGTCCTGCTCAAATTGCCCAAGTACGTCAGGATGCACAATAGACATGAATGGGTGCAGGTGATCAGACAGGATGCTTACGTACGTGTCACCTGTCAGAGTCGTATCTAGACGTACCTGGGGTCCCATATCACTCCATCACTCCATCATCACGCCCCACACCATCGCAGAGCATCTACCAGCTTGAACAGTCCCCTGTTGACATGTAGGGTCCATAGATTCATGGGGTTGTCGCCATACTCGTACACGTCTATCCGCTCGAAAGAACGTGAAAGGAGACTCGCCAGGCCAGACAACGCGTTTCCTGTCATCTATAGTAGGTGTAGAAGGATTCAGGCGAGGCGTAAGGTTTTGTGTCGTGCAGTTGTCAAGTGTACACGAGTGGGCTTTCATATCGATTATATTTCGTTGAATGTTTTGGACGCTGACACTTGTCGATGGCCCAGCATTGAAATCTGCAGCAATTTGCGGGAATGTTGTATTTCTGTCACATGTAATAATTCTCCTCAGTCTTTGTCGGTCTTCGGGTTCTTGCACGATCATTTTGCTGCCGCAGCGATGCCGGAGGTTTGATGTTTTACCGGAGTCCCGATATTCATCGTGTAATGGACATGAAAATGGACGGGAAAATCCAAATTTCATCGCGACCTCGGAGATGATATTCCCCATATCTCTTGGGCCGACTAAACCAAGTTGAAACTCGCTTACATCGTGATAAACAGCCATTGCAGCAGCAATAACCGATCTAACAACAGTGAAAGTCACTGGCTGTCTCATAAAGTTGCTGCCGACCGGCGCGCCGTATTCTGATTGGTGCCAGATCTCTTTATTTCAATTTTTTGGCTCTTCATTGTATAAATGTATAAATAATACACAAACTATAAAAAAATCAGTAACCTCTCCATTTTCTGCAGTCAAGGTTTTCGTGTTTAACCACCCTACTGAAGGGAGAACACAGAAACATGAATCAAACGTCCACTTTCATTAAGTAGTCACCTCAACTAACAGTCATTCTTTCGTGGAACTAATTGATTTTTCCATTACCCAGTGTAAATATTCCCGTTTTATAGCAGCCATCTACCTAAACGGTCATCTAAAAGTCATCTATCTAAAGAATCAAACTTCAATGGTCAGCGTCCATTTCGTAAATTGGCATTAATTAAGCGATTTAGAACCAAATAATAATTAGCGCGGATTGATTTAATATCTTCCAACAATGAAAGATTACAGCGAATAATGTCATAAAGAATCGCAGATCTCACAGGGGGATTATTTGTTGTTTCACGAAATAAATGCTCTTCTTGAATTCACATTTCTATGATATTTCGTATTTCATTTGAATGAAACATTTCAATTCAAAATATTATAAAATTTTGGCGTATTTCGAGCTTTTATGATAGCATTTGCGTAACGTCCTAGCCGATGCTGGTGATTCTTCTGTAACACGCTCTTTGGGCAGGTCACACATCAAAATGGTCGAAAACTCTCGTTTCCTCTTGTCAATTTACGACTTTTTACGCAGGAAATGTCTGATTGGCCTGTTCACTCAAGCGTATATTACAAAATGAATCGGTTGCCTTTGCTACTTGATCGACAGTACAGCGCTAATCGGCGGTAGGTTGAAGTGTATCGAAAGTTTAATCGCGTAATCGCGAAATAGCGGTTAGAAATTGAGGTCCCTGCAGAAAGGACTGTAAATACAGAAAATGTTTAAAATACAAATGACCTTTTTACACTTCAAAAAGTGACAATAATTCAAGCAAACGTGTAGAAAATGAATATAATATGTTGCTAAATACCAGTGTTAATTCTTGTTAAATATAAACTAGTGGTGCTGCAAAATGTCACGGACTTTCCATTATGCGTTTACTATGTCCATTGTTATCGGCTAGCTATTCGGACTTGCACATACTCTTGCCAGTTGCCATATATTGCCGCCCAAAATGCATTTTTTTAAAAATATTTCTTAAATTTTCGGCTTCCTTACAGTAGAATCGACTTATTTCTTAACATATATTAAAGAACAGTAAAACCTGGTCTCAAATAGCAAGTTTGAGCATGTTTTAAGAAAATGGCATTTAAGCACTCCTGTAAATTCGAAATTGGAACTTCTATTCACAGAAAACTATAGAGTTTACGAAAAACCTCATATGACGTCATTTCAATCACTTCTAGTCACAAATGAAATAGTGTTTACAAATTGCTGGAAATAAACATATTAAAGCGTGAGATGTCTTTAAAAAATTTTACATTTGTGTATTTAAAAAAAACAATGAATACAGCAAAATTAATTCTATATCATTTTAATTCGTGGAATTAGTACTACCTGTTGTAAACGTTTGAAGAAAAAACTTGGAGCCGTTTAGAGAAAATGGTGTTTGAGCGTTTCTGAAAATGCGAAATGTTGAGATCATTTTCACGGATAACACTTGAGTTTAAGGGAAAATTTATTTTCCCTGAAGTATATGGGTAGGTGATTCATAGGTTTTACATAAGTGAACGGTTTGAAGCAAATTTGAAACATCCAATTCGACTTGCTTGGCAGTCGTTTCCAGGTCAACTTATTTCATCAACTAATTCAATTATACGAAAAAAATTAACATTCCTCCTTCATTTACCACTCAAATAGATACAAATATAAACATTGATTACTATGGGATTCATTTATTTGCTGACTAAATTAAGTAGTTTCAGGAACTTCTTTTCATAAAGGTAATTTAATTTCCACTGTTTCAGGGGAAACATGAAATCGTGGACTTGCCGCTGAACATCAAATTTGAGAAGTTTCCCAACTTACCCTACGGTCGGTTTCGACTGCGGGTCAAACTTCAGAAGAAAAATAAGCCTTTTGGATGTTATTTCGCGGAGGGCAATATTGACCCTGCAGCAAAGAAAAACGGTTAAAAGTGGAGGAGTTTTCCTTATGGTCTATTTTTAAAGCTTATTTGAAAATAAATTATGTTCACATGCTCCAATTTTCTCATAAAGCAAAATTATTAAAAATGTATTAGACACTTGAAAAACGTTCATAATATTAATTGCTGTGATTATTACACTTTCACTCTATGTAAATAAAATTAAAGTGCCAGTCTATGATTTCCATATGTCTTATGGTTGCATGTGGTTATGTGATACTAGTGGACCCGACAATGCTTCACTAATACACTTCAGTTGCTACTAGTCACGTGATTGATAATAGCATTTTATACTACGCTCTTCAAAATTTCAATATATGACTTTCTCGCGAGTATGGGTTTGGCCCAGTTTTGGCATGATTGTCAAGAATCCTATTGTTAAAATGTTCTTCTTCATGTTGGGGCATGCATTCGCTGACACTACCTTAGAGAAATTTGATTTACTTGTCCGAGATAACGTTCAAGTAATAATTCCGGCCGATATTTCACAGTCACAGGGAGCGCAGAATATGCAGCGAAGACACGCTTAACACTTGAGTGTGAGGGGGGGGGGTAGAGCTTCTGTTCAGGGACGATTGAGTTATTATAAACTCACAAATCAAAATGAACACCACCACCATTTTGCGCGTATGTGCGACATAGGCATATTCCCATGGTACTATACTATAACCTTCGCGTAAGTATTTGCAATAAGTTAACAAAGTTTTATCGCAATCAAATGAACGGTACGGCATAAAATAAAACAAATATTGAGTTTTATATATTAAAAAAAATATCCACTTAGTTTTTGAGAGCATAAACATTAGTTTACGAGTGTAAACAGCACTTAATAATTTCACTGAAAGTCATTAATTTATTTTAATCATTCCCAATTTAATCTTTACTTTCTCGTATTATTGCACAAAAGGGTAGTAATGCTACAAACTATTTATGTCGAGATTTTGACGGATATACACGTTTTAGGGTTACCTGAAGCGAAAAAGTGATCTATTTCAAATCTCCAGCGCAGTCTATCTGAGCGTTCGTATTTGCACAAAACTGGTGTGCATGTTGTTCACAAGTGTCAGGTTTTCTCCGAAATTTATATTCACAAATTTATCTAACCACACTCAATGTCTTTCAAATTTGAAAGAGAAAATTAGCTTAAATGTCAATATAATCATCAGTTAACAATAAAATATCTAGCTTCTATGTGTACATTATTGAATAATTTCTTAATAAGTGAAAAAAAAGTGAGTGAGTACACAGTATAATAATGAAATTTATCACTGAACAAAAATTAGCGATTTTATGTAGTTCAATACCCTGATGACAATGATGAAAATCATTGTTTTCTATCACTTAAAATTTTCTATGACTTTGCTTTTACAGAAGTAATTTTATCTGCGCTCGGCTGTATTATTTATGTTGTCGCGGCGCTTATAACATTAGGTTACTTGTGGAATATTATTGTCTAGTTGTGGTAGTAGAGAAGGAAGGAGGAGATAACTCTTTGGGGTAGGTAAAGGGAAGTTACAGTTGCATCAATCAATCGATAGTGAGATCACTCACAACCTACTCTTGAAGTTTGTAAATCCACTAACGTGAAGAATATTGTTTGTGAGTGTTTTCGTGTTTCTTATACTCAGCGATGTCTAGAAAGAGTGTTAATTCATCAACCCTTTTCTGTTATGTGTGGCGAGTTCACGGCAAAATCTTAAAAGACATACCATTTCTCCGATCGTCAAAAAAGCGTACGAGTTGTGTTTTGAATCGAAGGTAGATGAGGGTACGTGTTTAGCCCCACAAAATGGTTGCTCACGTTGCCCCCGCTTATTGAGAGGCTAGTTGCATGGAACTCGCCTGTCTATGCCATTTGCCATACCACAGTTGTGCAGGGAAACTAGAGATCGTATTACAGATTGCCACTATGATTGAACGAATGTAACAGGAATCTCCACTAAATAAACCGTTTCTTAACCAAATGTGAAATCTGCAATGAACACAGTTCCGCCTTCTTATTCTCTCCCAGTTCTAAAAGTACCAACGGAATGTACACCGGAAGATGAAACACGAAGGTAGTGATAAACCAACAGATCATGAAGATCTTGATTACACGTCTTCTGCAGCACGGCCACAATCACAGCCATTGTTTTAGGTAGATATGAACGATCTTGTAAGAGATCTATATCTTTCAAAGAGACAAGCAAAATTACTTCACTCATCTTCAGTAAAAGAACCTGTTACAACCAGATACTAGTTTACATTCCGTAACCAAAAGCTTCATCTGTACACTTTCTTCTCAATGACAGTTTGCTACATGGTAATGATATAATGCTATATGGTAATGGGCTGCTTACAATATTTGTAATGATTCACAATCCGAAAGAATGTCGCCTATTTATACCTTTCTCAAGGAGGAGTCCCAAAGCTGTTCTCTTACATAACGGAAACAAGATATTTTCGATACCAGTGGCCCATTCCGTTCAGTTCAAAAAAACATACAAGAATATGAGGCTACTCCTGAAATATACTGACTATTCTAATCACAAATGAAAAATCTATGGTGATCTCAAAGTTCTGGGACTTTTTCTTGGAATGCGGACTGGTTACCCAAAATAGCGCTGTTTCTTGTGCCACTGGGATAGTAGGGGAAGGAAAGAACATTATGGAGACAAAAAATCGCCCTTGAGAGAAAATATTGAATCCTGGTGAAGAAAATAAGTCGCATCAACCCTGGCGGAGTTGATGTGAAGCGGTGGACTGAGAACAAATTAGAGTGTGACTGGTTAGACATGTCAATTACTCCGTCATCCTTCATTAGCTTACTTAACCTACCTTTACGAAGGACCACTGACTGTATACGAGCGTCAGCCTCCTTTTAACCTGAAAGTTTATTAATTCAGGTTCTGTCACCATCACTTGCAAATTAGTAGGCCTGAGTGAAGTTAATTAATACAGTTTAATTATTAAGCTAATTACAGAAAAGTAATCTGGAGATTGCAGCATGAACAGAAAACTGTGATTTATGATCATATAGCATTATTACAGTTACAAATTGAGAAGTTATTATGCCTGTAAGGAAAGTACAAAGATCAGAATGCCACAGCAAACGCATCAGTGAATATGTAGGCAGCGATGACACGTGGAGGTGGCGACAACGTATAGCAGGTGGCGGTGGGCTTGCGCCCGACCGACCGGTGCAGTGTTACCACCTATGTAGAGCTAAACAAGCTAGACACATCGTTACATAACAAGCACAATGACGAGCCATGTTAACGAGGTGTGTTTAAGCACGTGAAAACTGTTCATAGCCATAAAACACAGTCACTGAAATATATTAGTTCTGCTGCACATGAATTCACACGCGTGACATGAAAATACTGATGACGATTGTTGCACATACGAGTGAATATTGCGTAACATGTTCAGTGATAATTAACTTGTGACTGTTCAAGTTAGTAAGACACATTAAGCAGTGATTAGTTAGCAAGACTTAGTACTGCAAAAATTAAGAATGAATTTTCATCAGGTTTCAGATCCGTGACTTGATCGTTGATTGACGTTGATGGATGATTGACGTTATTGGATTTACAGGAATTATAGTGGATTGATAATAGTTTTTTCCCTTATTCATCGCCCTTAAGCTTGGGCAAAGCGAAGCAGAAGATTAGCAGCTAGGCGTCGCAGCGTAGTACTTGCCAGAAGTGTGTGAAGAAGCGGTTGCACACGTGGTTGGCGGCGCATGGATTGTTCAAGTTAATAAATCAAACTGCATTATTCGAATTGCACTAACACATTAGACGAGTTAACACAGTCAGCAGAATTTGCTGTGTAGCTTTCTTTGTCTTTCTCTCTTTCTCTCTCTTTCTTTCTCTCTCTCTCTCTTTCTTTCTCTTTCTCTTTCTTTCTTTCTCTTTCTTTCTTTCTTTCTTTCTTTCTCTTTCTTTCTCTTTCTTTCTCCCTCTCTCTTTCTTTCTCCTTATCTCTTTCTTTCTCCCTCTCTCTTTCTTTCTCCCTCTCTCTTTCTTTCTCCCTCTCTCTTTCTTTCTCCCTCTCTCTTTCTTTCTCCCTCTCTCTTTCTTTCTCCCTCTCTCGTTCTTTCTCCCTATCTCGTTCTTTCTCCCTCTCTCGTTCTTTCTCCCTCTCTCTTTCTTTCTTTCTCCCTCTCTCTTTCTTTCTTTCTCCCTCTCTCTTTCTTTCTTTCTCCCTCTCTCTTTCTTTCTTTCTCCCTCTCAGTCCTCTTCCTTTACTCTTCCAGAATGAAATAATTCCCATGGACTTCCGGCGCCTTCTGAAAGCCCTCTGGCCGTCCCGGAGAAGGGGCGGATCCACGACTACGTCTATACGGAAGCTGTTTCAGCGCCAGCCAGTATTAAAGCTGAAAAATGCGTTACTTTAATAAGGCATTGTAGTTTCCGATAAGGAGTGTTCGTGATGAAAGTGGGTCATTGATAACATTTATAATATGACGTTGATAAATACTAAGTCCAATCAACATTTGATCCGTAACTAATTTCTTGCTTGATGTATCATTGTGTGCGCAAAAATCCGTTTTAAAATTTGGCATTAACAAATACTTGCAAGTCCAGTTAACTTTTGAATCATTAGTATTTTCCTGCCAGATATGATATTGTGTGAGCAAAAATTCGTTGTCAATCCATTAAATCTAGAAATCTCTGCAATTTAACGTCTATATAATTACATGATTGGTATTTAAATGTTTGCAGCAGCTTCACAAGGAACTAACCCGTACATGCTTGCATGACGTGTTGTTGGTAATGAAAATTAGTGACTGGGAGGCTAATAACGATATTTAGATTACAGTTTAACCGAAGTAATAATTTGATTTGTAAACTGGGATAATTAACTTGTCCCGCGCTTATAACGTTACCTATGTCGTTGTTCCGGCAAGTTATGTTATGTGGTACTGCAATCGCACTTGCATAATTCAAATAGGACTCTGAAGCCAGCAGCATTCCTGTGTTCACGTTGGAAATTTTACAACTCCTAAAGTTGTCCAACAATCCAGGAGGTCTAAAACCATATTTTTTTGGCATTTCATATTTGAACTTTTTTTCTTTCAGAATTGTTGCGTTTTAAAGACTTGCCCTATAATTACATAACTTTCCACTTCAAATTACGCATAACTACTTCATAGAATATTTAAATCATGTTCTTTTGACTACACCCTTTATAATTAATGGACGTGGCAAACAACTTGTAATAATCTTAAAAGCTACTGAGTGAAAATTCCCAAGTGCAGATTTTACTTTCTAATGTTATCTCGTACACAAAAATATTAGTGACGATTACATTAGTTACTTGAATCCTAAAGTGTTTTGTAATACATTGTTTTATTAGTCGCAAGAAGCTTTCTAGATATGGAGTATGGATATTATGTCAATAATAACATATTTATCATATTACAACCCCATATTACGCGCAAAACGTACGCATTAGCTCTCTACTAACCGCTAGTGACCAAGTGTTGGAGAGCCTTGGATAAACGGAAGTGGTCCTAGTAGAGAGCAAAGCATCTCTGATGCACAAAATAGTCCACAACACGTATTTTGTTATTGTCTCAATGAAAAGGAACTTATTTTTTTACTAGCTCACATACATAAGTCATACAACTCTGAAGAATTCCATACGGAATTCATGTCCCTTGATCAACCGAACCAGACGTCCGAGAACAGAGCTCCGATCCATCAGCATTTTAATGGGACCTCACAACTCGTACCACGAAATGTAGGCGAAAATGCTAAAAGGACTATCATCGTGGCACTGAAGTGTGTAGGACAAATGGTTATGAACGAAGTTTTTATTGGACGAACAAATTTGGACTCGTATTCTTCCAAGCTCTTTACAGACCATTCTTAATATGTAATTGTTTTATATTTGCAACATTTTGATGTCATCCAAAACAAATACTTCACTATACGTATCCACTGATGTAGATTCAAGATGCTTTTTATATTGAATAATCGTTTCTGGATTGCAGGAAGGTCTTATAAAGAAGAAAACTCTCTATAACAAAGGCAAATTTATCAGGTATGCATTTGGATTCAGAACTATTCTAGTAGACTTTAAATTATTAATTCAATAGTTTCAAATGAATAAACGATCGTACTTTATGAAATTGTATATTATGTATCCTTCATTGTATATTACAATATTTCTTAATAAAAGAAAAAAATGTAAGTAACTTCATGGAATAATTTCATTGTATGTTGTACTTGTGTATGTACATATCATATTTTTCAACTTTTTAAATAGCTATTTTAGACTTGAAAGTTTTTTAAATGTAGTTGAACCCGTTTCAAGTAACAATTTCAAAGATTTTGAATTAAAAGTTTTAAAAGCCCAATCTTGCGTTTAAACATATTGCTCAGTATGAGTACCCGTTTCAAGTTACAAAATCATTGATTTAAAATTAAAAGGTTTAAAAGCACAATCTTGCATCTAAACATGTTGCTCAGTATGGGTACCCGTTTCAAGTTACAATTTCATTGATTTTAAATTCAAAGGTTTAAAAGCACAATCCTGAATCTAAACAAATTGCTCAGTATGAGTACCCGTTTCAAGTTACAATTTCATTGATTTAAAATTAAAATGTTTAAAAGCACAATCTTGCATCTAAACGTATTGCTCAGTATGAGTACCCGTTTCAAGTTATAATTTCATTGATTTTAAATTCAAAGGTTTAAAAGCACAATCTTGAATCTAAACAAATTGGTCAGTATGTGAAGCGAAATTATACATCACCTTTAAATGAATTGAAACACACACAAATTACGTGCTGCTTGCCGTGCGTGTGTTCGGAGGACTAATAACAGTTCACTCTTCTCTTTTATTTTCCGTGTACGTCGTTTGTTTCGCCGCGTGTTAGGAACAACTAACCAACTTCCTAAAGAATACCCACAACAAAGTTAACCCCTTGCGTGGCCTAGCAACACGAGCAATCACGCCCACACAGAGGAATGAAGGAACATAACATTACAAGGGGAGTAATACAGTAATTATTTTGTACAGAGATCCATCCACCAAGGGCGAAAAGGAATTTTAATCAGAAACGTAACAACGGACTGAAGAAAGAGTTAACCCTACACGTCATGATTTGCGTTTTATCGAGCTTGACGGTATCTGGGACCGCTGTCGCATGCTATATTACGTCGCATTAAAGATGCATCGAAACATCCATCAGCGGATCGACATGTTTCCGACTCTGGCTTCCCCGAAGATCGTTCCGCTAGCATTTTTTCCCATCCAGCATTAATGCGAATATCCATTCGACATAACCCAACGAAAGGGGAGCACGAAATGGTTCATTTCTATTGAAAGATAAAAAAATAACATTTTGTCGGAATAAACTTTCAAAAGCTTAGCCTCGGGGAACTGAATGCATTACGAAACGACACGAGCTGAAAAATCAACCATCCTTTCCCGTCAGATTGACGGAGCGTGCCTTTATTTCGAATAAATAGGATTTGGTGCCTTCAGCGTGAAGGGGAAGCTGACACGAGAAAAAGAGCCACGCAGTTCTGAGAGGGGAAAATTGACGATTAGGTTTGCGGTCGCGTTTAAGTTATCTCGAATTGAAACAAAAACCTGCCCGTGTCCGTACATGCGTTATGATTCCCGTTTAGTACATGTACTGCAAAAATTAGTGCAGGAATAAATCATTGTCATTTGCTTTAGTAGTTCGCCAGGTTTTCTAGTTTTAAGAATCTAAAAATGTCAGGAGTAGATGTTGAATTAGAAAAATACAGGAATTTAATATTTATAAAGGATTGTACATTTTAAAGCTAAGTTTCATCGAAATTGCGTTGTCTCTAAAAACTGAATCCATCTCTGAATTTAAAGAAGCATTTGAGAAATACTAAAACCATTCAAAAGTACCTTAAAAGGTTTGTTACAATACTTCAAATTATTTTTGAGACTAGGCTTTTGGTATTTGAACATTCTGCACTAAAATATTTGTATAAAACGTTGCCACTTGAAATTAGTAGCCAGATAAAGTTTAAGCACGAAATGAAAAGTAACTACAGGAACTATAAACACAAAATTATGAATTGTTTTGGCACGCGAGCTTAGATTGAAATTACTAACTAAATTATTCACCTTACTACTGTAAAAAGCGAGAGAGACAGGCCATTGGAAATAAAATAGAACAAACAGCGAGAGCAAAAACAAATTTCATCCCGTGAATCATAATGTTCATAACAATTTTGTAAATACATGTAAATTCAAAGCTTTTTGGACTTCATCAAACCTAAAAAATAGAAATAATATATATCACTAGTCACTTATGAAATTGATCCACTGAATTGTCAGTAAATGCATTTTCTCTCCGGACTTTTTTTCTCATCTACCGAAGAGATGTAATACCGCGTAGAAAGGCACCAAAGTTCACGTATACTGAATTCTGTACATTGTTTATAGTCGGCAATCAGTAAGAGAATTTAGATTCAGAAATGATATCACCACAAAACTGCGAGGAACTTTCGTGCAGGCTATATGTCACTTTATAATCTTGAGTTGTAAAGCTCGATTTTGTATCATGAAACGTTCGCGAGTAACTGAATTACTGACTTGCGCCCAAAAGCCATGTTATTCACCCCGTTTTCGTAGTCTTTATCGCAGTAGCAAGAGAGTTTATGACACTAACTTCACAACAGGTTTTATTCTTAGTTCCACCTAAAGAATTTTTATAGAACTGATTGAGTATGCTAAGCTCTAATCACAAAAGTGCTTAAGATATGAACACGATACACACGCAATCAGAAAGTAAAACAGAAAGAAAATGTTCTTGTTTTTAGGCTCAATCAGATTTCATGTCTGCAGAGAACGAATGTGGTCGCGATGATACAGGTAGTTTCGGGTGCCGGAAACGCACCAAACAAGCTGTCAAAGAGTCATCATAAATAAAGTTGTTTTTGAAAATATGTTTCACTTTCCCATTTCGAGATTGTTGCTCGTGAAAAAACGAATTCAAACATCTCGATAACCGCTGGGCGTTGTGAAGAGGATAGAAAGATGAATGACGAGAGTTTAAAAATACGGTAAATAGATTGAGTGGATAAAATGTGGTAAATAGATTCATTGCACTTCAGACATGAGTCAATGCAACAAACGCCAATGAATCATCTTGATACTATAAATGCAACCTAACGTTACAATATGTAGAGCAGTACCTGCTAGTCTGATTTTACTATGAGGGAGCCTTGTGCAATTTTTCTTGGCATGTTTTCTTACTTTGTTGTAGGAAATTTGCAGGTTTTTTTCTAAAAATTTTGTTATGATAATTGAATAGTTTTCCTTTTCGTATATAAATTTAAAAGTTTGATTAAAAAAATACGTAATCTAATATCGCCTAATTTGAAATTAAATAGGTAATTGTTTAGAAGAAGGTATAACGAATCATATGAATTGTAGGTACTTATATTGTTCTATAAATGTGATTAAAGTCAAAAGACCTTTTCCAGCGGGTAAGAACACACTTTTCATACACTATTTTTGCAATCTATTTTGAAATATGATTCTATTTAGATTTAGATTTATTCCGTCAAAACACAATAAAACTGTATGTGACGTAGGGGGGAAAAGATTATATGCGCACGTTTTCTTGAGTTCTTTCTTATTTAACCTCTGGAAATGGTTATGCAGTAGATGTTAGTGTCCAGTTACCTAAAATTGAAAGTTTGCCGTCATGTCGAATTAAAAGAAACTTTAAAATACTCTTCGGGGGAAGTTTTCATACACCTGTATTACTTTCAGTACGAAACGGAAGTTATGGGTACGCTGAAAATTGTCTGAAATGTACCACAAAATCCACTCATTTTGCCCTCTAGTGGCTGGACACTTTGGTACAGTATTTCCCTATTTCCCCCGGTGACTCATGAACTCATTTCACATCTGTATCACAATGAAGGGCCTTGAAGAGTGGACGGCTTGTCAGTTCGCCAGCCTCGTGTGCCATGGCTGAGATTAACGTCCCCTAACGTTTCAAGGTCAGTAGATCTATAGGAAAACTGTCATAACTTATTAAGGTCTAGCAGAAAAAATGCCTAATAAAAATGTGGTCTACAGCTGTATTAAGAATAATGATCAAACGTTCACAGCTAAAATGTCTGCCAACAAAAGCGTCTACAAATCCAATGTGTACCAACTTGTCTACAACTCAAAAATGTCTACTGCTCAAATGTACGTAAGTACTAAGTTTATCAGCTAAATGTCTACTTGCTAAAAGCCTAACAGAAATTTTAACGAGTATTCTGTTAAAATATTCTGTCAATATGGAGCAAATTGACATAAAGGTATGGCGCTATTAAAGAGTACAGTCATCGAAGTGAAATACTCGCATACTTGAAAGAATTAAGTTACTGCCTGAAATTTCAAGCATATGAAGGACTGTAGAAGAATCTGATGATTGATTTTAATGGATTTTTGTTCTATTAATGCACTGCATATCTTTTATAAATATATTTTCCTCGTAAACATGCATTTATAATTACACTTACTAACAAGTCTCACAAACATTTGTACGTATTCGTACATCCTTTTTATATGTTGACATCTTTACAACACTTTTGCACGTAAACACCTTAGCCTGTAAGAGCGTAGGCTTCCGCGGTAGGAGTCAGTATTTACTAGGCTGTCCGGGTGACAGCCTAGTAAATACTGCGTAATGCACATTACGCCCTGAAGAAGGTCGCAGAATGGCGACCGAAACGTCGGCACCTTCGCTATGGACGCGGCCTCACCCGGACAGCCCAGAAAATACCTTAGCCTGTAGACATTTCTGCATGTCTACATGCATACATGCATTAGACATTTTTTCATTAAGACAAGTGCGATGTGCAGACATTTATTATGTAGACCTTTTGACAACACTAAGTGTCATGAGACCTCAAATATTAGACATTATTTAGGTAGAACTTATTTTTGTAGACCTACTGGCCGGTACCCCCTCGCCATTGCTTCCACCGTTCGACCACATCCCTCCGCTTTCTGACAACCCACTCAGAGCATTTTGACGGGAATGCGATGCATGTTAAACCGAAAGTGAAAAGTGGGGGACATTCAAAATCGAAAAACGTCTACGGCATTAAGAATTTAAGAGATGTTCATTTCCAAGTTACGTAAAACAAATATGAGTTAGTAATTTCAGTGACGTACCTGCAAGGAGGGTTATAGGGGTTTAGTTCTCCCATAAACCAATAATATATATATATATATATATATATATATATATATATATATATATATATATATATATATATTCTAACCGGCTTACCTATCGTACACCACTGGTACCTTCTCTTCTTACTCAGCATGCACTTCAAGCAAGTCGTTAAGATATTATGCTCGTGAAGCGAGCTTAGAATCTCAGGAAGCGGGATCTTTGGGGTACGAGAAAGGTCTGAACCCTCGACACAATAAAAGTCACACAAATCACACATAAACGAGCATATAATTCACTCAAAATTCTGTGGCATGAATTGATAACAACGAAAAACAAATCACACATAGAATTACACTTCCAAAAATGATTAAATAAACACAAATAAGTAACTTTGACAGCCTATTCAACAAATGAACACTTAATTTTGTTCAGAACTAATTTTCTGAAGCAATTTCTCTGACCAGTACTGGGAATTCCCTTTGAAAATTCACTACGTCTAAACTTAAATTATTCTAATTACAATTGCATGTGAAACTAAACCTAATTTACAATCTCTTGCCTTTTCGAAATATTACATACAATAATTTACATGTGGGCAAGCGCACTACTCTCAATTTGTCTTTTAATTATAACTGCAGATAACGGAATAATGACTGCTGCAATAGAATGGTTCAAGGCAAGCAATAACGCATTAAATCTCCCACTCCCAAGCTACAAATTATTAACATCCGTGTCCTCGATTTTAACACTTCTGAGACTGTTCTTTCCCTGCCGACGTGAACTTGACCTAATTTCAGTTCTACAGGTTACCTCGAAACTGTCCGTCTTTCAACCTTGAAACAGCGTGCTGCGTTCCGCACCGCGTTGCTCGATTCCGAAGTTCTGCGTTGCTCTCGCCGTCCTCTTGCGTCCTTTTTCTCGGTCGTCGTCTTCTCTCGGTCGACCCGCGTATTCTTCCGTTACCACTAACCAGTTTCTTCTCTTCCCACGGCTGCTACCGCCTTCGAATACGCCCAATTTGCAGAAAATGTCCCTTGCACTTCCCTAACTGCCAGTGCAAGTACTTCGCTCGTTCCTAACTTTTATTCTGTTAATCAAGAACTTTCAGAGCTTTCCTGAAAACGGGCACACTTTTACTTCCCGCATTAGTTAATAGAAGAATATTTCTCTAATTCCTGACTACTGCGCGGATGACTAGCTAGACGCTTTTGCAACGCCGTACACTCCTATTCTAAACAGTCGTTGCGGCAATTTCTAACTAATCTAACGCTCTGATAAAATCTGCACACTTGCCAAGCGGTGCCTTACATGAAGAACTGCTGACCCGACGCGTGCTAGCAGAAGAGATGTTGACTCCAGGCGAGATGGCGACAAAAGAGAACTCCCGCTTCCGCGTTTGCGTATTTATTGGCGTTCGCCTGGGGAAATTCGACGTGGTGGGGATTATTTCTCCTACTTGTGCCTTCCACCAGCAAAAACGTGGCTTGATAGTTCGCGGCGACTAGTACGAGCAACGGATACCAGGCTGCGCGTTTTGCTACTATGGTTTTCGGCCGCTCTTCTCGCTGCTTGTAAACGTTTATGCCGGCGAAACTGTGGTGTTATGGGGTTGTATAATCCCATTTCGCCACAATATATATATATATATATATATATATATATATATATATATATATATATTCAAAACTATAGCTCTTGCTAATTTTCTGAATCAATGCAACCAATATATTAGTTGTTTACGTTACAAATATTAATTATAAGTCAACAAACAAAAATACAATTTTATTCACCATAAAAGAAAAATTATTTATAAGAAACAAAATGTCAGCGGACACTACAGCTGTAGCTCCCCATGGCAAAAATCCTGGATGTGCCTTTGGTAATCACAATAAAGATTTCATTCTTAAAAACTTAATTAAGAAGAAAAATACACTAAATTCCATCTTTACAACGAATGAATTCAAAACGCTAGCTATTTCAGAAAATGATAAATAGTACATTGAAATTGTTTCGTCTATACAATGAGATGTAGACAAATGTATTTACTCTAGTGGCTCTCTTAATAAATCACGGCCTATCGATACATCTACAATGAAAACATTATTTTGAATACCCCTCCCAAATCCAATCAACAATCAGATACAAGAGATGCGAGAAACATTATAATTTAAACACTGCGTTTCAGAGCATTCAAAAAATCATCATAATACCTCATCATTCTCCAACCCACCACTTGTGACGCAGCCCATTGTTTAGTTTTAGGAATCGGGTCGACTGTCACAGAGATTTCTATCGGCTATTAGTTAACGGTTAACAATGGATCATTGCTCATAAATCCTTTGAACTGTGAAGTGGGTTTTTTTCTCAAACCTGTTTTTGGTCGGCGCTGTCGGGACTGGAACGCAGTGGTTGGCTCCTCGCTGTGATGCCGGGTGCACTCACAAAGTCAAATATTGGCGTAATTGGCAATGCGCAGCTGAGGGACCTGTAAAAGAGAACGCTTCAGTCGCGCTCGCTCCCCCCACCCCCACCCCCGCTGCTGAGTTACGGGAATTCAGGTTGGAAATGATTTTGCAGGTATACGAGGGCCGAAACTTTGAGAGAAGCGCTTCCAGCAAATTTGCGCTCTATATGCGTCCTCAAAATTTCATTAACCGATTTATTGTGTGGTATGTGATCGAAGTTTTATTTAGGTCGGGAATCCTAGTTCAGTACGCATTAATAACTCGTGTTATGGTCGTAGTCATATAGTACAGTAAGCACAGTAAAGAATATATTTACAAATGTTGATGATTATATTTTTGGAATTATAATCCTGAAATCTCTTTGAACATATTCAACTGTGTCTGTGGTTATGATGCACAGTTAGGATCTGAATGCTAGATTGAAACGTTGATCTTTAATCATAATCAGTACATTTGTTTGTGTCGGATGGACATATTCGTGGAGATATATCTTGATTTATGTGAAAAACAATTTATTTTCTCGTCACTGATGCATTTTACGATATTGTTGACAAATTTAAAATATGCTTGTTGCAAAACAATAGTCAAAATGTAGGTATCTTCGGAGTGAGCGCTTATTTATTCCTGACGCGTTCACTTTGGTCATTAGTCTAGTAAGTGTAGTGCAAGTCATATCTATGGAATAGGCGATGTTATCTTCCTACTGAAACGTAAAATACTGCGCGGGCCCACGCGACAACTTGTCCCCGTCCTTGCAGTATATCCCCGATCGGGGCACCCCCCAACCGGGACAAGATCTAAGCTCCTAATTGGTACCCGGTCTTGTAGGGTAGTAGTGAATCTAATTGTAAGGGGAGAGGGGGAGCTGATTTGAGAAAGGAAAGATCGCGAGTGAACCGTTGCTCGTTTTTATTATGGTTCTGGACGAGCATTCGTCTGGTGTTGCCGGATAAAACTACGGAATACGACTGACGAGAGTAGCCAACTATTGGAATTATCTTGTGGACAGTGGTTGAATTATATGAGTACTGTCGAAAATCCGCATTAGATCTTAAACCTTGACACCGTCGGTCGACAATACTGCAGATAGAACAATGTCGTCTCTGGGCCATTGCAGCCGGTCTTAATCTCTGGCAGGACAGTGCCTCTTAAACTCCAAAGCGCGTTGTGCTACACAATCATGTGTTTCAAATGTTGCAAAGAAACCACGGAAGACTACTGACGGGAGTAGACGACTATTGGAATTATCTTCTGGACAGTGGTTACATTGGACCCAGCAATATGACTATGTCGAAATCCTGCAATATGATACTGTCGAAATCCTGCATTAGATCTTCAAACCTTGATACCGTCGGTCAACAATACTGCAGATACGACAATGTCGTCTCTGGGCCATTGCAGCCGGTCTTAATCTCTGGCAGGGCAGTGCCTCTTTAACTCCAAAGCGCGTTGTGCTACACAATCATGTGTTTCAAATGTTGCAAAGAAACCACGGAAGACTACTGACGAGAGTAGACGACTATTGGAATTATCTTCTGGACAGTGGTTGAATTGGACCCAGCAATATGACAATGTCGAAATCCTGCAATATGATACTGTCGAAATCCTGCATTAGATCTTCAAACCTTGATACTCTCTGTCAACAATGCTGCAGAGACAACGATGCCGTCTGTGGGCCATCTTAATCCGGTCTTAATCTCTGGCAGGACAGTGCCTCTTTAACTCCAAAGCGCGTTGTGCTACACAATCATGTGTTTCAAATGTTGCAAAGAAACCACGGAAGACTACTGACGGGAGTAGACGACTATTGGAATTATCTTCTGGACAGTGGTTGCATTGGACCCAGCAATATGACTATGTCGAAATCCTGCATTAGATCTTCAAACCTTGATACTCTCTGTCAACAATGCTGCAGAGACAACGATGCCGTCTGTGGGCCATCTTAATCCGGTCTTAATCTCTGGCAGGGCAGTGCCTCTTTAACTCCAAAGCGCGTTGTGCTACACAATCATGTGTTTCAAATGTTGCAAAGAAACCACGGAAGACTACTGACGAGAGTAGACGACTATTGGAATTATCTTCTGGACAGTGGTTGAATTGGACCCAGCAATATGACAATGTCGAAATCCTGCAATATGATACTGTCGAAATCCTGCATTAGATCTTCAAACCTTGATACTCTCTGTCAACAATGCTGCAGAGACAACGATGCCGTCTGTGGGCCATCTTAATCCGGTCTTAATCTCTGGCAGGACAGTGCCTCTTTAACTCCAAAGTGCGTTGTGCTACACGATCATGTGTTTCAAATGTTGCACCCGATGATCTTGACTACCTTTGCAGTTGCTTCCGCAGTGTCGCTGACGAGTTGTTCTAGAGTTTGATTTATTGACTGATTAATTAGTGATTCCGGGCAAAACCTATCAATCAGAGCAGTCGGTCGCTAGAATTCTCCTAAGCGACTAAATTCGACCTATGTATACGTAAGCTTCCGCGGCTCGAATCCATGAATTCTCGGCTATCCGGGAGACGCCAAACATCAACGCGGACGCAGTCCTCGCTCTTAACCACGCCTGGAAATCCCTCGCTCCATCTATTCGGGACCGGCAGGGGACTGTTCAATACCGTCCGACCACGGGGACGTCGGGCGCAAGGCCTACTATTCACCACCGTCCGACCACGGGGACGTCTGGCGCTAGGCCCAGGTTGGCCCAGACCGCCGGTCAACGGACCGAGGTCAGGGAGACCTCTCCGCCAATCACAGTGCACCTGCCCCTCCCGAGAACCCAGGCAGGATAGTATAAATCACCGGGCGCGTAGCGCCGCAGTGTCACTGCCCTGAGGAAGCCTGCGACATGTCAGGTGAAACGTCGGCTCCCCAGCCAACGACGCGGCGTCTCCCGGATAGCCGAGAATTCATAAATTCGACCTAGCTATGTGTTGAAAATCCTGCCACCCCTAGGCCTCGAACCTTACGACCTCCGGGTCACAGGCACTATACTTACATCAGCTGATTCCCGAGTCACCTTTGCCGCTTCTAGAGCTCGAGTTTCGACTGTGGCGTATTTTCGATCGTAGTTCCATAGCTAGATGAAATTCACTCAATTACACATCACGACACCACACATCTCAACCACAACTATGCCAAGTGCTTGTTGCTAGCAAAAATCCGCCACTGTCAGGTTTCGAACTTCGGACCTCCCGTTCAACGATACAACTGAATCAACGATCTCAGTTGCCGTTGAGCTATCGTAGTTGGTTTCAGTACATCCCCCAAGCAATCTTAACTTATTGATAACATTTTGCAACGCAATATACTTTTCGTTAGCTTCTTAAATTTCCACAGAATTTACTTCCTTTAATTAGTTCGCCGTTTCTTTGAGTTCTACATGAATGGTACTTTTATTACATTTCCAGCGAGATAACTCTGACAAAAATACGTATTCTCATTAGAACTTGGATATGAAATAATTTCAACACAAGCAGGTCATCTTCACCTTCTCTTCTCGAATTCCTCTCTTCACAGGACTTCCACAGAATTCAGGGACTGCGGGATGAGTAACGCCCAGGAGTGATTTTCGATTTCCGCGAAAGTATATTTCCTCTTATAATAAAGCCCCCATCTCCGACATATTCAAATATTTGCCCAAGCTCCTTTTATCATAACGTTGCATTCTAACGCGGTCGGGTTTATCTTGGCGAGTTTAATCTCGTACCTTGTGTGGGAGAGATTAAAGCGGGCACGTGCCCTCGTTTTTCATTCCGACGGGGAGCTTCTGTGGACAGGAAAGCGGTGAGCAGGGGCGGTGGTGATATGATGTATGTAGAGACAGAGGTGGTGGAGGAGGTTATTAAGTGGTGGCAATAGAAACGAAAGGCGGAGTCTGTTACATTCGAGAAGTCTGTTTTTATAACTCTGATCGAACGACCTCCCCGCACCGTTTACCGCCGTGGTCTTCATCCAGTGTTCCAGGTCAGCCAGAGCTTAATATTTTGCGGTCGAATAGTTAAAATTATCATACAAATTTTGGTTTGGATGTCTCTTAATAATAGTGTCACTTTTCCAGTATCTATTTAATTTTGGAAAACAATAAATAATATTTTCAAGATTCTGTCTTATCACATAATGTACTCCAATTATATGATATATACTCTAATTTTAATGTACACATTTTCAGTCCTTATTTCATTTCGTGCGATCATAATTAATATTGTCAACATTCTGTCTTGCCATATATGAATGCAATCTTTTAATTTTATACATCTAAATAATTTGAATAAATTATGTGATAAGACTGAATCTTGAAAATATTATTTTGTGAATTTGTGTTAGGGTACTGGTCTGGCATTCGTCTAGATCGGAGGAACTACGCAAAAACTAGCGATCAAAACAGGGTGCAGTTAGAATTATTTTCTTGACAATGCAGCGGATGAAGTCAATCAATATAGTCGGACAAAGTCAAAGGACTCGAACCTTACGGTCTCTCGGTCAAAGTATCTGCAAAAACGACAGCAATGCTGGCTTTGAGACAACTCAGCCGGTCTAGCGCCTGGTGGTGAGGAAAGCAAAGAGGAGAAAGACGCAATATTTACAGACGTTCAGGAGATTTTTCAACATGTTTCATAGGGATCTGCAACTGCTCAGCGCTTTTGACTTTTGGAACGACCCAAGAGATTTATAAAGGAAGAAGAGGGTACTCACTAAAGAGTTCATAACATAGTCGGAACTTTGCTTCCAAAGTCTGGTCTTTTGACGGGACCTCTTTGAATACTCTGCATCTTTTGATGGTATCGTCTCTGGGGCTCGGTTAGAAACCGCCCTCTTCATGGATGCGTCCTGCAGATACGAGTGGAGAGCGTGCTTTGATACCGCCTGACGTGTCTACACCACTTCATAAGAGCATGTTGCGAGAGCTCACAGAAGCTTTGAGGGTAATTTTTGTAAATTACAGTGAAGATCGTGTCTCCTTCCTCTCATATTAACACAAACAATTTCCCTTTCGGTACTCGAAAAATCACGAAACATACATTACACGACGTTCTACATCGATCCAATTGAAACGCTCTGATAATAGATACAATCGGTGCTGCAAACTCTGCGCGCGTCATTATTCTGAGCCTAACTGTTCCCGAACTATGCACAACGCCCTCGTGAACTTGCATTTGAATCGGAGGCCGCTTCTCCTTGAGTGCCTTATTTAACCATTTCTGAGGAGCATGCCACCCTCAGCTGCGGTCTTCCAGCTCAGATTTGATCATCAATGAGGGCGTCGCCTTCACGCCAGCCTGAGCATCTTCTACGGGAGGGACGGAGGGGAATTCTAAAAACGTCCGTAATGAATGGGAGGGGTTGTGTGTGGCGGGGTGTCTGAGACGGGATGTCGGCGTGGCGGGCCGCGGCGGTGGCGGTGGCGGTGGCGGTGGCGGTGACGGTGGGCGGTGGCGGTGACGGTGGCGGTGACGGTGGGCGGTGGCGGTGACGGTGGCGGTGATGGTGGCGGTGGCGGTAGGCGGTGGCGGTGACGGTGGCGGTGGCGGTGGCGGTGGCGGTGGCGGTGGCGGTGGCGGTGGCGGTGGCGGTGACGGTGACGGTGACGGTGACGGTGACGGTGACGGTGGCGGTGGGCGGTGGCGGTGGCGGTGGGCGGTGGCGGTGGCGGTGGGCGGTGGCGGTGGCGGTGGCGGTGGCGGTGGCAGTGGCAGTGGCAGTGGCAGTGGCAGTGGCAGTGGCAGTGGCAGTGGCAGTGGCAGTGGCAGTGGCAGTGGCAGTGGCAGTGGCAGTGGCAGTGGCAGTGGCAGTGGCAGTGGCGGTGGCGGTGGCGGTGGCGGTGGCGGTGGCGGTGGCGGTGGCGGTGGCGGTGGCGGTGGCGGTGGCGGTGGCGGTGGCGGTGGCGGTGGCGGTGGCGGTGGCGGTGGCGGTGGCGGTGGGCGGTGGGCGGTGGCGGTGGGCGGTGGGCGGTGGGCGGTGGGCGGTGGGCGGTGGGCGGTGGACGGTGACGGTGACGGTGACGGTGACGGTGACGGTGACGGTGACGGTGACGGTGACGGTGACGGTGACGGTGACGGTGACGGTGACGGTGACGGTGACGGTGACGGTGACGGTGACGGTGACGGTGACGGTGACGGTGACGGTGACGGTGACGGTGACGGTGACGGTGACGGTGACGGTGACGGTGACGGTGACGGTGACGGTGACGGTGACGGTGACGGTGACGGTGACGGTGACGGTGACGGTGACGGTGACGGTGACGGTGACGGTGACGGTGACGGTGACGGTGACGGTGACGGTGACGGTGACGGTGACGGTGACGGTGACGGTGACGGTGACGGTGACGGTGACGGTGACGGTGACGGTGACGGTGACGGTGACGGTAACGGTAACGGTAACGGTAACGGTAACGGTGACGGTGACGGTGACGGTGACGGTGACGGTGACGGTGACGGTGACGGTGACGGTGACGGTGACGGTGACGGTGACGGTGACGGTGACGGTGACGGTGACGGTGACGGTGACGGTGACGGTGACGGTGACGGTGACGGTGACGGTGACGGTGACGGTGACGGTGACGGTGACGGTGACGGTGACGGTGACGGTGACGGTGGGCGGTGGGCGGTGGGCGGTGGGCGGTGGGCGGTGGGCGGTGGCGGGGCGGCGGCCGGTGGGCGGGGCGGCGGCGGCGGCGGCGGCGGTGGCGGCGGCGTTGGGCGGTGGCGGTGGGCGGTGGAGGCGGCGGTGGGGGGGCGATGGCGGTGGGCGGTGATGGTGGCGGTGGCGGTGGCCGCGCCGGCGGTGACGGCGGCGGTGACGGCGTTGCCGGCGGTGGCGGTGGCGGTGGGAGGCGGGGGCGGCGATGGCGGTGGCGGTGGGAGGCGGGGGCGGCGGTGACGGTGGCGGGAATGCCTGTAATTTAGCCGACGTGTCAGGAATGCCTCCGGGAACGGGGTAGGGCGGGTGCAGGCGGGGCGGAAAATACCTGCGACGCGCTCGCGTGGGGCCCGCTGCGCCCTTTGCCGCCCCCGCGCGCTTCCCTTGTTCTTCAGCCCTTCCGCTGCCGAAGGGTCTCGGCGGAGGTGAGCAATCTGGCGGCTTGCCTGTCACTGGCGCCGCTTCGGTTCTTGTCCCTCCGGGCAGCTACTCGATCAAGCCCCCCCCCCCCTCCCGCTTCTTTGTTTCTCATCCGCTTTGGCGGCTCAGGGCATCAACTGATGCCACTGCAGTGCCTCCGACCGGGAGGGCCTAGTTCTCGAGTCCCGATGGTGGGAGGATTATTGACACTAGTTCCCGGAGAGGTGGCTCAGGGCATCAACTGATGCCACTGCAGTGCCTCCGACCGGGAGGGCCTAGTTCTCGAGTCCCGATGGTGGGAGGATTATTGACACTAGTTCCCGGAGAGGTGGCTCAGGGCATCAACTGATGCCACTGCAGTGCCTCCGACCGGGAGGGCCTAGTTCTCGAGTCCCGGTGGTGAGAGGATTATTGACACTAGTTCCCGGAGAGGTGGCTCAGGGCATCAACTGAAGTCACTGCAGTGCCTCTGACCGGGAGGCCCTAGATACGAGTCCCGATGGTGGGAGGATTATTGACACTAGTTCCCGGAGAGGTGGCTCAGGGCATCAACTGATGCCACTGCAGTGCCTCTGACCGGGAGGCCCTAGATACGAGTCCCGATGGTGGGAGGATTATTGACACTAGTTCCCGGAGAGGTGGCTCAGGGCATCAACTGATGCCACTGCAGTGCCTCCGACCGGGAGGGCCTAGTTCTCGAGTCCCGATGGTGGGAGGATTATTGACACTAGTTCCCGGAGAGGTGGCTCAGGGCATCAACTGATGCCACTGCAGTGCCTCCGACCGGGAGGTCCTAGTTCTCGAGTCCCAACGATGGAAAGATTTTCGACACTCGCTACATAGCTGGAACGAGTTCAGCTGTTATCTGGAGGAGTATTCTAGCGGCTGGGTGCTCTGGACTACGTCAGGGTATTTACGTGTTTCTTTATACTTCGCTCATTTTCTTTTTCTATATATTTTTTTTTGTTTTTACAAAATGTGCTTATTTCTTTCTTTGTGTATCTCATTTAAAAGTGATAATTATTGTTAATTATCACCAGTAATATTGTGTGTTTTACTAACTGAAAATCCCAAGTAAAGACATGATTTGACTGATCGTTTTATGGAAGCCTACACGACTCCTCTTATCTACTATTCAAAGAGTTATTGTTCGTTTGAAGTCATCTTACATTTATCGATAGTGACGTTATTTGCATTATGCTTTGGCTTTGATGTTACATTTATCGATAGTGACGTAAGTCCTCTTCGAATATTTGGTATACTCTGGAGTATGTATGCCATGTAAACAGAAAAGAATTCGCCAAGGCTTTTACTTTCACGGCCCGCTGGAACACCCTACTAATTAATATACACATGATCTATGAACTGCAGTGCTTTAATCATTCAATTCATTACTTTATTAGTTACACCCAGCAATGTAACGTCGAATACTCACACATTTGTATTCAACCTGGACAATTTTTTATTACTATTATACAAACAACGTATGTAACTCGATTGTAATGTTGTTTTATTGCATTCTTACAAAAATTAAAATTTAACGTTTCTCTCTAAAAAAATATACTCAAAAAATAAATCTTAATATTATATACTGGTTGAATAATATACTATTTCCGAGTGGTGCTACAGACATTTCTAAAAAACAGAGCTTTGAATAACAAAATGTGTGCATTGGCTCATTTTTGTGATAATTTTATTAGTGAAACTTCTTTCAACATTTTAAAAAAATATTATACGTATGAATATATCGATTGCCCACTTTTAAGATAATTTCAGTTTTTCAGTTTTCTTATTTCTGTGAATTATCCATTTTAAATCCTCTTGTCTATATGTTTCTTATTGGTTGGAAAGTATTAGAAGAGAAAACTCTTAGTTTATAGGTAGTGACTTCTTCTGAGTCAAAAGCACTTCAAAATTTGACACTAATTCGATTACACTCTATCGATTGGTGATGTCTCATCAAAACATTTCGACCGATATATTGATTAGTCGGTTAGTTCAATTGAAAGTGTTCAATACATAATGTATTTGAATCTTAAGTTTCCTTTCAGATTATTAATTTCTTAAATAGCTCCATCTATAAACAAAGATATTCCATTAAATATCTAAATATATTTTTAATGTATGTATGTTATTATTGTTTCTACTTATATGTTGAGAACAGTTTGTACGAGACGCTTTCGATTATAATGCATAATACTTTGCAAAATCTGTTTGACAAACATGATGTTAAACCGCAGTATTAGCTGCATCATTTACCCCTTTATTCTCTTTTTCATTTAGGTTAACAGGTAGAGTAGATAAGTTATATCCATAGAATAAATATAAAAAAATGCCTAAAAATCTGTGTAAAATAAAAATAGTTACTCACTGTTCAAACACGTTGGTGATCAAGGAGCGCGTTTCTGTGCATAAAATACTAGTTTAATCGAAATTAAGTGACGTTCTCAAACCGTGTAACCATTGTGCTACTGAGATAAATAAGTCTACGATTTTCCCCTTCTTTTGTTGATGCCTGGGTTTTTGAAGGGTTGGGTTGGGTAAGGAAGCGCTTCCAAAAGTCTGGCTATATTGCCGCCTTTCAAAAGAACTTTCGAGTTGGATTAAGTGGGATCTTTATCGTTATCTTCTATAGCGTCACACCTCCGCGTTTTTTTTCTTGCTGAGACGTCGATGCCGTTTTCTGTTGCTTTCGTGATGTAATGGTGAGGCATTGACGATGGAGCTCAATCGTGTCAAGTTTTTTAAAGTTAATCGATCGCATTACAAACTTTCTTGTACCGGATACTTTCTTTTCTAAAGTGTATCCGTGCCTGGAAAACTTTTTAATGCAGCGAAATATAACGGCGAAAAGTTTTATTTATTAAGGCCTTCCATTATTTATTTTTTCTCTTCACCCAGAAAAGTTTGTCTTCCGTTAAGTTCCGGAATATCCTGACAAAAAGGTGAGCACAATTCTAAAAGTTTCTGAAGTTTTTCGTTTAATGTTTATGTATAGGTTTCTTAGGGTGGGGAAGCAGGTTCAGTGTCTGCTCTGTCACCAAATGAAAGACGCGGCCATCATTGGATTTTTGGATTGAGAAAAAGGCATATTTCTGTATTTTATATTAGGTGATTACTTTCGTGTTTTAATTAGCTTTCTTGTTTTCTTAATTAAAATTAAAACGTGATATCGTTGTTGCCTCTACAAAACTGGTTATGCGAACAGTTTGCACAATTGAATGATAAGGAGCAAGAATGTAAGAAATAATATTATTATCAATATTTAGAATTAGTAACATAAGTGTACCTCCTTACTCATAAGTAATTCATACGTACACTTCTGCTTGTGAAAATTGCAACACCCAGAAGGAATGGTCGGAATCACTTAAAATACACAGATGTGTAAAACAGTGTGTACATAAGAAGGGATTAAACTTGCTTAGAGATGCCATGCACATCGGCCTAGCAGCGCCCTTCTTTCTGTGGCAGGTTAGGTCAATGTTACGTCACACTCAGCCGGTATAAAGCCGTCCAACGACGTGGAATCGTGCAAGCAAGTGCCAGTATGTCTCGTCGACGCCAAATGGCGCAAAATCAGCGCCAAAGTCAGTGCGAACGGAACAGAATGATCGTCTCCGGGAAGCGGGTTTGCCGTACCTTGACATTGCAGCTCGAATGAACTGCGTTGCCACGACAGTGAGGCGTGTGTGAAACTAGTGAATCGGGAACTAAAATGTCTATTTTTTTTCAAATATTACGAATCACGCGCTTTTTTAAAATTTATTTTTATTTATTTAAACCTTTTACTCGTCTTTCAACACTTTATAGTTAAAATGACGGGAAGGAATTCTGGAACTCACGAAAACGTGCGCAGATGATCTTCTCCCCCATACGTCACATATAGTTTTTACTGTGTTTTTTTTGACTAAATAAATCTAAAATCTGAATAGAGGAGTGCTTCGTTTCTGGCGTTGCCAGTTCGGATAATACCAACTCAGAGACTTCTTCCAGAGGTTTCACTGAGGATTCTTAGAATTCATCCCATTCTTGTCAGCCATGATGATTGTATGGTGTAGATACTATTTTTATGGAAGGAAATAGATTGAAGGTAGGTAATACATTTTAACTAAGAACTAACAAACACACTTTCATACCATAAGAAGTTTTAGTCGCTGAAAATGGTATTAAAAATGAGGGCTCAC